>CP125978.1:79761006-80341830 GCA_030063025.1 Avena longiglumis
GTACGCCTCTATGGACTAGCCTCATCGATCAATGATGGTTAAGGTTTCAACCATAGACATGAGTTGTCAATTGATAATGAGATCATATCATTGAGATAATGATATGGTGGATACACCCAAACAAAGCAGCAATTAGATCGTGTCATCGTGTTCGCTCTTTATGCTTTTCCTATGTCAAATATTGTATTCTTGACCATGAGATAATGCAACCCCTGCACCGAAGAAAGCTTTGAGGTCATCAAACGCCATCCTATGAGAGGGTGATCATAAAGGTGTCTCTCGTGATCGGAAAGTATCTGCTGGGTCAGATGTATCGAGATGGAATTTGTCCCTCCCAAGTCGGAGAGATATACTTCGGCCCACTTAGAATCGATATCAACACCGCTTGCAAGCATGTGGTTAAGGAGTTAATCACAAAGTGAGATCGGATTACTGAACAAGTAAAGTACTTGCTGTGAACGAGATTGAACTAGGTATGACGGCATCCGACGATCGAATCTCGGCAAGTAAAATATCGCGAGACTAAGGGAATATATATATGGGATTGATTGAATCTCGCATCGTGGTTCATCCGATATGATCATCGGCGAATGTGGGAGTCAATATGGGTGCCTGCACTTCGCTGTTGATTATCGATAGAAGATCATGTCTCAGATATTCTCGAACTCAGGTCACACACTTAACGTCTCGACGCTAGGATAGATTGATAATTGGTTTATGAATTTTTGTTCTGAGTCTTGATGGGATCCGGATATCACTTAGAGGTTCCTAATGGTCCCAGAATAAGATTCATATAAGGCAAAGGCAGTTTTTGGAGTTCGGAATTGTTCCGTTAATCAAGATTGTACCTAAGTTTAGAACCTTCCGGAAGGGGACCAACGTGGCCCCACCCTTCCGGAGGGGGGCATGGGCCCATGAGGGAGTGTCTGTCGCATTAAATAGGCACAAGGCCCATAGGGCCCAAACTTAGAGATTTGACTCGCTTAAATCTGGATAGAATTTCTAGATAAGGAGAGTTTAAACTGCTTAAACTAGAGAGATAGGATTTCTAGATAAGGGAGAGTTTAAATTGTTTAAACTAGAGATAGGCTTGGAGGAGGGCAAGGGTCGTCACTCTACATACCGCCTCTATATGCCTCCCCGCCTCCCTCACTACCTGTTCCTCCAAGCCCAGCTGCCTGCCTTTGCCGCCTCTGAGCAGCAGAGGGGTGGTGCGCCTCCCCTACTACTCCACACCTCCTCCAAGCCCCAGTCGCCTTTGCTACCTTCCTCTCTTCCTCCCGATCGCTTGTAGTATGGGCCCCGCAGCAGAAATTCTCCACCATATACACCACGCCGCTTTGTAGATCAAATCTATCTCTCCACCATACCGCCGTCCGAAGAAGGAGGTCCTAAGACGAGGAGTCGCAGACGCAGCATCTCACGAGGCACCGCCACTTGTGGTGCTAGATCGGATCGATCGCGAGGAGGAGAAGCGAGCACGATTACATCACCCACGCTCCGGATTTAACGCTCACCGCGCGTAATCTTCAAGGGTATGAAGATATAATCCAATCTCGCTGATTGCATCTCCCAGATTAGATCTTGGCTTTCCTCTGCTCGCATCCAGAGAAAATTTTGATTTACTATGCCGCCAAACCCTTCGGGGTATCGAGCCAGATCTATGCGAGATGTGTTTCACGAGTAGAACGCAACATGGTTGTTGCGCGCTGATGTTTTCTGTAAGCCTCTTGTTTGTGTTCTTCTTATGACGCTGGATAGTGAGATTGAAGCGTCCAGCCAACCTTACGCGACGCCGTCATGTAGACCGCCCGCGACTTGACGTGGTGGCTTGTTCCACATGCGGCCGGTGGATGCCGCCTCACTATAGTTGTCATGGATTAACACCGGAGTTTGGCAACCATAATATCACCGCTGTGGCTTTCCTCGTAGGTAAGAGTCGTTTCTAGCATCTACTCCCATAAGCCACGTGAAACATGCAACAACAAAAGTAGAGGCGCCTAACTTGTTTTTGCAGGAGTGTTTTCCGTGATATGGTATGGCCCAAGATGTGATGTATATTGTATGCGATGATCATGTTTTGTAATGTTTCACGACTTGCATGTCGATGAGTACACAACCCAGTGGAGCCATATGGTTGTCTTTATAATTGTGTATGACCAAGTAGTCAACTTCTTATACGCCATGTAATAGCTTTACTTTATCGCTAAGTAGTTAGCAATAGTTGTAGTTGCTATTCGTGGTGGAGGCAATCATGGTGGAGTGATGGAGATCATGCCGAACGCACAAGATGGAGATCATTGCGCGAGGATTGGCTATACCATGTCACATAAAGTTATATGCATGTGATGTTTATCCCTTTATGTATCTTATTATGCTTAGATCGCGACGAGCATTATAAGATGATTCCTCACTTAAAGATCAAGATAAAACTGTTCTCCTAAGTATGCACTGCTATGCGAAGTTCGTCGTGTCCAAGCATCACGTGATGATCGGGTGCTATAGACTTACGCCACATACAACGGGTGCAAGCCGCTTTTGCACACGAAATACTTGGTCTAACTTGACGAGCCTAGCATGTACAGAGATGGCCTTTAACACAAGAACCGAAAGGTTACATGAGTCATATGAATGATATGATCTACACTTTGTGGTCCACCATTGAAACCACAGCTCTTCTCGTGATGATCGGATGAGGTGTGGTGAATTTGGATCGTGTTCACTAAACAACTTGAGGGATGTTGAATTTAGTGGGAGTTCATCTAGTAATTTGATTAAGTTGAACTATTTATCATGATCATAGTCTAAATTGTACTTAAATATCAGATCACATGGCCAAATCCAACTTCAACTTCAACGCTTTTGCCGAGAAGGAAAAGCTTAGAAACAATGGGTCTAACTTCACCAATTGGTTCCGCAATCTAAGAATCATTCTGTTCGCGACAAAATGACTATGTCCTGGTAAAGTTAGGTGACCCTCGTCAGAATCGTGCTTTACGATGAGAAAGCTGTCTCATCACAAGAAAGATGATTATGGTGTGATTAAGAGCACCATGTTGTTTGCTATGGAACCGAGCTCAAAATCGCTTTTAAAACCTATTCTGCCCTTTGAGATTCTCGAGAGCCGAAAACCATGTTTCAGACTCAAGCCCGCTCGAGATATGAGATCTCGAGAAGTTCTTTAACCGGAAGATGGAGGAAGGGAGTTCCGTTAGTGAGCACGCCATAAAGATGCTCTGCCACACTCAACGCCTTGAGCAACCGAATGCACGATTCCAGAGGAGCTCAAGATTGACAGTGGTTCGCAATCACTCCCTCCCAGCTACAAAAGTTTTGTAGTGACTCATAATCGATTGGTTCCACTGACATTTATCACCGAGCTCTTCGCAGTCAAGGTCGCGAAGTGGACATCAAGAAGGATAATCATGTGTTGATGGTCAACAAGCCTCCTTTAAGAAAGGTAAGGGAGCAAAGAAGTGTTGAGATATGCCCAAGAGGCAATAATAAAGTGGTTATTATCATATCTTCACACTTATGATAAATGTTTACATACCATGCTATAATTGTATTAACCGAAACATTAATACTTGTGTGATTTGTAACCAAAATAAGAGTCCCTAGTATAGCCTCTTGTTAAACTAGCTTGTTGGTTAATATATGATCATGGTTTCGATCATGAACATAGAGATGTTATTAATAACAGGATCATATCATTAGGAGAATGATGTGATGGACATACTCCTATAGATAAGCTGAGTATAAAGATCAAGTCATTTCAATAGTTCAATTGCTATATGCTTTCTCGATACATAGTAACCTAATTCCTTCGACCATGAGATCATGCATATCACCTTTACCGGATGGATGCTTTGATGACATCAAACACCACACCGTGAATCGGGTGGCTATAAAGGTGGCATTAAGTGTTCGGAAAGTATTGGTTGAAACACATGGATCAAGAGGGATTTGTCCATCCTCATGACGGATAGATATACTCGGCCTCTCCTTGGAATGTCATCCAATTAGCTTGCAAGCATGTGACTTGGTCACAAGGATCACATATCACGAACGAAAAGAGTATTTATCAAGAACGAGGTTGAACTAGGTATGCAGATACCGACGATCATAACCTGATAAGTAACATATCGTGAGACAAAGGGAAATTGGTATCGTATGTAAGTGGTTCATTCGACGCAAAGTAAATCAGAGAAATATGTGGGAGCCATATGAATTTCCAGATTCCTCTATTGGTTATTGTTCGGAGAAGTGTCTCGATCATGTCCGCATAATTCACGAACCGTAGGGAGACACACTTAAGGATTCGACGTTGTTTGAGTAGTTATGGTATTATGAGAAAGAGACCAATGTTGTTCGAGTCTCGATGGGATCCGGATATCACGAGGTGATCCGAATGGTCCGAGAATAAGATTCATATAAGGAAAGTCCTGCTTCGAGTTCGGGAATGATTCCTGTTTTCACCTGAATGTTCTAGAAGGTTCCTGATTGTCCCAAGACCGGGGAGGGTACATGAATGTCATTACTTAATGGAATGATTGCATCATGTACTAAGTGTTCTTGCTGTCCCAAATAAAGGATTAAATTGAATCCTAAACAGAAAGTCAAATGTCCAGCTTTGAAAGTCAAACGCCAAAACAAGAAACTGTGGGAAACAAGCAAGAGGAGTTGAACTAACCCGAGGAGGAGTTGACCTCCAGCCGCGCCCAGCCCTAGGCCGAGTTGGAGGGACTCCTCCTCCTCGCCGCCAAGACCCTCCCATAAAAGGAGGGGCTCCTCCTAGAACATACAAGTTCCTATCTTCTACCTCCGGTTTAGAGCCGCTTTTGGTTTAGAGTCTAATTGCTTTAGCCTGGTTTAGAGCCTTCTAATTGGTTTAGAGCCTTCTAATTGGTGTGTCTAATTACTAGACCACTAATATCCTCTCTCATAAGCTCCACCATACCGCAGCCTGCTTAAGGCGAAGCCTCATGATTTCCTCTACTTCCTGTACCACGCCTTGTGCTTCCGGAATCGCGAGGAGAGTGCTACAACCTCCGCCGCTGGAACAAGGGAGAGGAAGGTCTTCGCCGAGTACCGAACGGTGACCGATCATGGAGCGCTGCCGAACGTGCGCCGGAAGGATCGCCTACACGATCTTGAGATCGAAGTGTACGACTACATCACCCACGAGAATCGCCTCGCTAACCGCTTTGGAATCTTCGAGGTGTTATTCCAAACGACTCTGCTACAATCTAGTAGATAGATCTTGGCTTGTTTTTTTGTATGCGATAGAAAATTTTGTTTTCCATGCTACGAACCCCACAAAGGGTATCAGAGCCGTGTCTATATGTAGATCTTGCAGACAGTAGAACACAATGGTCATTGTGGGCTTGATGCTTTTATTGTCGATTGCTTCTTGTGTACTTTGTATCTTGCAGATGTTGGGATGAAGCGCCCGCTAACCTTACATGATATCGCTCATGAGACTTGCTCCACACTTGACATGCAACTTGTATTGCATAAGTGGCTTTATGGTGCCTGCTTTCTCCTAGCATAGTTAAGATCCAATTTACAACGGTGATCGACAATACTAGTATCAATGTTGTGGTTCTTGTTCGTAAGTTAGAACGACACTTATTGAAATCCCCAAACCACGAAAATATGCAAAGAAAGTAGAGGCGTCTAACTTTGTTTTGGTGGGTGTCAGTGATGTGATATGGCCATGATTGTGATTATATATGATGTATGCAATGTTCCTTATTGTAAGTTGGCAACCGCAGGAGCCATATGGTTGTCTTTAATTTATGTTAAGACCATGTTCATTCAAAGTAGTTGTAATAGTTGAAGCCGTGGATCTACAACCATGGAGAGGCGCCATTGACCTTGATGCAATGCCGGTGATGATGGAGATCATGTTCGTGTTAGAAGATGGAGATCGGAAGCACAAAGAAGAAAGGCCATATCATATCACATATTATGAATTGCATGTGATGTTAATCCTTTATGCATCTTGTATTGCTTAGTAGACGACGGTAGCATTATAAGATGATCCTCATGCACATGAATTTCAAGTCTTAAAGTGTTCACCCTTAGTTAGCACCGCTGCTAAAGCTTGTTGTTTCAAACACCACGTGATGATCCAAAAGTGCTAGATTCCGCAAGTGTATACAACGTGAGCAAGCCATTTGCTCATGCGTAAACTAAGGTTTGATCTTGACGAGCCTAGCATGTATGCATATGGCCTCGTGAACACGGATTACCGAAAGGTAGAGCATGAGTCATATAGTAGATATGATGAACATGTCGATTGTTCGCCATTGAAGCTATATCAACTCTCGTGATGATCGGTTTTGATGTGGTGGATTTGGTTCGTGATCACTAAAACAATGTGAGGGATATTGTTTTGAGGGAGTTCACCTAGATTAATTTAATTATTAATTAGAACTCAATTTATCATAAACTAAATCAAAGTGAATTTGCATAGTTGTTATAGTCATTGGCATCCGCTACCACCTTGGCGCTTAGTTATAATTGAGATGATAGAACTATAGAATTCTGTTAGTTACTTTACTTAATCGGGTATTGTTTTTGAAGTGTTAATCTAAAGTTTAAAAGTCCTATTGCAAACTTTCAAGAAGTTCCGTTACTCGATGAAGTTTAATAATTTGTATTAAAACAAGAGTAACAATTCCAATGTTAGTATATAAGTATCATGTTTGTTCCATGATTCTTGATATTCAAAGGATTGTCTTAATATCAAGGTTATCTAGGATCCGAAGAGTTGTTTTAAAACCATAATGTGTGGAAGATATTGTGATATCTCAAACGAAGTTTTGGTTGCAACATGATAGAGTATAATATGGCTAAAGTCATGTTCTCATATTTGATGAGAATTTGCAAAGGTTGTAGACACTTGTTGTCCTAATCCTCCAAAAGGTTTTGGATAGCAACATTATACTCGTAATTCATCGTTATAAGCTAAAGGTAGTTTGATCATGGACGATTCCATGATAAGGATGAATATTTGATGTAGGTAAAATGTTTACTACACCAAGAGATTACTAAATAAAGGAATTTGAAAGAACACCAAACATTTGATGATGGTGATCTACTTCAAGGTGCAAGTCCAAAGACATTGGTATTTAACTATACACGCTTTGGACTATGTGTCATATGTATGACTCCACTATTGATATTGATAGATTCTTTCAAATGTAAAAGGAAATACCGAAAGAGAATCTCATAAATATATGGCGTAAAAGAAAAGATTAGAATTGTTCAATTTAAGTATATAGATGATATACATGTTATGGCTATATTCTTTGCTTATTAAACAATGTAGTTCTTAAGTATTTGATACTGAATTTGTTGGTGAATCATACAACAACACAATTCATGAACTACAATGGCCTAAGTAACTAGCAAAGAATATGTGATGATGTTCATCGAGAACAAAATAAAGGGTTATTGTGTTGCTCGTTAAACATCAAAGCTTGCCTTCAAAGATTTGTTTTATCGTATTATGAGAACAAAAGGGTTGTTCAAATAATTGTGATCCATAAAAGATGGATGATTCGCAAATCTGCTGGAGGAATCACATCCATAAAACTAGTGCTAAAATGTCGAAGACAAATTGATTGAAAGATCACTTAGGAAGTGACATCGCCGCTTAAATTATATTGAAAGAAAACATGAAGAAACTCCATATGGATGGAATTTTGGAGTCTATTTGATTTTGATCAAATGACGCCAGAAACTTTCCTAGAGATAATTAAAACTTCGCTCATAGGCCAAAGGGAACTAATGACTAGCTTATTGAACTAGTACATATTGTTGTATGAAATCCATTATGTGTAGTCAAGAGCGATGGATTTCAACTTCATATGCTTTCTCCAAAATTTGAGTGAATATATGAATATTTACTTAATAAGGATGAAGTGTGAAATATTTGAAGAGTTCAAAAGACTTTCAAGATGAAGTGCAAAATCATTGTAACAAGAATATAAACAGCTTTATGATAAAGATCATAAAGGAAGATATTTGAGTTACGTAGTTTAGCATAATACCTAAGATTTAAGGAATCGCTCCATGGATTTGCATTTTCCAAACGCCATAAGAGTATGGAGCGTCGAGATATGTAATTAAACCTTGTTTGACATGGTAAGATCAAAGGTATAATTTATAAACCGCCATTATATTTTAAAGATTAAAAGCTTTAGAGATTACTTTTCCACCGAAAAGAGCTCCATCATAATCCGCTGAAATGACACCATATAAGGTTATGGTTTGGGATAAACAAGTAGTCCTTTCTTAAACATTGGTATGCTATGCATAAGAAAGATGTTTGCAACCAAAGTCGGATGAATCTGCCTTTGTTAAGTATTTCTCCATAACACCGAGACAAAAGTGTTTGTCGCTAGAACGCCAAGTTTCTTTAAGAAGGAATTTTCCGTGAAAGTTAAGTGGAGGACAATAGAACTTTGATAAGGTTAAAAGAACCTTAGCTATATGTGCAGAGTTGAAAGACCAAAAGTGTTCCTGAGGCAAGAATAAAGCTCATGGCTCACGCACTCAAAGGTTGTGGTCACGAGATCTAAGTTCCTATTGAAACAAGTAGGTCGTAAACAATCAAATACCAAGATTTGAGGTTGAATCATTATTTGAGAATAATGAACCGACTACATGCAAAGAAGCGATGATGGGCCCGACGCCTAATGGCTTGAAAGCCATAAATCCGTGATAGTTCCATACACGAAAAATCAAGTTTTGAACTTGAAGGACCCTCGAGAAAGGTGTAAGACCTTATAGTTGTGTCTGGATCTATAAAGAAATAGACATGGATGTTTCACATCTATGAAATAGTCGATATGTTGGGAAAGAGTTCACAACAATGTTCAAAGGTCGACTATGACAAGATTTGATCTCATAGTGATATTTAGTCTAGACGGATTAATATAGCAACCACTACATATAATTTGTTATATGATAGTTGAATAAACAAAACAAGTTCTTCTAATAGAATCGCTACTAGGACATGTGCATAACACGTCCATAGGGTTTTGTTGATTCAAAGGATGCTAAAAGCATATGCAAACTTCAATGGTTAAAGTGAGTATCATGGAGTTGGAATCTTCACTATGATGAAACCGTTAAAGGAGTTTAAAAGTTCATTAGAGACAAGAAGATGCTTGCATTTGCAAGAAATTAAGTGGGAGCGCTTAAGACATGTTTCTAATACATTATGTGGAAGACATATTGTTGATTGGAAATAATGTATCTTTTATTAACACATATTAAGAATTTCATCCCGATGAAAGACTTAGGCAAAACCTAAATATTTGGCATCAATAGACGCTAATATGGTTGTGCTGTATACATGGACAAGATATTGAATGAGTTCAATATAGAAACTACAAGAGAGGTTCTTGTCACGTAAAGGATTGAATAAATTCAATGTTGATGATATATTCAAGTGTATTGACATTTGGTAAAGTGAAACAAATAATCAAGTATAGATTGATGCTTGATGTATAAAATCACAAAGAGTATTTATATCATACCGTGATATGTACAACCAGATATGTCCTATGCTCTAAATGTTGTGAGCATATACCGTAATGATTCGTAAGATGATCATTGGACAATAGTAAGGATATTCTTATGATCTTTTGAAGAACTAAGAGTATGATATTTGTAGAAGTGACAAATAGATGGTTAGTTCATTGTAAAAGTACTACATTGATACTAGTTTTGTCACAAAGTACAAATTAAGTTTATCTCAATCTAAACTAAGGGTGGCACAATATAATGGAAGGTGAGTTCCATAATGGATTTGGATGAGTTCCAAAGTTAAGACATTGATGATACTACAACAAAAGGCCAAGTATATAATCGCTATTTTAGCAAAAAGAGGGCATTTGTGTCAAGTAGTTTGTTATCAAACTAGGTGTAGTTCACAAAGGATAATGCTATGAAGATATATTAAAGCGTACAATATTATCAACATGTTTTAACCCCAAAGAGCTAAAGGTCACACCGAAGACCAAATTTATACAAAGCCATCTCATTAGAGAATGAGTGATGCGAGACGCAAAGACATGCAATTACACATGGACTCGGAAGTGTCGATCCGGAGATCACTGACCACTATAATCGTGGTACATACAACACCGAAAGCCATAGGTGTTATATACACAAAGGTTTGAAACTAGATTATTGACTCGTGCAAGTGGGAGACTGGAGATATGCCCAAGAGGCAATAATAAAGTGGTTATTATCATATCTTCACACTTATGATAAATGTTTACATACCATGCTATAATTGTATTAACCGAAACATTAATACTTGTGTGATTTGTAAACTAAAATAAGAGTCCCTAGTATAGCCTCTTGTTAAACTAGCTTGTTGGTTAATATATGATCATGGTTTCGATCATGAACATAGAGATGTTATTAACAACAGATCATATCATTAGGAGAATGATGTGATGGACATACTCCTATAGATAAGCGAGTATAAAGATCAAGTCATTTCAATAGTTCAATTGCTATATGCTTTCCGATACATAGTAACCTAATTCCTTCGACCATGAGATCATGCATATCACCTTTACCGGATGGATGCTTTGATGACATCAAACACCACACCGTGAATCGGGTGGCTATAAAGGTGGCATTAAGTGTTCGGAAAGTATTGGTTGAAACACATGGATCAAGAGTGGGATTTGTCCATCCTCATGACGGATAGATATACTGGCCCTCTCGTGGAATGTCATCCAATTAGCTTGCAAGCATGTGACTTGGTCACAAGGGATCACATATCACGGAACGAGAAAAGAGTACTTATCAAGAACGAGGTTGAACTAGGTATGCGAGATACCGACGATCATAACCTGATAAGTAACATATCGTGAGACAAAGGGAAATTGGTATCGTATGTAAGTGGTTCATTCGATCGCAGTAAATCAGAAATATGTGGGAGCCATATGAATTTCCAGATTCCTCTATTGGTTATTGTTCGAGAAGTGTCTCGATCATGTCCGCATAATTCACGAACCGTAGGGAGACACACTTAAGGATTCGACGTTGTTTGAGTAGTTATGGTATTATGAGAAAGAGACCAATGTTGTTCGAGTCTTGATGGGATCCGGATATCACGAGGTGATCCGGAATGGTCCGAGAATAAGATTCATATAAGGAAAGTCCCGCTTTGAGTTCGGAATGATTCCTGTTTTCACCTGAATGTTCTAGAAGGTTCCGGATTGTCCCAAGACTGGGAGTGGTACATGAATGTGTCATTACTTAATGGAATGATTGCATCATGTACTAAGTGTTCTTGCTGTCCCAAATAAAGGATTAAATTGAATCCTAAAACAAAAAAGTCAAATGTCCAGTTTGAAAGTCAAACGCCAAAACAAGAAACCTGGGAAACAAGCAAGAGGAGTTGAACCAACCCGAGGAGGAGTTGGACCTCCAGTCGGCGCCCAGCCCTAGGCCGAGTTGGGGAGGGACTCCTCCCTCGGCGCCGCCAAGACCCTCCCATAAAAGGAGGGGGGCCTCCTAGAACATACAAGTTCCTATCTTCTACCTCCGTTAGAGCCGCTTTGGTTTAGAGCTTCTAATTGCTTTAGCCATGGTTTAGAGCCTTCTAATTGGTTTAGAGCCTTCTAATTGGTGTGTCTAATTACTAGACCACTAATATCCTCTCTCATAAGCTCCACCATACTCACCGCTTAAGGCGAAGCTCGGGATTTCCTCTACTTCCAGACCACTGCCAGGCTTCCTAATCGCGAGGAGAGTGCTACAACCTCCGCTCACCGGAACAAGGAGAGGAAGGTCTTCGCCGAGTACCGAACGCAGACCGATCATGAGCGCCGCTTTAACGCGGCGCGGAAGGATCGCTTACACGATCTTGAGATCGAAGTGTACGACTACATCACCCACGAGAATCGCTCGTTAACCGCTTTGGAATCTTCGAGGGTAAGTTATTCCAAACGACTCTGCTACAATCTAGTAGATAGATCTTGGCTTGTTTGTTTGTATGCGATAGAAAATTTTTGTTTTCCATGCTACGAACCCTACAAGAAGCCCTTCAAGAAGGGTTGCCAAGCTAATGCCCCTCCGAGAAGAAGCTTCAGTCCGGTCCTAAGCCGACATCGAGTGCTTCTATTGCAAGGACAGGGTCATCGAAGTTTAATCGTCCAAGTACTTAGCGACAAGAAGGCTGGCACCATCAAAGGTATATTTATATACATGTTATTGATGTTTTCCTTACTAGCCCTTGTTGTAGTGCCCGGTATTTGATACCGTCATTGCTAATATTTGTAACTCAAACAGAGCTACGTAAATAGACGGCTTGCAAGGGATGAGGTGACGATGCGCTGGCAACGGATCAAGAGTTGATGTGATGGTCATTACACGCCTCCTTAGTTTTACCTTCGGATTAGTTTTAAACCTTAATAAATGTTATTATGTGCCCGCGCTGAGCATGAACATTATTTTCGGATCATGTTTATTGCAAGACGTTATTCATTTAAATCGAGAATAATGGTTGTTCTATTTATATGAGTAACATCTTTATGGTCATGCACCTCTTGTGAATGGTTTATTTCTTCTAAATCTAAAGGGATGAAACACACATCCATAACATTGAGGCTAAGAGATGCAAAGTAGATAGTGATAATACTACTTATTTGTGGCAATCGCTGCTCAGGTCATATTGGTGTAAAGCGATGAAGAAACTCCATTCGATGGACTTTGGAGTCTCTTGATTTTGAATCATTTGACACATGCGAACCATGCCTCATGGGCAAGATGATCAAAACCCCGCTCTCCTGATGATGGAGCGAGCAACGGACTTGTTAGAAATCATACATACCGATGTATGACCGATGAGTGTTTCGACGCTGGTGGATATCGCTATTTCTCACTTTTACCGATGACTTAAGTAGATATGGGTATATCTATTTAATGAAACATAAATCAAACGCTTGAAAAGTTCAAAGAATTTCAGAATGAAGTGGAGAACCATCGTAATGTAAAGATTAAGTTTCTACGATCCGATCGTGGGGGTAATATTTGAGTTATGATTTTCTCACGCATCTTAAAGCAAGCGGAATCGTTTCGCAACTCACGCCACCCGGAACACCACAGCGCAATGGTGTGTCTGAA
Organism: Avena longiglumis; assembly: GCA_030063025.1. Lineage (NCBI taxonomy): Eukaryota > Viridiplantae > Streptophyta > Magnoliopsida > Poales > Poaceae > Avena > Avena longiglumis. The sequence goes on from CP125978.1 coordinate 79,774,174, forward strand.
CGCCGAAATCGAACCCTATTAGATATGGTCCGATCGATGATGTCTTATCGATTTGCCGTTATCATTTTGGGGTTATGCATTAGAAACCGCATTCATTTTAAATAGGGCTCCATCTAAACTGCTGAGACGACACCGTATGAACTGTGGTTTGGTGCTAAACCTAAGTTGTCGCTTAAAGTTTGGGGATGCGGTTACGCCAAGAAGTTGATGCCGACAAGCTCGAACCCAAAGCGAGAAATGCGCCTTCATAGGATACCCTAAGGAAACTATTGGGTATACCTTCTATCACGTAATCAAGGCAAAGTGTTTGTCGTGAAAGAACGGTTCCTTTCTTGAGAAGGAGTTTCTCTCGAAAGAAGTGAGTGGGAGGAAAGTAGAGCTAGACGAGGTTATTGAACCTTCTCTTGAATTGGAGAGTAGCGCAGACTGAAATTGTTCCAAAGGTCACCGCACCAACAATAGAGGAAGCTAATGACAAGGATCATGAAGCTTTGGACGATGTCACATCGAACGCCGCAGGTCGACAAGGTCGCGTGCCCTCCCGAGTGGTACGGAACTCGCCTTGACCGCCTTGTTGGTAGAAGACAAAGGAACCTACGAACTATGAGGAAGCGATGATGAGCCCAGACTCGAGAAATGGCGGAAGCCATGAACCGAATTGGGATCCATGAGCGAAAACCAAGTATGGACTTTGGTGGATCCTCCTAGCGACCGAAAGGCCGTTGAGTGCAAATGGATATTCAAGAAGAAAACGGACGCAGATGGTAATGTTACCGCTATAAAGCACGCTTGTCGCAAAGGTTTTCGACAAGTTCAAGGTGTTGACTACGATGAGACTTTCTCCCGTAGCGATGTTTAAGTCCATTCGGATTTTATTAGCAATTGCTGCGCTTCATGATTATGAAATATGGCGATGGATGTCAAGATCGCTTTCCTCAATGGGAACATTGATGAAGAGTTGTATATGATGCAACCCAAGGTTTTGTCGATCCTAAGGATGCTAGTAAAGTATGCAAACTTCATGCTCCATTTATGGATCAAGCAAGCATCTCGAGTTGGAACCTTCGCTTTGATCAAGTGATCAAGAGCTTTGGATTTGTTCCAAATTGCAAGCTTGTATCTACAAGAAAGTGAGGGAGCTCGTGACGCTTTCGGTACTATATGTGGATGACATATTGATTATTGGAAATGACATCAACATGCTTAACGATGTGAAGAGTTATTTGAACAAGTGTTTTCAATGAAAGACCTAGGTGAAGTCGCTTATATATTGGGCATAAAGATCTATAGAGATAGACAAAGACGCCGATAGCTTTAAGCCGCAGTACATACTCTAGACAAAGTTCAAAAAGGTTCGTAATGGATAAGGCAAAGAAAGGTTCAAAGGCCTATGTTGTCGTGTAAGATATTGAGCAAGGCCTGTCCGCCTACGGTAAATGATAGGGAAGCTATGAGCAAAGTGCCTTATGCCTCGCCATAGGTTCCATCATGTATGCCATGTGGTACTAGACCGATGTGTCCAATGCTCTTAGTTTGATGAGCAGATATCAAAGTGATCCAGAGGAACATCGACACCGTGAAGAACATCCTAAAGTACCTAAATAGAACTAAAGAAATGTTCTTAGTCTATGGGTGATGAACAAATTGTCGAAAAGGTTACGCCGACGCTAGTTTCGAATCGACAAGGATGATTCTAAACTTTAAAGGATACGCTTTATATTTTGAATGGAGGAGCTGAGTCGAGAAGTCGCAAGCAAAGCGTGATCGGATCTACAAGAGAAGCGGAATACATGGATGCCGCAGAAGGCCAAGTGAAGGAGTTTGGATCAAACTTCATCATCGAGCTTGGCGTGGTTCCAAGTGCATTGACCCACTAGAGATATTGTGACAACACCGGGCGCCATAGCACTCGCTAAGGAACCAAGATATCATCCAAAGACCAAGCATATCAACCGCAAGTTTCATATAATCCGAGATTATATAGCGTATGGAGATCCAAGATTAGAAGTACATACGGATCTCGAATGTCGCAGATCCATTGACTAAACCTCTTCCACGTGTAAAACATGATCAACACCTCGCCATGGGTGTGAGATTGTTGCCGATGTAAACTAGATTATTGACTAGTGCAAGTGGGAGACTGTTGGAATTATGCCCTAGAGGCAATAATAAAGATGTTATTATTATAATTCTTGTTCATGATAAAGTTTATATTCCATGCTAGAATTGTATTAAGCGGAAACTTTAATACTTGTGTGGTTTGTGAACAACACCGTGTCCCTAGTACGCCTATGGACTAGCTCATTGATCAATGATGGTTAAGGTTTCCTAACCATAGACATGAGTTGTCAATTGATAATGAGATCATATCATTGGGAGAATGATATGGTGGATAGACCCAAACAAAGCAGCAATTAGATCGTGTCATCGTGTTCGCTCATGTAAGCTTTTCCTATGTCAAATATTGTATTCCTTAGACCATGAGATAATGCAACCCCGGCACCGGAAGAAAGCTTTGAGGTCATCAAACGTCATCCTATGAGAGGGTGATCATAAAGGTGTCTCTCGTGATCGGAAAGTATCTGGTCAGATGTATCGAGATGGAATTTGTCCTCCCAAGTCGGAGAGATATACTGGGCCCACTCAGAATCGATATCAACACCGCTTGCAAGCATGTGGTTAAGGAGTTAATCACAAAGTGATATCGGATTACGGAATGAGTAAAGTATCCGTGAACGAGATTGAACTAGGTATGACTGCATCGACGATCAATCTCGCAAGTAAAATATCGCGAGACGAAGGGAATATATATGGGATTGATTGAATCTGCATCGTGGTTCATCCGATATGATCATCGGCGAATGTGTGGAGTCAATATGGGTGCCTGCACTCGCTGTTGATTATTGATAGAAGATCATGTCCGATATTCTCGAACTCAGGGTCACACACTTAACGTGTCTCGACGCTAGGATAGATTGGATAATTGGTTTATGAATTTTGTTCGGAGTCTCGATGGGATCCGGATATCACGAGAGGTTCCTAATGGTCCGAGAATAATATTCATATAAGGCAAAGGCAGTTTTTGGAGTTCGAATTGTTCCGGTTAATCGGTATTGTACCGAAGCTTTAGAACCTTCCGGAAGGGGACCAACGTGGCCCCACCTTCCGGAGGGGGCATGGGCCTATGAGGGAGTGTCCTCGTGATTGGGACAGGGGCACAAGGCCCCATAGGGCCCAGCCGATTCTAGAGTGATTTGACCTGCTTAAATCTTGGGATAGAATTTCTAGATAAGGGAGAGTTTAAACTGCTTAAACTAGAGATAGGATTTCTAGATAAGGGAGAGTTTAAGTTGTTTAAACTAGAGATAGTCTTGGAGGAGGGCAGGGCTGGCCTCTATATATAGAGGGGTGCGCCTCCCTACTACTCCACACCTTCCTCCAAGCCCTAGCGCTTGCTACCTTCCTATCTCCCTCCCGACTGCTTGTAGGCGAAGCCCGCAGAGAAATTCTCCACCATATACACCACGCCGTGTGTTGTAGATACAATCTATCTCTCCACCATACTCGCTGGTCCGAGGAAGGAGGAGACGCCGAGGTGCCGCACGTGTGCATCTCACTTGAGGCACCGCCACTTGTGGTGCTAGATCGGATCGGATCGCGAGGAGGAGAAGCGAGCACGACTACATCACCCACGCTCCGATTTAACGCTCCGTATGCGAATCTTCAAGGGTATGAAGATCTAATCCAATCTCTCGTTGATTGCATCTCCTAGATTAGATCTTGGCTTTCCTCTGCTCGCATCCGTAGAAAATTTTGATTTACTATGCCGCTAAACCCTTCAATCATTACCACTCGCCTTGATCAGAGATGATATACTATTAGGATCTACAACAGTTCAAGTGGTTCCTCAACTATCTTATGTTTCTTTTCTTTCTTACGGGACTACCACTATCTTCACCTTGTTTAGAATCCGCCTATTCTTTTAGGTGTCCTTCAGATATAAAGGATCTTGAGTAGCTATACCACTCCTAGTTCTAATTCCATAAGCATGTTTATCTCCTGAAGCATTAACTAGCATATCCTTTTGTACCTTAGCGAGTTGATCAAGTTGAGTTTGAACCATTTGAAAGTGTTTACAAAGCATTTTAATATCATTAGAAGTTCTTTCCACAATATCTTTTAACTCATGGATAGCTCTAGAGTTTTCCAATAAATGATTCTGAACTTGTTTATTAAAATACTCTTGTTTAACAATAAAAGTGTCAAGTTCATCTAAACATTTATCAGGAGGCTTACCATAAGGAATATCACCTTCATCAAAGTGTTGGAGAGAGTGTACCTCAATAGTAAATGAGTGGGGAATTGGCTTACATAATTCTTCTATGGGAGGTAGATTCTTCACATCTTCAGCTCTAATACCTTTCTCCTTTAGACACTTCTTAGCTTCCTTCATCACTTCATCATTTAATGCAATAACTCCCCTCTTCTTTGTTGTTGGTGTTGGAAATGGTTCAGAACAACTGGTTCAGAGTAATTGGCTCAGTGTATTCAGCATTGAAGTCCAATCATCATAATTCTTGCTTATCTTGGTCATTAATTCTTCAACATCTATAGGAGTCCTTTTCCGAAAACATAATCAAGAAAGCTATCTAGGTAGGTCCTAGAATCATCAGTTAGTCCATTATAATAAATATCAAGAAGCTCATTCTTAGGTAATGGACATCCAGATGTGCATGAATCAAGGCACGTAACCTTGTCCATGACTCGCAATTTCTCTTCTTCTCCGCTTAAAATCAAAAGTTTCGCAGCAAAGATGTCTAGCACTGGGAGGAAAATATTTATGGAAGAAAGAAGCAATCAAGCAACCAGGGATATCAATGGAACCAGGAGGTAATCTATTAAACCAAGCCCTAGCCTCTCCTTTTAGTGAAAAGGGGAAGATCTTAGTAACAAAGTACTTGCGCATCTTAAAATCATCAGAGAACAAAGCACTCATAGTAGAAAGCTCATTCATATGAGCCACAACACTCTCATTTTCAGTCCCACAAAAAGGTTCTTTCTCAACAATATCTAAATAAGATAAATCAAGAGAGAAATCATAATCTTGATCTTTAATATCTATGGGAGAAGTGGCAAACTTAGGATCAGAGGACATCTTAGGCATAATAGTACGTCTAGCAAGGAGACTCTTAATAGCACTAGTACCATTTGTGTTTTGGCACTCTTCAACAAAATCATCAGTGAACTCAATGTAACCATCATTAATATCATAACTCTCACTGGCCTCAGGTGAGCTAACATGTGTAACAGTGTCTTCACTAGGAGTTTCGGTATTTCCTAGAATAGCCATAGTAGCATCTAGAAAAGGACCTAATGAACCACTCACATCAAGCACAGTAGAAGTAACATCATGAGCATCAAAAGCATTTTCAGACTCAAAGAGTAGCAAGGTGTAGCATGTGTATGTGGTGGTGTGACAAGCTTACGATAACAGACGGTGAATAAGAACAATGAGGTGTTTAGGACTATACCTCTTCTTGTAGTGGATGGTAAAATAGGGAACTTTCCATCACGAGACTTCCCCATGATGAAAGGAGTAGCAGTGAACAATAATAGATCCAAGTAAACTTACAAATAAAGCTATGCTCCCCGGCAATGGCGATAGAAAATAGTCTTGATGACCCACAAGTATAGGGGATCGCAACAGTCTTCGTGGGTAGTATTACCCAATTTGTTGATTCGACACAAGGGGATCCAAAGAATACTTGCAAGGCTTAACAACTGAGTTGTCAGTTCAGTTGCACCTGGAAATAGTTCTTGCTCACAGAAGTTTATCAGTAGCAACAACAAAGCAATAGAAACAACAACAATAACATCAACAGTGAAACAAGAGCAATAGTAACAGTAACGGTAATAGTAGGATTCGAGTGCGGTAGACATAGAGATGAATGGACGGGCGTTGCATGGATGATTCTAAACATGTAACTTCAAGATCTAGGGCACTGCAGATAAATAATAACAAGCATCCAAGTACTAAACAATCCTAGGCATGTGCTCCAAATATAATCATATGCGCTCGCAATGAGAACTTGCACAACATCTTCTGTCCAGCCAGCCCATGGTAGCGGGGCCTCTAGGGAACTACTGGCAATTAAGGTGCTCCTTTTAATAGAGCACCGGAGCAAAGCATTAACACTCCGTGAACACATGTGATCCTCACACCACGTCATCCCTCCGTTGTCCCAATTATTGTCACTTTGGGGCCTTTGATCCGGACAATGATATGTGTACACAACTTGCGATAAGATGACAAACAATACTATCATAATGATTCAATAATAAGTTCAGATCTGAGATCATGGCACTCGGGCCCTAGTGACAAGCATTAAGCACAACAAGCTGCAACAAAGTCAAATATCACTAATAGAGATACTTAGGCACTATGCCTTAACAGATCTTATTCAATTACATGATAGAACTCATCCAATCCCTACCATCCACAAGCCTACAACGGGGGATTACTCACTCATGGATGAGGGAAACATCGGTGGTTGATGGAGATGCGTTGGTGATGACGATGGTGATGATCCTCTCCAAATTCCCCGTCCCGGCAGGGTGCCAGAACGGAGTTTCTGGATCCGAATCTTGGTTTCTAGTGGCGGCCGTGGAGCGGAACTCTTTCTGGAAAACTATCGAACCCCCCTCGATTTTTAGGTCGGAAGGAAACTTATATGCGCAGAGGGAGGCCGAGGAGGTGCCTTGGGAGGTCAGACCCTCCAGCGCGGTGGTGGCCCGCCTGGGTGGGTCCGCCTGTGCCTCCTCTCTGTCTCCCCTTCTGGCTCCGTGGATCTTCTGGTGAAAAATAGTTTTTTTTGCATATTTTCCGGGATTTTTCCTGATAGTTCATTTTTGCACAAAAACAAGACAGCAAGGTAATTCTGCTGAAAACAGTGTTAGTCCATGTTAGTTGTATCCAAATCACACAAGTTTAGAGGAGAAACAATAGCAACGTGTTCGAGAAAGTAGATACGTTTTGGACGTATCAGCGCACATTAAAGTTTTCATACTCTATAGTCTCTAAAGGAGACCATTTGAGCTTCATGATGAGTGTTGGTAATGAACCCAAGATATATCTTTGTGGTGTCAAGCCATTTACTCTTATATAAGGTGGCCTCAGCCACCGACCCTTTTGTGTCTCTTGTTTTGGTTTTCCTTGTGTTTATTGTGCTTGGTTGTTTTTGTATTTTCTTGGTCTTTGTTGGTTTTGGTTCTTCTCAGTTTGAGCTCTCTATCCTAAGCCTTTCCTTTCCTCAATCCCTCTCTATTCCCTGCACAAGTTCTTCCTTGTTATCCTCCTATCCTGAGAAGTTTTTTCGCATCAACTTCCGGCCACTTGCCTGAATCTCCACAAGACGTTGTTCTTAGGAAACGCCTCCTGACCTAGACAGTTTCTGCCTGGCCCGGAACTTTCGGTTCACCGGAACTTCCGGCCATTGACCGGAACTTCCGATGAGGCTCTCTATCCTATATAAAGTGGGTCCTACGGAAAACGGGATCTTCTTCCTCTTTTCCCCAAGACCCACCTTTTATTTTGAGCAGCCGCATGAAGACGACTCAAGGTGCTCGCCTTCTGCCTCCGACCACCTCAGCCTCGATCTCCCGCCATGGACTCCGGTATTTACCCTCAACTCCCTCCATTAATGGAGATCTTGCTCTCTCAACATTGCTTGAGTTAGGGCTCACCTTGTTTAGGCTAGTTCTTTGTCTAGAACGTGTTGGGAGATCTTGGTAGGCCTAGGGAAACCTGCTAGGGTAGATTGGTCTAATACATTCATGGAAATTTGTACTTGTGTGTTGTAGATCTAGATCTATGGATCTTCCTGTTTGAACCGCCCGTTCATGGTCTCGCCAGAACTTCCGGTGAGCCACGACCGGAACTTTCGGTGGACCATTTACACCGGAAGTTCCAGCGCCAGTAATTTTTTTCCCTGACTGTATTTTTCCAATCTCCTTTTGTATCTTCTTTTGAACTTGTGCACTTACCCCACTTTCCATCCCTACTCTTTTGCTTTCTTCTCAGGGCAAGGTGGTACCCGCAAAGGCAAGCGCACCCGTCGACCATCCTCTGATATTCCTCCTGAGATTGATGAAGATGATGTTGAGGTTGTGCGTCCATCCACTCGCACCAACCGCCGAGGTCTCACATCGTCATTGTCGCTGGCCGAGGAAAGCGGCCTATTCTTGCCTCTCAGAAGGCCACTGCCACTAGGCCTGAGAAATCCAAGGCCAAGATCTTGAAGTGGACTCAGAAGGCCTACTCTGAATTTAGGCGTGCAGATCCTTACCTTGTTCCTCGTGACCGTCACTGCTTGGATCCTCTCTTCCACAACTGTCGTCAAGAACAGATCTTTGTTGAAATTTATGCTACCAAGACAAAGTTTATGGTTGCTCCTCAGAAATACATCAACGTGGCTCACATGGAAGAAAATCATGCATACTTTGGTGAAGCTCTTGACATTTGTAGAAAGTTTGGGCTGATTCCCCTCATGGAGCATCGTCAGAACTACGATGAGAATGCTATTGCTCAGTTCTACACTACTCTTCACTTGAATATGAGTTCTTCTACTGAAGGGTTATGCAGTGGATGACTAATGGCGTGCTGCTTACCACCCAATGGTCCGAGTTTGCTGATCTCCTTGGCTATCCCATTCTGCCTGGCAAAGGGGCAAATGGATGGCGTGTCCATACCGCTCAAGATGCTGATCCCGAAGTCTTGGAGCATCTTTACATTGAAGGATGGGGCACTGTTGGTTATGTGAAACTTCTTCAGCCGGTCTATGACATCATGCACAGGGTGTACTTGAACACCATCTCTCCAAAGGCCGGCAACTTTGATCAGCCCATGCCTATCAAGTTGATCTCATGCATCGACTTACCTTCGTGGACTGATAGGAAGATGGATGTCATGCATTTCCTCTACACTGAGATGTGCCAAGCCATCATAGACAAGCGCTCCTGCCCTTATGCTCCATATGTTCAGACTCTCATCAATCACAAGTGGCTTGAGGTGACTGGTACGCGCTTCTCTGAGGACGCCATCACCATTCATGAGGAGAAGAAGATGCGTGTGAGCAAACACAACAAGCCTGGTCCCAAGAAGAAAAGGAAGAAGCTCTCTGGAAGGCTCGTGCCGAAGTTGGTGGTCCCTCTTCTGCTCATGGTGGCTCTAGTGCTGGTGGTCCTTCTCTTCAGAGGTAACCATCTTGGGACAAGAAGGTGCTCGGAAAGGTGAAGAAGACTTTTTTGCTTTCTGCAGAATCGCGAGTATCAGTCTTATGTCTATCGGCGACACAGTGTTCGGCGCCAGAAGGCTATCATGTCAGCTCTCAACATTCCCTGCTCTCCTGTCACTAGCTCTGTCACTTCTCCTAGGGATGATTGAATTCGCGACAACTACCATTGTTCTGAGGATGAGTCTGAGGAGGAAGTCACCGGTCCCCTGCCTGCCTAGGATTCTTGGGTCCCTGAGCCCTCTCCTCCTCCCTTTCATGGTTGGGTCGATTAGAGTGTTCTTTTCTTCCTTTTTGGTGTCTCGATGCCAAAGGGGGGGAAAGATGTCTATTAGGTTGCTCACGAGATTTGCATGGGCTGAGTCGCGAGCTCGTTCTTGTCTTTGATCTTTTCTAGCTCGCGAACTCTCTAGTTTATTTGTGTGTGCTTGTGGACCTCTTTATGCTTGTGAACCTATGTGTGCTTGTGGACCATGTTATTTGTATGAGACTATGTGGTATGTTATGCTATGTTAATGCCTAGTGCTTGGTATTATTGTTGTTGGCTTATGGGCATTTGTATATGGTGGTGGAGCATTTTTAGGGTCTGTTTGGTTGTGCTGTGGATTCTGGAAAAGTTGCTGTGAACTGTGAACCGTGAGAAAGCTGCTGTGAACAGAGAGCTGTGGAAAATTTATAAGTTGTTTGGTTAAAACAACTGTGGGACTATAGTTTTTGTAGGAACTGTTTGTAATACCCCTTAGATTTTGATTGATTTTAACGTACCTTAAAACACCCATTTTACATGGACCAACATGTAAAAAATAATTGGGAATGGAAATATCAACTTTTGAAATGTCACGTACGGATAGAAAATGATTTTCTGAGATTGTACACAAGAGATATTTCACACGATGATGTCTTCCAACATAGCTATCATAACTCCGTCTTGTAGTAACACAAACATCATGTATTCTATTTCAAATATTTCTAATTGTATCCTCGCTATCCCCCTCTGGAACATTATCACGCTATATTTGTGCTCCTTGTTGTGCCGATTGAGGTAGATAGCCCTCGTGTACATCACATGTATGAAACTCTTCCAAGAGAGATGTTTAACACCGAGCAACGGAACCATTAATTCTAACAAGAGTGAAGCACGATCTTGTACACCAAGATTGATCAATAAAATATCCAACACCTTATGCGCATGTGGCTATCATTGATTCCCGGCGTGATGTTTTGCCTGAGTGCTAGCTGTACCGATCTACTAGTGAATAGAGCTAGCTAGCTCAAGTTTGCCATCTAGACTATCTAGCAAGCTAGCTAGCTTGTAGTACATGCAGCATCGATCGATCAATCTGCCAAGCTACCTTGTACGCACAAGTTTCGATCTCTCATCACCCAGCAGAAAAAGGCGTGCACAGCAAGTAAGCACGTATAGTGAGACAAATCAACCTTCCAGATCCGGCGTGGCGGCGTTATATGGTCCTGCCGAGCAGAGGGCGCCGCACTGTGAACGGGAGGAAAACCAGCTGAACCGGAGGAGAATTGGAGATTAGGAGGCGGATGGCTGACCAGCATAACGGAGCTGAACAATCCTATCACGTCGATGGGAACAAAGGACAGGAGGCGTCCGGGAAGAGAGATTCCGCTCGTGAGGGCTATGAGAAAAAAAATAAAACGAACCGGTATGACTCGTTAGGGGCATTGGTGGGTAATAATTCTACAAAATGAGAATCTAACGCTGAAGGTGGTCACTGCTTTGAGAATAACACTAGGGAAGTTGGTTGCGTTGCGGGAATCAGCTACGAAAAAAACCCTTTGGTTAGCTTTTAACTTTGTCACATCAAAATCAGGTCGTAGAAGCTAAACCAAACGCACCCTTAGTCTCCCTTGATATTTCTTCTATTGTCTCCACCATATTTGGTTGGTGCAACAATATGATCTCTATCTTATCATTTCCTTGCACTTGTGCTATCTTTGCAATAGAAAGGGGGAGCCTTCTTATATGTGTGCTAGTCTTGTCCTTAGAGCTTTATCTCTACCTTGCACACATATAGGGGGAGCTTGTTCCATCCATTGCAAAGATTGCTTCTATCTTATGCAAATCTTTGGGATTGTCATCAAACACCAAAAAGGGGGAGATTAAAAGGACTATAGTTTCTCATGCTATTTTGGTGATGATGACAATCCCACTTGTGATCTAACCGCGTACTTGAGTTTCAGGCAAAATGCTTTTGATGATTCCTATGAATTGTGTGGATGCTCTCTTTGGGATCCCGTGAAGACGTCGGCCTTTAGTTTTTCTTTTTCTCTCTTTTTATTGCTTTAGGTCTGTACTATTAAGAGGGGGTCCATCTCGGAAGGCTGTGGGAAATAACTTGTTCTTGCACAAACCCCATATGCACCGCCACAGCCATCTTACTCATCTGCGAGAGAGCGAGGTTCTGATCTGCTAGAGCTTTTTCTGTCTGATCGGAACTTCCGGCCAGGCGCCGGAAGTTCTGCTGTCAACACCCGGATTTTTAATCCCAGATGCCTGTTATGCCATACATCACAATCCCAGGATTACCATTTTTGCGAGACATAGCAGAATTGGATACCACAGTACGTCATCCATTACAAACCATACATAAGGTCTTACACAAATAAGGATCTCATGATCCAGTTCGTAATACAACTCAAGCAGCGGAATTACGTAATAATAAAGGTAGCGTAGGCGAAGCTCCATCTTCGGGGTCACAGACAATGCTGACGATGGGAGATGATCCTAGTTGTCGTAACCTTCCTGCGGTCCGTCATCCTGGTACTCCTCCTCATAGTCTGTCCACGGAAATAGCCAGGGACAAAGCCATGAGTACTTTTTAAGTACTCGCAAACTAATACTAACAAGTTAAAGGGATTTTTGTAGTAGGACACTAAGCTCTAGGGTTGTTTTGCAAAAGCCAGATTTACCTCTACTAAGTTTTGGAGCAAAGAATGCTAGTTGATGATTTTAAATCACCTAAGTGGGAACTTGCATTTCATATCACAACCCTGTTGTGGTCTAGTCAAAATCTCAATTCATTTCACAAGTCATTTTGAAAACATCTGACGGGGGAACAATATGGCCATCTAATCGTCCATAATCACGACGCGGCTATTCGAATATTTTGACACTCTGCAGAGATTGTACACTTTTACCACAACATTCGATACATCCGTCAGGAACAAATCCCGAATTCACCATACTCAGTATGCGGATAATCAATCCTAACCTTTCAATTACACGCCCTAGTATAGGCACCTCTCCTGTGAGTTTGGACTCCCAACCATGACCAACTGTCATCTTGGGTACTGCATAGGTGGACAATCTTCACAATGTAGCCTCAGCTCAGACCTTGGCCGTGAGGGAACCCATTGAAAGGATACGGATGTCGCCTAGAGAGGGGGGGTGAATAGGCGATTAAAACTTTTCCTAGAGTGGATCAACAAAGGCGGAATAAAACTAGTGTTTACTTTGTTAAGCACAACCTAGAAACAACTAAGGTTCACCTATGTGCACCAACAACTTATGCCAAGCAATACAAGCAACAATGTGATAGCAAGATATAGATTACTTCAAGCACGAAGGCTATCACAATGTAAAGTGCATAAGTAAAGAGCTCGGGTATAGAGATAACCGAGGCACGCGGGGACACCTATATTTTACCGAGTTCCTCCCAACATGGAGTACGTCTCGTTTGGAGAGGGGGTGGTATCAAACCACCAATGCCACAAAAGGCCTCCCTTATTCTCCGGTGAATCTCACCCCAATGGGATCGATCCACGCCCACTATTTGTGCACTTGTTTGGCAACCGGAACCTCTCACAAGGTTGGGGCACAACTCTACAACTTAATTGGAGGCTTCTAACAAATTCCACAAAAGGCCACTATGCCACCAAGGCCACAAAACCGTCTAGGGTTCCAAGAACCCAAGAGGGGTAAGCTCCAATGAGCAATTCAAACCAAACCCTCCGAGGAGAACTCAAACCAATGCACCAAATGCAAATGGAAAGAACACCACAAATATGCTCAAATCCCTCACTCTCAAGTTCCAACAAAGCTACTAAAGCTATTGGGGGAACAAGAGAGGAGGAATCAAAGAGAGACACAAAATCTCCCAAAATCTAGATCCTCAAAGGCGCACTCACAAAGAGATGAATCGGTTAGGTCAAAACGTGGGGCTAGATCTCCTCTCTCTCCCACTCAAATATGGGCAAGGATCATCAGAGGGAAAAGATTAGGCAAGCTTCAAGATTTAGAGCAAGTGTGGACAAAGTTTAGTTTAATAGATAAGAGAGGTGCTTACTAAACTCAAAACGGACAAGGGCTTAAATAGCGGCCCCCAGAAAATCTGACCGTTGGGGCATAAAACAGTCTGGACCGGTAGTACCGGTTCCGGTCCGATTACCAGCGCAAGGAAAGTCAATGCATGCACAAACGGATAAGAGAGAGGCAGCAGGTGTGGCATCCCGCAAAAACCACTACTAGAAAATCGCGCTGTTTTTGTGCATTGCATCATCATGGCCGCATGCTCATGTCATCATACCACATTGCATCTGAGCATCGTCATCATCTTGCATTTGCTTGCATAAAACTACTTGCAGAAAAACCTATTTTGTGTTTTCTAAAACGCCCTGTCTTTGTTCAAACACAAAACCCGGGTCTCCGGATTATTTTGTTTTGTCTGCTATCGGTTTGCAAAAACCCTGTTTGAAATAAATAAAATATTTAATTATTTCTTAGTGGGCAATGAACGGCCGATTCGACCCATGACCACCCCAGATTAAAATCGGTCCACCTTAGACCCCACCCCAAATCTTTTCTTACCCCAGTCCTATCTACCCACCCCTCCAGCCACATCACCCCATCCTATCAGTGTTCGCCACGTCACCATGTCCCCCACCCCCCCCCCACCCGACACCCCCCCCCCCCCCCCCCCCCCACACACCACCTCTCTCACCAACCCCACACCTCCCCGCCACGCACGCCACACCCTCACCCGACCCAACCCCACTCCCCACGCCACCGCGGGCCCACCCACAGATCCCACCTGTCGGCCTCCCACCCCACCAACCGCACCCCCCCCCGCTTCCACCGACACCCCTGGGCCCCACCCACGCGCCCACACGGACGCCAGCTACCGCCCACCCACCACTGCCCACCCCGCCAAGGCTGCCTCCTCCCTCTCCCTCTCGCACGCCATCGACGCCCTTTCCCTAACCTCTGGGCCCGCCCGAGCCGCCGATTCTCCTCCCGCCGCTGCCCCTCCGCCTTCCACCCGCTGACCGCCACCGCTCGAGCCTGAGTTCTCTCCGCCTGGCCATGGCGCCAAGGCCGCCGCCCGCCAGCCCTGTTGCCGCTTCTTGCCGCCCTCCCGCCACCATCTTCGCTCCGGCCGCGGCCGCGTCTACCACCGCCATGCTCGCCGCCTCCCGTCACCAGCGAGGCCGCCTGGCTTAACTCGCCCGTGCCGCTGAAGCTTCGCCCACGGCCGCCTTCGCCCGCACCGCTGCCCCGCCGCCTTCGCCCACCGGTCCAGCTCCCTCCCGCTCCGCCTGCCAGAGGCTCCCAGTCGCCCACGCCTGCCGCTTCCCCAACCGCCGCCGGTTGGGCTGGCGCCGCTGGCCACCCAGAGCGCCACCGCCGGACCCATCACCGCTCCTCCGTCTTCGCCTTCCGCCGAGCGCCGACCACCTCGCAGAGCGACCCGGCCTCCACGCGTCACGGGCCTCAACTCGCCTCGCTTTTCCCACAAGATCTTCCGAAGACCCTAGAACGCCATGCTCGGCTTCATGGATCCTCATGAACTCCGACACGGAACCAAGTTCACTACGAGCAATCAAAGCCGGAGCCTTCAAGGTTGTAGGTGGAAACCCAGAGGATCCCCGGAAGCCAAGACCGTCGACATGGATACCGAAGGACGCCGAGCGCCAAGTACTTTCCTCGGACGCCAAAACCCGAACCGGAAGGACGCCAAGATCGCTGCAAGGACGACAAGTTCTACTTCCGAACGACAAGACCGGTCGATCCGTGGACCCGACAAGATCGACGCTGAACCAAGATCTCGACGCCACGACAAGTTCTCCGCCTTGTATCCGATGGTCGAGACCCCAAAGCCTCGACGCCCGGACCTCAAGACCGATCCTCGAGATCAAACCTCAAGACGCCAAGATCTTCTCCTCGGAACGCCATGACCGCCGACAACATGGCCCGACCACCGCGAATGCGCCAAGATCTACCCAGTTACCCGAGAACGATCCCGCCGAGTCCGAACCCGTCGAACCCTGAGACCGAACCCCGAACCCCGGAACCCCAAGATCGCCGAACCCTAATGTGTGAACCCGAACCGAGACCTTATTTTATTAAATGATATATAATTGTTGCATATTGAATTGTCATGTGCATGCATATTTGTCTGTGGTTTGGGGGCCTTATGCCGATTCACCTAATAATTAAATATGGGGCCCATATACGGGCAAATCTAGTCTCATATTGGCCTCATTTAAATTTGTGTAGCGAACCAGTGCTATCTTTTGCCATGTTAATACAACCTTTAATTTGCGGGGTAGTTAAACAACATGAACCATCTAAATAATGTCGGGACCCCGGTTCCGTTTAATATTGCCTAATTGCATCGCATCTTGCCATGTCATACATCATACATGCATCATGCCCGATCTTCTGCCGTAGTATTAAATAGTGCATCCGGTGTTTGTGCTAGTGTTTTGCTTCTTCACGGATAAGGCCGTTGAGTTGATGTGAGCTTCGCCCCGATCTTCGGTTGAATCTTCGACAATGTTTTTAGGCGAGCATCTCCCCCTTTCTACCTATCTTACTTTTATAGTATTTATTCCCTCCTGATGTTCTATTGCTATCTGTGTTACGATGCTCTAGTTTTCGTACCCGTGATATCCCTTGCAGCCTTATATTGCCTTGGACACATCCTATTACCTATTGATTGGTAGTTAGTTGGACTTGCGCGTCGTAGTCGCTTGCTCAAGTGTTGTTGCGTGTTGTCAAGTGCCACAATTGTTGGAGTATTGCCGCATGTTTGACGTTGGAGATGATCATGGTTTTACTTATCGCTCACTTTAATTCCTGTTTAACAACTAAAATTGAAGTAAGTAAGCAGAGGCATCGGTGGGTGATAGATAATATTTGGTTTCCGATCACCACTTGTGTCCTGAGACCCCGAGTACTTGATACCTGCCTTGTTTTATCGCTATCCACATCCGGGAGGATTATGGGACCCCCCTGAGCCAGAGCATGATTCATTCTTATTTCTTGGGGCCACAAACTAGTTTGAGGTTTTATTTACTATCCTGTACTTATGCCATGCTACTAATGTATTTAAATTGTGCGATGGATAGCACACTGTACTGTTTAGGAAAGATGAGTGTTTTCGCGGTATCGACAAGCCCGAGTTTTCGGGTTCCCAGTCGTTTACAGCCATTGACGCAAACCTTGAGTCCGTCTCGGAGTCACTTAGCTCCGCTATGGTCTACTCAATGGGTGGCCTCAAATATTTCTGAATCCTGTGATTGCTTTGTCGTGAAGGCCTCGTTGGGTTTTGTTTTGGTTTTTCCGAGGTTGATCGAGTGTGTGTTGCTATTTGTGCACCCCGGCCGGGTTAAAACTTTCTGAAAGTCGTGTCCGCGGTTATGGACGACTTGGAGCACAGTATCTCGATCATAGACAACTATCACTAAAGTAGTGCTATAAATTTGACTTTATAATGACTAGTAATCAGCTTCACTATAATGGAATGGCTAAATAAAACTGCCCACAATTGCTTGTTTGGGTGTCGCTTGCGACCATTGTACCTGACTAGTAAGTATTGCAACTACAACGGAATGGCTTGATAACAGTACCAACAACTGCTGGGTTTTGGGTTTATCTCATGCTATCTGTATCTGATTAGTAATTGTTGCAACTACAACGAAATGGTTAACTAAAAGTGCCCACTGCTTATTTTATCAGGATGATTATCTATACTTGACTAGTAATTGCTGCAACGATAACCGAATAAATAAAACTGCCAACTGTGTGAGTTCCTCGGTTGACTTCCTCGTTTGGTCTCGAGGGGGAAACACCAGGATGGGTTTTGTTTGGTGATAGCATCAGGTTGGCTCCGAATAGGTCTTTCTTACCCCTCTCTATTAGCCGTCAGTGGTATCGAGTCTCTATAGGTTGTTTAGTGCATGCTGCCGCTGCCGCTTCAGTCCACCATACCTATGTAGGCGAGGACCGCCGAATTCTAGCCTCGCTGCACTGGCCTCGATCGACGCCTCTTTTTCCTTTGCCCTTTGTCGGCCCCCTTTGTTTTAGCAGTTTTGAGATCGACGTCGTTGGGGTTACCCTTCCTTGGCCGGCAGGTTATGGACGCCATTGGTTATTCTTCAGGGCTCTTAGCCCCATTTGCATCTTGTCCGTAGCTGGACGCTCTATCGTCTTCAAGGTGATTTGGATCTTTGTGTATTATATCTGTATTCTTGAATCATGGAGTCGTGTTGTATATATATATATATATATATCTGTTCTGTGGGTCCCATCGAGGACTGTTGTGTAATGTTATTACTTCGTTTTCCACCCGCACGAAAGTGCCTGGTGAATTTTGAATCGCTTTCTGCGGGTTTGGCGGTTTCGCTAAAACTTGCATAGGTCCGATTCGAGGGTGTTACAGGCAACGCACCGCCGTGTCGAGCGTGGAATTGAAGCATGTGGACGCGTGCGGTGTAGGGAAATCAGGCCAAGAAGAGCGGCTGCCGCTGCTGAAATTGGGCCAGCTAGCGCAGCGCCGCGAAAGTAGCGGCATGGGGTCACGCGCGAGCGAAAGACGACACAGCGAGGCAAGAAGAAGAAGAAGCAGGCGCCGCGCCAGAGCGAGCAGCAGCGAGCGGCGCAGGCGTAGCAGTGGCTGCCAGGCGGCCGGGCCAGCGCATGAAAGGGGAGGCACGCGAGTGGCGTAGGGCGGGCAGCACGGGCTAGGGGCGAGTCAACGAATGCGCGAATGGGCGGATTCGCAACGGCTGGGCGACTATGCCGAAGCAAAGTGGTCGCAGTAGTACCGCCCACCCAAGCGGTACCGGGCCAGGCCGGTATGACCTGAAGCCACAGCCGGCCTGCTCTGAGAGCTGGGTCGACCGGTACTGGGTTGCGGTAGTACCGGTCGGCCCAGAAAAATAAAAGACCCTTCTTTTTTCTGTTTTATAAATTAAATAGGCAAACTTTAAACGGTTGTAACTTTTTATCGGTGACTCCGATTGACCCGATACCAATTGCATTGGATAGAGGACGACAAGTGATTCCCAATGAAAAGTGAAAATATTGGTTATCACCAAGTTAGAATGTATCAAGTGGAATAATGTGAGATACCTCACTTGGTGAGAAACCGAAAAGCCGCATAAATCAAAATCGCAACAAGATACAAACGGAAGATCCGATTTTGATGAACAAGAGCTTGTTATGGAGATTACCACAAGCTCTATATCCTCACATGGATAAGACCAAATAACAATCAAATAGGATGATGCAAGTATGCAAAGGTTTGAGCTCTCTCCGAATGATGTGACCGAATTACTCATACGAGAGCCCCTCTTGATAGTACGGTTATCTATACTAAACCCGGTCTCCTACACACAACAAGAGACCGGTAAAAGAGAAAACCTATCAAGATTATACCTTTGCCTTGAGCATTCCACTTGAGCTCGATGTAGACGGTCTTGCCCTACTCAAGATGGAACGCCTTTCTTAATTCCTCATCATCGACCTCGCATATTGAGCTTGCCCAATATATCTTCTTTGCATTTCATCGACCTTGAAGCCAACACATGCTCCAAGCGATGCCAATGGACAAATCCTACAAGTATAACTTAATACACACATTAGTCCATAAAGATTGTCATTAATTACCAAAACCACACATGGGGGCCCAACATGTTCTTTCAATCTCCCCCATTTTGGTAATTGATGACAATCCCTTTAAAAGGGTTTATATTAGGAATATTAATGAATAAAATGGTAATACCAATATCAAATACTACAAAAGTATGTGATATTTGTACCACCACCATATATAGAGCAAACTCCCCCACAATCTATGCATGTGTGAAGAACTTAAATTTCATTGCATATATTGCCAATCATTATCATTGGCGGAGTTTCCTCTGTATATACCACATGCTAAGCAACAACAAAGCTTGCAAGTAAAACTAGGATTGGGTTGTCAAGTGAGTATAACCACATATGCTTAAGGCATATAGTTGGCATAGTAACAAGCAAGTATTTGCTTGCATAGGTCAACTTGACTAGTAAGGCTTGCTAAAGTAGAATATCTTGCAAGTGTTAGCTTGCCTTGTGCAGAGCAGTGGTTGAAGTTCTCATCGGCTTCTTCTTCATAGTATCCTCCTTCCTCCTCGTATCCTTGGTCGGTACTAGCGTCTATGAATAAATACGAGGTACACAATCACCAAACAATACTTAACTATTTTCAATCATCACACAAAGGGGGTTCTATAGATGATCTAGTATCATCACTAACATTACAAGATTAAAGCATTTGTCTTATTTATTTATTTTTAGAAAAGTAATTTCTACTCATTGAAAAACTACTTAAGATTTAATATTCTCCAAACCAAACATGGGATCATGTTGACACATGTCATCACCACATATTTCAGTCCATAGGAATGTGATTTAAAGTGGTGTCGCAATTAATAAGGTTTACCTCTTTTATTTTAAATAAAATAAGTGACTAGAAATGCCTATGTGGCATTCTTTTAGTACTTGAACATTATTTTTGTAAGTAAACCCATATGTTTTTATATATTCTGAAGGGTATGGTCAAATGTGATTTTTGAGAGTTGGAATCAACTCAAAATCTATTATGGTTTAAATTTGAAAAATGTTTGAATGCAGAAAAGCTTCTGCCTTGTTATTTTTACCAAGGTTGATCTACAGATCCAAATGATTTTAATCCAACGGGCTTGGATTAAGAATTTCAAAACCTTTCTAACAAAATTGATTTCATGCAATTTGGTTCAGTGAATCGAGATGGGTTGATTTTTGAAACTAGGTACAGAACTGAGTTTGAATTAAAATAGAAAAAGCTAAATTCAAACGAGTGGGCTGCGCGGGAAGGTTTAATGGGCCGGCCCAGTGTCACTCCACGGCGCGGGGCTCAGCTTACAGGGGGTTCCACCAGTCAGTGGCTCATAACACGCAAAGCGGTACGGGGCGATCTCGGCCGCACGATCTAAGTCTAATCGAACGGCTACGGCTCATCGTCCACGTCGGGCAGCGCCGACAAGACAGAACCCTAACGCGGCAGGTGGGGGTCGTGTGAGGCTCACCGGGGCTCAGGCGAGGGTCGGCGATGGGGGGAAACGACGAAGTCGACGACGGCGATTCTCCTGGCACCGGCAGCTCCTCCTGGGGTGGCTCCAATCGATGTCTTCCTTCTTCTCCAGCAGCGGCGGGCTCTGGTGAAATTCCGGTGGTGCGCTGCTCGCCTTGATCCGGGAGTGAGGTGGGGTGGTTCTGGGTGATAGGGGAGTAGAATGGTGTGAAGAAATCGAGCGGGGGAGGCCTCTATTTATAGTGGCGAGAGGGGACCGACGGGCGCGGGCTGAGCTCGTCGTGGTTGACGGCATAGAGGGCTATCAACGTGGGAGACGGTAGGGGGCGGTGTTGTGCTCCCTGGCGAAGCTCATCGGCGTGGTGGAGAGGCGTGGGGCGATGCTGATCGGTCGGAACGCTTCGGCGCTCTGAGCGTGCCCGACAGGGGTTTTGATGGCACACAGCACGCGTGGTCTGCGCAGCGACGAACGGGCGTGTCTGCGGGGTTGCTGGGGTGGTGGTGATCACGCGTGCACGCGGCGAGGGCGACGCGCGGTCTATGGGCGTGTGTCGAGGGTGGCGCACTGGCGCGCTCTCGGCATGCTCGCAGAGAGGCTTGGCATGGCTTGGGCGTGTGGTCCAGTGGCTGGCATTGCTCGAGGCTGGGACAGGGAGTGGCGGTGGGGTGCTGGCTAGCTCCCAGACAAGGTTGGCGAGGCTAGTGTGGCATCTAGCTCGCAGGCGACAACGGGGTGGCAAGTTTGCTCTCGGCCTGCTCACCATTGATGGATAGGCTTGCTTACAGTGATGTTAAGGATAGTTAAAGGAGCTAGATGATCTACTAAGGGTGCTGTGAGCTAGAGAGGGAACCAGTTAGGCCCAAAACACTATTAAAAACAGTGAATTTTATTTGGTTTAAATTTGTCTGCCAAGTGTTTGATGAAATGGCCGCAAGAACTTAAGTTTTGAATTTTGAAAAGTTTTTTGGTGGGTGTGCTAGGCATGTGTTGAGGATTCTGTGGATGCTTGGGTTTTGAAAATTGAGCTTGTTTGAGTGGTTTTTGAAAAAGTGGGATCTTCCCATATGAAATAGATTCAATTTTCAACTGTCTTTTAAACTAAGCATTTAAATGTTTTTGGATGATCACAAAGTGGGACTTGGTACCTTGTTATGAGTACTATCAAGGGGTTCAAAGATCCATACATGTTTCTGTTAAGTCCTGAAAGTTAGAGATAGCCAAAGTAGGCATGGGAGTTAATTTGGCCAAAGTGACCATTCGCTTAATTTGTTTGTCTTTGGGAAAAGTGTGGGGATTATTTAGATGATGTTTATTTCACCTAAGAATCATTTTAGAAGCAAATAAACACAGAACCAATGCAATTCAAAAGAACCCAAATTTTGAATACACACACATATGCATGCTTTCATATTTTTAATTGGAAAAGTTTTTGTTAACCCTAAATTTGATGATTAGAGTTTGATGATTCAAGTTTAATATTTTTGGGATGTTACATCTGCTCAGGGATTTTCTGTCGGAAGATCTAGAACTTTGTTCCGATCCAACTTCCGCTGGAAGTTCTGGCCAGCTCCCAGTACCCTCTGTTTGGGTATGTTATATTTGCCTGAACTTCCACCAGAAGTTGCACCGGAAGTTCCAGTGAGGAATTTTGGTTGCTTCTTCTAGAGAGTTCCTGAGCGAAACTTCCGCCCAGACGTCGGAACTTCCGGTCAGACATGTTTCGTGACCCAGATGTTCGGCCCCTAGTTCCGCTCCAAGTTTCGCTGAGAATCAGTATACTTTTGTTCGAAGTGTTCTATTTGACAGAACTTGGGACGGAACTTGCATCAGAAGTTTCACCAGAACTTCCGGTCATTTTGACCGGAACTTCCTGGAGCTTTTGAGCGCAAGGCCAACGGTCGATGACCGTTGAAGCTATCTCAAGTGAACTTCCGGCCGCTCACCGGAAGTTCTGGTGAGGTCGCGGAGGCTCTGACGGTTTAGTTCAGAGGGAGCCTATTTAAGGCGCCCTCCTTATTCGTCCTACCTAACTATTCAATTTTCTCTCTCCTCCATTAATACTTGAGCTTCATGTAACATCCCAACATTAGAGCCTAGAAATAAGCTGAAGCAAGATGTGTGCATTGCATTCATGCATAAAAAATCTGAATAATTTTCGCGCTTTTGAACAAAACTTGTCAAAGTGATTGAAGTTTCTCTTAACTTGATGGAATTGAAGTAGATCATGAAGTTGATTGCGATAAGTTTCAATATGACCTATGTTAAAACCTTATTTTTGGGTAAGGGAGATTTGATCTAAGGGTAGATCAAATGTAGCAAAAGTAAACCCTAATACATTATAATTTATATTTGATCCCTAGGTGATCATATCATAATATTAATTATAATCACTCATAAGTACCAAGTTAAGGATACAACACAAATAATAAGAATGTAACAACTATATCTTAATCTCATCTGTTTACACCATGAGTATCATGGTAATGCTTAACCCTACTTATTAAGTAAGATTGAGTAGCAAAGAAACTAAGTTTAGATCATACACCCTATATCTTTCTTTCCATATCAAACCTTATCATCTCTATTGAGTTATATTTCAATATATGTTGTTCATCAATGTTGAGAAATCAACTATTGATTCACCAGATCTCAATCTATCAACTCTTGACCATATCATAGTTTACACTTAAGTGCCTATATAGAAACAATTAAGAAGAGGTAAATAGTGATGTTAGTTTTAGAAATCATCTATAGGATGGGAAAGATTGAAAAGAATCCAATCAATAGGACAATTGATGAATTTAAATGCCTCATCATAGATAAATAGAAGAACTATCTATATCATCTAATTATATGGTAGTTAAGAAAATTACAAGGATGGACCCTGAAGATAGTTACCAGTAATAATTCTATTAGACCAAGTGGACATAGTCCATGAATAACAACCTTAATCCAAAATATAATTTCAATACCATTGAAAAGTGGTATAGATAAAGCCTTGCTTAGCCAACTAATAACTTAAGCTATAAATAATTAAAGGATTATAATGATCATACTTGCTCACCAAGGTTGGATACTTATATCAAGCATAAGTGATATTGGTGGATAGAACATGATTAAAACCCTACTAGAGATAAGTTATCCTAGAGTATTCATTACATGTCACATTAATATAATGTGAGGTTAGAGTGT
The DNA here is from genome assembly GCA_030063025.1 of Avena longiglumis. Classification (NCBI taxonomy): domain Eukaryota; kingdom Viridiplantae; phylum Streptophyta; class Magnoliopsida; order Poales; family Poaceae; genus Avena; species Avena longiglumis. The sequence continues at coordinate 79,798,020 of CP125978.1, forward strand.
GAGTTATTAGAGTAAAGTAAATGAAAGACAATATGATTCAATTAAAGCTAGTATAGCATAGAGTTATGGATGTAGTGTTATTTATCTTAAAGGATAGTAAGCTTTGGAGTAATATAGTTGGATGTATACCTCTGATAAAGAAATCTCAGTGATGGAGGATTAAGGAAGATTATGAGTGGAATTTGAGAGAGCTACTTGTTAGATTGCTGATTACCAACATTAGAGTAGTGGTATAACCAAGCAAAGATATGAGGAAACTATGAAATGCTTCAATATCAAACTCATTGGATTCATCTATGAGTTTAGAAGAATTAAAGGTGAATAAGAACAGTCTGGTGAAGTAAAGCTCATCATATTATTCATGATGATGGATAGGAAGAAGTGTTCTATCTAGGAAAGGAATTCTTTAATTAAAGGTGAAGAATGGTGAAGAATGGGAGGATAGACATTCTTGGTAAACAATCAACTTTAAATCTTAAGCCAAACATAATATCCATTTCATGTGATTGATCTATAATCTTATATCCATATCACTTCATAGGAATATTTTCCTATAGCAAATCATTTAAGCATATCTTTACCAATTCCTTTCTATAAAACATTCTAAATATAACTTTCTACTCTTAAGGGTGATGTCACCAAATATCTCAAATAGAAAACAATTTGTTTAGTTATTAAATCTTTACTCACATCCATAAAGAAATATAAGTGTTAAAAACCCTAAACCCTAGGATAAATATTCACCATTCAAACCCTAAACTTCTTTGGTGTGTCATAATAGAATATATATCGCTCTTTTCCAAATTTATGGAATTAGTAATAACCAAATTAATTTCTTTTATATTTCATGCATCAAATAATGATATAGGATTATTATACATATAAAAAATTATATTCAAAACTATGATCTAACTAGAGTTAAGTTTTATAAACAAATAAGAAATATCATATAATAAATCCATGGTTAAAAGAGGAAAGAAAAATAATAAGAAAATCTTCTGCAAAATATTAAAAAGGGGTTCATATAGAGAAAATAAAAGAAATATAAAAATATTATATAATAAAAGTTCACAAAAGATACTAAATATATTTTAGTATTACTACAATTATCCAGCAAATAAATTCTATAAAGAAAAGTTCAAATTGAGAGATTATATACAAATCTGGAAAGGAAAACAGAAAATAGAAAAATAGAAAACAAATAAAAAAACATCACCGGTCAGGCTCACCTCTCTCCTTATCTCGACGCCTATGTAGCCCACAAAGCCCAAAGAACAATTCGTCCTTTTCACACCGAATGGGACCAAAGGAGATCATGTTGAAGGGACATAAGCGCCAGGGGGTTTTCTGCAAAAATGACTTTGTTGTCTACCTCGCCTACTGGAAACAGCTCGCTGGCCGAAGCACCACCGTCGATCGATTGCCGCGCTGTGATGCGTGTCGCCGTCTCTGGAGGGAGTAGATAAGATCACCGCGTCCTCCTCTATCTTCTCATACCTATCTCGTCTCCAGCTTCGCTCTCCAAAACCATTTTCCTCCCTCACCCGAAACCCTAGCTCGTCGGAGTTCATCGTTACGGTCAAGTCCGACCACCCCTCGCCTCGTAGTAGCCAACTTTGGACGCGCCGTCGTGGACTTACTCACCTAGGACCAAGCACGGGAGCCCACACGCCGGGAATCATGTGAAATCGAGCATTTATTTTCCTCGGCCGTCATGGACATTATCGTCGATTCGCCATCGTCACGCCTCCCCAAGCCTCCTCGACCTCTCTATCGTAATAGGGTAAGCTTACGCATCTCTGGACCCCATTTTCGTTTGCTAATCCTCACTATAGGCTTAGTTTCGTTGAGCATCGTCGTTGGCCGCCGCAGAAGCTCGTCGTCGATGCAGTTCCGGTGACCATTAGGTAGCGGCGCCACCACCAATAGGTTCGCCTTGATCTCCTCTGTCCAACGAACCTAACCACAGCCCCGCGCGCGCACCAGATCGATCGATTGATCCTCAACCAGTGAGGATCAGACCTGGTGATGTTGTTAATAACGAGGTCACAACATTAGTGTAATGGTGTGATGAACATTCATCCGAAGTATAGCATTACGATCATAGTCATTGAGTTTATATTGCTATAACAACTTACGAAGTGATCCTAATCCTTAGACCATGAGATCATGTCAATCACTAACACCGGAAGAGTTTCTTGATAACATCAAACGTCACACCGTAACAGGGTGATTATAAAGATGGGTTCAGAACTACTAAAGTGTTATGTTGAGGCCCATGGATCGAGAGTGGAATTTGTTCATCCCGATGACGGATAGATATACTCTGGGCCCTCTCGGTGATATCACATTGATTAGCTTGCAAGCAAGTGATTTGATCACTAGAATGTTATATCACGAACGAAAAGAGTGCATGTCAGAACGAGATCAAACTAGGTATGGAGATACCGATGATCGAATCTCGGACATGTAATATATCGTGAAACAAAGGGATTAAGATACTAGCGTAAAGGTTCCGACGATCACAAGAAAGTCATCGTTGAATGTGTGGGAGTCGATGGGTCTCTAGATCCCGCTTCGATTATTGATCCGAGAGGTCTCGATCATGTCCGCATTATTCATGAACCGTAGGGTGACACACTTAAGAGACACCGACATCCAATTGGAGCAAAAGTTTCATGCCGAAAGAATGAATAAGCAGGAATTTATTTCACTAGATACAAACAAAGTTTTGGTGAAATTGCATAAAGTGGTTATGCATGTGAAATAGAATTCTAGCAAGGGGTTATTTGTGAATGTTTTTCATTAAAGTAATTGACAAAATTATGAATAAAATAAAAGAGTTTTATTTAATGAGAGTTTGCATTAAATTTGGTGGAAATTTAATGGCATGTTTTGAGTGGGATTTTGAGTGGAGGGAATTTAAAGGAATTTTGTGAGTGGAGTGTACACCCACATGAAGAGGTGAGGGCAAGGGGGCAGCCCCATGCGCCGGCCACCCCCTTGGGGTTCCCCCTCCTCCTATAAAAGGCACCCCTCTCCTCACTTCTCACTCACACCTCCTCGTGAAGGATCTCTCTCCCCCTCTAGAATTTATCCCCATGGTCTCGGACTAGCGAGATACATGTTCCCGGTGGCTATTAGGCAAGAAAGAGTTGTGCTTCCGCTGCATCGTTGGAGCGAGGAGGCGGAGGTTGCTCGGTGCCTCGAACGTGTGTGCGAGCACAGATGCGCTGCTGATTTGCGGCGCTAGGACTTCCTCTCGATCTTGAGATCGGCAAGAGATCGTCTACATCAACCACGATTTGAACTCGTTAAGCTTTGTCGGTCTTCAAGGGTATGTTCTCTACGGATATACATCCGCCCGTTGTTTGTATCTAATAGATAGATCTTGGTACGTAGTTCACATCGTAGGAAATTTTTTGTTTTCTATGCTGCGAACCCTACACCATGTGTCATTGTCTGGGGATAAAGACAGGGTCGGTAATAAATGCATTTTCTTTAACATGTGCGCTGAGGTGGTCACTGGCCCACTGGTTAGTGACTGAGGCTAGCTTTGAGTACGGTGTAAAAAGTATTTCCTGTTTAAGAAATAATAAAATGTTATAAACTCAATTATTAATATTCCAGAAATCAAATAAATGATTAAATCTTGTTTAATTAATAACTTTTGATTTACAATTCAGAAAAATATGTATAATATATGAAAATTTGTAGAAAAATAAAATCTACAACTTAAAATTATTATCAAATATTATTATGATGATTATTTAATAAAGGTTTTATAAGTAATAAAACTTTGATAATTCATATTTTATAATGGTAAATGTTAAAAATATAAATAGAATACCAAAAATCTTAGAAAAATAAGAACTATAATTTAAAACTATAATCATGTATTATTATTTCACTTAAGTAAATATTTATTGTTTATTAAGTAATTATAAAGTAATAAGAATTGTAAAAATCATATCTTGTTTTTTATAAATCACAAAAATAAATGTAATATACCAAAATGATCAAAAAAATAATATTTACATATTAAAAATATAATATTTCACTTTTGAGTTGAATAAAAATTCAAATACTTTAATAACTCAAATTTAAACTTAGTTACTTAATTAATAATTCATATAAGGATAAATAAAATCTGTTAATATTTCTAAAATGATTAAATTAATTGTAGTAAATAATATTAGTCCTAAATATTAATAATATGAAGCCATAATGATTTAAAACATTATAAATACCTTTTTATTAAATTATCTTCAACCTTAAGTGAAGATTATATTCTAAAAAGATTCCTATTCATAATAAAAACCTTAAAGAATAACTTGTGAATAAATCAGATCCTTTCTACCTATGCTAACCACCAAATTACAAAAACTACCACAACACTACAGAAAGTTCATAAGTATTTAAGCAATATTATATCTTGGTTTATAAACTATAATTACTCATCAATGAAAGGTAAATGATACTACTCCATTATAGAATCAAGAAACCACTACACCAAGTAAAAGAATAACCATTATTAAGTAACCTAAAGTAAACATTCTAGATACACAAGATAGAAATGTTATAAGCATTATACTTTGAAAAAATATCTATATTTTAAAGTTAACTTTAGTCTATAAGAATATAAATATAACACTATAAACATTGTTATACGTTTTATAGTTAGCTTTGGTATGAAGTAGTTAAGTTATAAAAACACCTCAAACTCAAACCATTCGAGCAAGTATAAATAACATAGACCAAACTCTATTAACCACAAAGCTTGTTTAGACCTTAGAAGAGAAACCTTTTCTTCGAAGGTTATTCTTTTTGCCACTTCAAACAAGAACTCTTGTATAGGCAATCTTAACTAGCATTTCATAGGTGTATAGTTTATTGCTACATAAATATGTGTTTCTCACACACACTCACAAGCCCTTAGGGGATAAATATGTGTTTCTCACACACACTCACAAGCCCTAATAAAAGCACAAATGTGAAACTTATTTAAAAGGACTACACATTTTAAATTAACCATTTCCGGAATCCAAACCTTAGAACAACGTTATCCCCGGGATTCGCGTTTCTAACGTGCATCAAATTACTTATGCATAAAAGCATATTGCTTCTTTAAACATTAGTCCTTACCGGACCAATGATGATAATTTCAAATTTTGGATTTTATACTGACTCGAAGACCGTGAGTGCATAATCTTGAAATCACAAAAGGCAAGTTCACACTTGCTCATGTCCTTTGTTTATTTTCTGTAAAGTATTCTACAAATCTAGTGTTGTCATCACCTGCATTTGAAAAAGTTCAGAAAACACTATTTTCAATAATAATGTGAACTATTGGTTACTGATTTTATACTGACTCGAAGACCGTGAGTGCATAATCTTGAAATCACAAAAGGCAAGTTCACACTTGCTCATGTCCTTTGTTTATTTTTTGTAAAGTATTCTACAAATCTAGTGTTGTCATCACCTGCATTTGAAAAAGTTCAGAAAACACTATTTTCAATAATAATGTGAACTATTGGTTACTGATCCAGGGTGATCAGTTAACCTATTAAATCTGACAGTTGGAATACCACTATTCAGAACTATATCACCTAGGACTTAACAACCAATATCGCCAGTGATTCTTGCGCTGTATATTACGCGTTGACCATGAGATTTGAAATGGGACGGAAAAGTCAGTTGTATCTTCTTCCTCTCACATGAAGCCGGATGTGCAGGTCGTGGCTGTTATCCTTGTAGCGTGCATATTAATTGGTAATTCATAGAGGATATGCAGCATATGAGTGGGAACCTCAACGTCCCACGATAGTTCTGACATCTAACGGTTTGTACAAACCATTGCCGTAATCCTTTATGTGGGCATGGTGTACACCAAGGAGGCATGCGAGGTCGCGAAGGGGGCAGTGATTGGCTTGGATCATCTTCTGGGCCCCACATCATGGAATTGTGGACGTGAATAAGCTGCCCGGTTGTGCAACAAAGAGTTGATCTCTCATGGGTAAAGCAACCCACCTCTGCAGAGTGTAAGAACTATAACTTGTTACTCCCTGTTCCGGGAAGGAGCTGTGAACGCGGCGGAAAATAAACTCCATGAAAGTTCTGGTAAACCCGTGAAGGCTGACGGACATAGCTTTTCCGAATAAAAGCAACCTTTGAAGAAATTTTTACGAAAAATTGCATGGCCTACGACCTATGGTCTGTGGATGTAGTTATAGTGCATCAAACACTCCTTTTCTAGTGAATTTACTGAGTACGCTTGTACTCAAAGTATCTTCTTAACCCTTGCTAGATTCTGAGGCCAGGATAGACAACATCTACATCAAGTTATGCTCCAGGATTCATCAATCAAAGCTAAGGTTCTTCAAAGACAAGAAAGTCAACAAATACCTCAACTCAAGTGAAGACGAAGTTACTAATTAGATAGGAATATAATCTCTAGCCAAAGAACCAAATTCTATAGTGTATTGCAATAGCAGCAATGCCAATCCCTTAATTAAAATACTAGTCCTAATAGTATAATAGTCTTGTGTTGGTTATTTTTGATTCTTCTCCGTAAGAAGATCTTTCTCTCTCTTTAACCTAGAGTGTTCTCTGGACCTTGTGTAAAGAGTGAGTTGTAACCTTTAGTCATGTATTGGACCCACTGTGTTTATGTTGTGCCATTCTGTGGGATGTAATACTAGTGAACGGTGTTTCATTGGTGTTATGTCAACGACTATAGTATACTACATCATGCAGTGGTATGCTGGGTCATCGCACTTCACATCACTAGATCTCTCTCCCTAGCCACTCAAATCACTTGATCTTTTGAGAGGTGAGGGAGGTGACCTAGATCTACACTTCCACCAAAGAAGATTTGATTTTCCCCACCTATCCTTTGTGGATCTTGTTGCTCTTGGGTTTCTTAAAACCCTAGACGGTATAGGGCATCCTCGGAGCTAAGTGCTTGTGTTGTAAAGCTCTGTGGTGTCGTTGAGGTCCTCCAATTGAGTTGTGGAGCTTCCTCATCAACCTTCTTGTAAAGGTTTCGGTTGGCGCCTTCAAGGTCACCGGTTAGTGGATTGTGAGGCCTCCTTTGTGGGGGAGCTCACCGGAGAAGAAGGTGAGGCCTTTGTGGCGCTCGGGTGACCTTGTGTGGCCCCGACACCTCTCCAACGTAGACATAGCTCCCTTGGGAGTGAACTACGAGAATTATATCTCCGTGTTCCCGCTCCGGTTATCTTGTTCCCTACCTTTACTTCTTGCTCTTTACCGTTCTTGTGGTTGTTGTAAGTTATCTAGCATATAGGTTGTTCACCTAGTTGCACATCTAGATAACTTTCTTTTCTCGCTAAGCCTAAAAGTGTGAAACAAATTAAAAATTGGTAGTCGCCTATTCACCCCCTCCAGTCGGTTCAAAGTCGGTACTTTAACAAGGCCTACCAAATCTACGAAGCAAGAAACTCTCCAGACTTAAAAGGCCTGTTGTAATTTTCTCATTTTTTTGGTTTTCTATTATTTTGTTTTCTTATATTTTTTTAGGATTTTACAGTGCATTGCACTACAAATTTAATGTGTAGTATTGAAATAGATCCAATGTCCACATGGTATATGTGGTGAGCAACTAACCAAATCAACATCAGAAAATAGATCCAATGGTTAATATGGTTTGGGCCACAATTAGGTCCAAGGATAGCTTGGTAATTTCCTATAGGAGTCACACGCGATCTTTTCAACAAATTATGATGGTCTATGAACTTGTCCATGATGCACTCCTGCAGCGGGTATGCGAGTCATGGTCGTAGATCGATAAGCCGACGATTAATTTATTATATCATCGTCATCCCAGGTTTTTATGGGCCAAATATCACCGTACAAACTCCTTGTCACCAGGGCAATGATGAAGGTTGCAGTCGTCATAGCCGTATCATGAGTGACACGGCTCAATTGTCTTCAACATGTACTCGTTGTCATTGTGGCGTCAGAAGGAGAGCAAGACATGTCAGAAAGGATTCCAAAATAAAACAAGAACATCTTTTAGCAGAGCCAATAATATTTGAGGTAAGACAAAGAACTATGCTTTGAAACTATAAAAGCTTACCATTTAACCAAAGGACGGAGTTCATGGTCGCTGGAGTCAGAAAATACTTCAATGGATTCGTCTACGGTGAAGCCATGGTGCTAGGGGCTGGCTTGCGATCGGGAGGAGGTTTCCTCTTCCATAGAATGTCGCGGAGACTCACTATCCTTCCCGACGTCCTCAACCCGGACCTTGACAAGCCGGCGGAACTTTTTTCGATGTTCTATGGTGCTATCTTCTTGCATCCTAGAAGCCGGGATCTTCTGGGTTGTCCTTCTAACCGGCTGGAAAATCAACATTTCAGCCAGAGGCACGGCTTCCGATTCATCACCTAATGATTCAGAAGCCTCCCGCTATGGTGCTGCGGAGTCGACTTCCTTGCCCTCCACGAGAGAGACGTTGAGAGGCAGGTCGGAGTTAATCCGGTAGTGCAGATGCTAGAAGTTTTGGTGAGAGAGAGTCGGTTAAAGCAAATATTGATTGGTGAACCGCAGAAGAAGATTCTCCGCATGAAGATCTGCACAATAAACCGTCAAAGTAGATGACGCCTCCAAGGTATCCACATATACGAGAGTAGACGATAAACCTGGAGGAAGAAGATATTGTAGTGTCAGTCAAACATCACAACATGGAGTGGCCTCTGCTGGCCAAGAATTACGTCGGCAACCTCCGCTTTCATGGATGAACTCTGTGACTGAGCTTCTTGCATCATCCCTAGAGCTCACGCCTCCACTGCATCCTCCACCTCCCAGCGCCATGGCGCCAAGACGGAGAAGACATGGGAGGAGCAAGAACTCCGACCTTGATCTCAAACTGCCATCCTTGTGATGTCGTGGATGTTAGGAATAAGCACGTCGTAGTAATAGTACGTATCCGAGTAGACACGGGTAGCCGAATAGAGTAGGAATTAGATGTCCTAATCCTACTAGGTTAGCTATACTAAATCTGCTATATATACGTGTGTAAGGACCCTGTAAAAACAACACCGAGAGACGGAAGAAATAAAAAGGACAAGGCAGGAGCGATGTGCTCCTGTGGCAATAATCGATCCCGTACGTGAGTTCAGCTAGCTAGCTTAGATTGATCAACACGTTGTGTGGCTGCCTGCTTAGCTCTTGTACGTGAGCGTCTCGTCGATTGTTCTAGTTCTACGTGTCTCGTCGGAGTTGATCGAGTGATCTTGCCGCTATCGCGTCGTCTGTTGTCGGAAAGTACTCGACGAACGGCGTCGTATATCGGGCCAATTTTCAACAATTAGTATCAGATCCAAGGTCGTCGTCCGTGATCTGCTGAAAGTACTAGGAGGTCATGGCGATGGTGAAGTTTGGCGAGAGCTCGGCATCGACACCGGTGACAGAGACGGTGGGGACGGCTTTGTATCCGCGCCTCGATCGCAAGGACTACGGGCTATGGGCACTCAACATGGAGGTGGCCATGGAGGCTCAGGAGGTTTGGGAGGCCGTCGATCCAGAGGCGGACGTACGTCAAGGGAGGCGCCAAGTATCGGAAGGATCGCCAAGCGTTAATCGCGCTCTATTTCGTGCGTGCGAAGGACGTGATGCAGCACCTCGTCGGAAAGAAATCGGCGATGCATGGGAGACGATCAAGATCTTGCACCAAGGTCATGCGGCGTGAAGGAAGCGCATCTTCAAACTTTGACAAAAGCTATGAAGATCTAAAGATGGAGGAGAGCGACGCGGTTGATCAGTTTGCCGCCCGCTTTGTTACCCTTGTCAACGTAATCGTGGATATGGCGAGAAATTGATGAGATCAAGAACGTCAAGAACGCCGGTTCCGCACGCTACATGCAAATCGTTACATCGATCGAACAATGTCTCGACCTGAATACATTGCCGGTTGAGGATCTCGTCGGAAGATTCAAGGCACACGATGAGAGAATCCGGATCAGCTTCGGTGATCCAGAACAGGTTGAGCACCTGATGCTCACAAAGCAGCAGTGGATGACTCTTTCAAAAGAAAAGCAAGGAGGCTCCACGAGCGGCAAGGAGAAGCAACGCCTAGCGAAAAAGTACATCGTAGGGCAGGAGGATGAAGATGACGCCCCGCCGCAGAGGAAGTTTGACATAAAGAAAGTAAGGTGTCATAACTGCGGCGAGCTCGATCACTTCAAGGCTGATTGCCGGAAACCACCAAAGGAAAAGGAGAGGGCTCTCATCGCCCAGGAAGGAGATGATGGACCGATGATGCTGATGCTCAAAGTAACTGAGTTGAAGGATGAGGAGGATCCTCCATCACCGGCTACGGAGATTGTGGCGCAAGTGGATCACGATCTACTGTGTGCGCATCATGAGGAACAGAGTGCCCCATTCCCATGTGAAGCCACGTTTGAGGCAAGTGAAGCCTTGGAACTTGTTCATGGCGATCTATGCGTTGGAATCTCACCCGCAACTCCGTCCGGCAATAAGTTCTTCATGCTTGTGATGGATTATCATAGTAAATACATGTGGATTGTGTTGCTGAAAAGTAAAGATCAAGCTCAACAAGCATTCGAGAAGATCAAGGAAGCCGAAGAGTTCAAGGTGGAGGCAAAGATAAGAGCCCTACGCATTGATGAGGGGGGTGAGCTGCATCAAACTGTGTTGACCATGGCACGGAGCATGATGAAGAGTAAAGGCTTGTCAGGAAAATTCTGGGGTGAGGCAGTCAATACGGCTATGTATTTGCTGAACATGGAATCTACTGAGAGTGGAGTTGGTACAACACCGTACGAAGCATGGTACGTATGGAAGCCCTCAGTTGATCATCTTCGTACTTTTGGATGTGTGGCGCATGTAAAGGCGGAATTGGCGGAGCAACGTATTCCAATGATCATGACATGCTATGAAGGCTCAAAGACATACCGCTTGTGCAATCCTTATACCAATAAGGTGGTTTTCAAGGGAGACATAATCTTTGAGGAAGGCAAGTCATGGAATTGGGGCTACAACGAACCGGAATATTCAAATTTTCACGAAAAGTGGGATCTTGAGTATGAAGAAAATATGGATCAATCGAGCTTATCCTTGTCAGCAAGTTCGGGCCCAGAAGACATTGAAGGCCTAGGGGCAGCTCCAAGCGTGGACACCAGGCCAGAAGCACTAGGGATTCTCCCGTAAGACAAAGAGTTTGAAGAAAAGGCTAGTCTGTGGCCAGAAGATACAGAACTGGAAGGGTGCGCAAATGCATGCGCAGTGATACCTACACTTGTTTGCCCAACAATTAGAGGAGGAGGGGGAGATGAAGCGAGCCCAGCAAACAGGCCAGCAAGGCCAGAAGGCGATGGTCCAAGAGTGTGGACATGTGGCCAAACAGATAAAGGAGACCCCACAATAGGGGGTGGAGATCCATCAAGAGGCTTTTCATGTGGTATAGAGGAGCTAGAAGAAAACCAATTTAAGCTACCTCCTACATATTTGTTCTATTGCATCCAGGAGCACCGGCAAGCGGTAGATCAAATATGCGAGGCGTCGATGAGAAAGTACTTTATCGAACCAAGTATAATGTCTCAAGGCGCGGACAAAAAAGACAGTCAGCGTGAAGGCATAGAGAAGGGAGCGGACAAAAAGGATTGTTGGCATGAAGTCATGGAGAAACCGACAAGAGAAAAGACGGCGACATGGGTGCCACAAGAGACGACGAAAGCACTGTCGAAGATGATGGTTGAAGTGGCGAAAGTAAAGACAACAGTAACGCCTACGCGAAGTAGCTGGCGTATTTGGAATCCAGGTCGGTGTAGAAAAGAGCATGTCGTGCTTAGGGGGTGATTGTTAGGAATAAGCACGTCGTAGTAAGGGTATGTATCCGAGTAGACACGGGTAGCCGAATAGAGTAGGAATTAGATGTCCTAATGCTACTAGGTTAGCTATACTAAATATGCTATATATACGTGTGTAAGGCCCGTGTAAAAACAACACCGAGACGGAAGAAATAAAAAGGACAAGGCAGGAGTGATATGCTCCTGTGGCAATAATCGATCCCGTACGTGAGTTCATCTAGCTAGCTTATATTGATCAACACCTTGTGTGGCTGCATGCTTAGCTCTTGTACGTGAGCGTCTCGTCGATTGTTCTAGTTCTGCGTGTCTCGCCAGAGTTGATCGAGTGATCTTGTCGCTATCGCGTCGTCTGTTGTCGAAAAGTACTTGACGAACGGCGTCGTATATCGGGCTAATTTCCAACAGTGGAAAGCGTACCTCATTGCTTCTCCTCCTTGCTGCCACGGCCGTCCAGGAGAGACTCCACACAACACCCCCCGCCGCTTTGCCTCTCCCCTTCGCTTCCACAGCCGACCAAGAGAGGGTATCGCACATCACCTCATCAGCACCAGATGAACCATGGTACTGTTTGCGGAGACGGCGACCCCTCCCTCAACGCCTTGTCCCAACCAAATTAAGGAGCAACATCAGCAAGAAGAGGAGTCCTACACCCTGGATCTAGCCGCATCGATCCCGAGTCCTGCTCCAAAAAGGCTCTAAGGGACTACTCCTACACCTAGTAAACCTACAACTACGACCAACACCTCCCCTCAGTCATCCCTCGTCAACGTCGTCGGCGAGAGTGGCTTTGGTTCGGCCTGGAGCTTCTCGAGAGCCTCTCAACTACTGTAGCAGGGGAGGGAGGGGCGAGCAGGGGAGAGAAAGAATGGTAGCCGATGAAACCTGGAAGTTCATTTCCAAATTAAGAGAAATAATAACTCCACGTCGAGTATATGTGAAGGAAATGCGAATAAGAGTATTTCATGAAAATAAAGGAATTTGCAAATTTGCACAAGACCAGAATTTTTGTTTGTCTACATGAACACTCTTTTGTATTTTTGGACAAAAATGCATGGTTTTGCAGAAGTGTCGATTCCTGGTTTGAGTTGGTGTCTTTTGGCGTGGGCGTACGTAATCATAGCACAAAATTGGGCATCTTTCCCTGTTGTTCATAATACTTTAACAATAGACCTAGAGCTACCCGTTTTAAAATATAAAATGTTTTAGCTTTATGAAACAAATATATCTAGACTTTTTTTAGTGTCTAGGTTCACTCAAACAAATATATCTAGGTTCGCTTCACTTGGCCCATGCCTCCGGCGACGGGCCTCGCTTCGCTCGTCACAATTTGGCATATACTTTGTAGAATTTGGATCGACACGTAACAAACCATGTGCCTTCATTTGTATTGAAAATCATTTTCGGCACATGCGGTTGTGGTATATTTTATGCAAACATTGCCATTGAAATGATTGATCAAAGTTTGTATTTGAGGAAACATGTCAATGTTCAAAATCACAAACAACGCTCAACGCATGTCGAGGGGCCGGGAGGGTCTCCAGGCCAGGCACGAAGCAGTCGCTCAGCAACCGAACAAGCTGGTCACACATGACATGGCTGACTCTCTCTCTCTCCCACGGTGTGGTCAGGCTGCACGCAATGCATGCAATAGATAAGCTGGAATAAAGCCAGGACTGCAAAAAGATGGACTAGAACGGCAGTGGAAGAAAGAGATGTGCTGCTGCACGGCTTGCAGAGTGGCGATCGTGTTGTTGGCATAGCAACCTTTTCAGACAAGAATCTCAGAGCAGCTGGTGGTTTTGAGACAGGTCCTTCTTTAAGGATCTGTCACACCACCGGGCCTTCTTTGCAGCACGAGACCCAACCGATGCGCGCAGATGCTGCTGCTGCTAGCACAGACAGACAGCACGGCATCCGTGCTGGTGCTCTCCGTGGCAGCACTTGCACATATTTGGCCATCTGGGTCGCTTCTATTTTTACGCTTGGTCTAACAAGTCAAAAGGTCTTTGCAAGTTGGACCCATCTCAATCTCCCCCGTCCGCGTCAAAAAAAAAAAACTTTTTCGTCAATACCTTTTCGGTACAGTCGTGTTAGAAATACTTGAAACAGATTTTTTTTAACGAAATTCCACCGATCTAATAATCATTAACAGCGGTATAAAAAGTCTTAAAAGTATAAAAATTACAAATATGTCAATGGACCACCTAGCGACGACTACAAACACTGACACGAAGGTAAGTCAGCTCGCCCATCACCGGAGCCGGGCAACAGATTTTCGTCCTCCTTTATTAATAAAACCGAAAAGTCCAACCACAGATACAAAGTGACGAGAGAATTCTCTTACAAAACAAATCAAATATAAACATGAGAATTTTTTTTAAAGAAAAAAATAAACAAGAAGCGTCGAGCTTGCCACCGAAGATATCGGAGAGAGAATAAAAAAGCCGAGGCTCCACGACGATGCCCGTAGGAGGGTAACAACGCTAACCGCCGCCATCATCGAGACCAATATGATCAAGTGTTTTCACCCGGAGCCCGATTATGGACACGGTAACCAAAACGACGCCCTCCCGCAGGGATCACCGTCGTTGGCGCCATAGCGCAAAGATTCATTCCAGAACAACCTTCTAGGATCGCCACTGACACTGAACCAGGCATTCACCACACAATCTGGGACCTGGCCTTGCCGAAGTGCTGCAAACACCAGGTCCGCCATTGCCCGTTCCTCACCACCCTCATGGCCAAAAGAGTCATGCCATCACCACTATCACATCGCTCGTCGTAGAGACATTCGTGCAGCCGCCCAGCATCCGAGATCTCACATCTGTGGCATGGCACAACACAACCATGAGAGGTCCGACTGAACATGCAGGAGAGGACGGAGCCAGTCAACTAGCCCTTGGACAGTGCAATACAATGTTGGGCCTCCAATGCCCGACGAGATCTCCTAGGTTGTCGTGTTGCGCAAGAACCATCGCTGATGCCGTCCACAAGGAGCCACCATCGCCATCTAGGCACGACTGCCTACAAGGCCATCACGCCGCCGAAGCCGCACCAGTGCGCCCTTCCTCGAGCCTGCCGCCCGCCATGGACACCATGGCCCGCACCTCCACGCGCGGGGGAAAGGGGACCCCCCCCCTCCGCCGCCATTGCCTAGGATGCACCAGGCGCCACCATTCGGCGATGGCGTGGAAGGGGGAAGGTAGGTGAGGGCTAGGTCGGGGGCTAGGGTTTGGGTTCCCTCCTGTCGGCCACTGGAACGACGCATGAAGGAGGCAGATCCCTGGTGTTAGAAATCGCCACAAAGAATCAAGCAAATAATCAGTTGTGGGCGTTACCAGTCGATACATTGCGATAATTTCTAGTGTTTACCAAACCTTGTGGAGTTGTGGTGCTAAAGAAAAGGAAAGAAATGTCATGAAAATCATAGAGAAATGAGCAACCTCGATACAGCACAAAATGTATCTCTCATATCATAAAATTTTGAAACGACATTCGATTTGCACACGAATGAAGATATAAAAGAAAAAATTCTTTGAGATAATATAGAGAAAGAGGACGCACCAAAATCAAATTTATTTTTCACAACACAAAAGCTGCAGAGCACCAAAGATCACAATGCCACTGGACGGCTCCATAAAACTCTGGTGTCTACTGGCGTTCTCTGTACATGCTAAATGCTACGGCCACAATGCCACTGGACGGCACCACAAATCTCTGCCTCGCGAAAAACCCCCCAAACCCCACGAAGCTCACCTGCTCCGTCTGTTCAGCCATGGCGGCGGAGCACGACGAGGCTGTGGCTTCGGTCCGCAGCAAGAAGAACACGTGCCAGAAAGAGTTCCGCGGCGTGTGCCGGACAGAGCAGGGCACGTACCGGGCGCAGATCTGGGAACCGTGGCGGCGAGCCATGACGTACCTCGGCTCCTCCGCCACTGTCGAAGAAGCCGCCCGAGCGTACGGTTCGGCGCAGCTGCACGGCGGGGCAAGGGCTGTCACCGACTCCCGGCGGCAGCGCACGGCCACCGTCGTCGCCGCGCGGGTCCCGCGCGTCTCCTGCGTGGACAAGGGCGCCTCGGCAGACTCGTGCTCCTACCACCGGGATGCTGGAACGCCTGGGAGCGCCAAGAAGAAAAGGGCGGCGGCAAGGCCGGAAGCCTGGACCGAGTTCCGCGGCGTGCACCGGAGACCCAGCGGCAAGTACGCCGCCCAGATCAGGCGCCGCAGGCCGCCCAGATCAGGCGCTGGAGGGCCGAGGGGGACAGCTCGGTGGCTCGGCGTCTTCGACACCGCCGAGGACGCCGCGAGAGCGTACGACGCGGCGGCCCTCGAGCTGCACGGCGCGGCGGCCAAGACCAACTTCGAAGCTGACGATCGCGTCGACGCGAAGGCCGTCGGTCTCGGACCGGAAAAGGCGGCGGCAGCCAGGCCGGTCGTGTACCAGCAGCAGAGCGGCGGGCACGATGCGCGGATCCGGGACTCGGCGAAGCGAGCTAGGCTGCGTCTCGGCGCATTCGACGAAGCAGAGGATGCCACCAGCGCGTGCGACGCGGAGGCCGTCAGGCTGCATGGCGAGCGGGCGATCACCGGCCTCAAGCAACCACTCGTGGACCTCAACGACTTCCCGGAGCTTCCGGCGATCGACTTCAGCGTCATCCCAGGCGAAAAGCAGCTCGACGATCTCTGGACCGAGTTGCAGCCGGTGGACGAGCTCCTCATGGACATGGATTTCACCGGTGTGGCGGCTTGACAGGTGCGGAGAAGAATTACGTCCTTTTTTTCTGTCTTTCCGGCGTACAAGGGGGAAAACCAGAGGAGTTAAATACATCATTAGTCATTAAACTTGCTTAGCAAAGTCAATACTGATCAGACAATGTAAATACGAGTTTACGCCATCGAAGACGCCGAAGCGTCACACACGGTCACCGCTGGCGTCGTAGAGATGTATTTGACGACGTGATGAGCTGAGGACCCACTGTCAGCCTCTAGTTGTGTTTCATTTGCAAAAATATCCCTAAAATCTACTTTCTTATCCTAGACAAAAGACTAAAGGTTTGGGCTAGTGGTTAGACTGAGCAGTGGGACCCACCTGTCAGTCTCACCCACGCAATCTCTCCGGATCTCCTCCCCCACTCCTCTCCTCCACTGCCCCAGCTTGTCCCTGGCCGCCGCTTGCCTCGCCGCCGCCACGCTACCGTCGACCGCCGCCACAGCTGCCGCCGCCGCCTATCTCGCTCACGACCGCTGCCCAAGATCGTTCTAGTCAAATCAAAGCTGCGCCCCAGTCCGCCACGACCTTGGAGGAATCGCCGCGGGGTGCATGCAGCAGAGAGACAGGAAGGATGGGAGCTCGCGCCGGTGTGGAGATGGGGGCGTGCGGCGGCATGGGTAGGTGGGAAGCGCACGATGGCGTGGAGATGGGGGGCGCGCGACGGCGTGGGTAGGTGGGGGAGCGCACGGAGGCGTGGGGAGCGCTCGCTGGCTTGCTCTATCGTCACCGGCGGTCGCGTCCTGGCGCCATTCCAGCATGGCCGAGCTCGCTGCGGGTGCCGGAGATCGTCGTGGGGCGCGCGCGATGGCGTGGGTAGGCGGGAGAGCGCACGGAGGCGTGGGGGAGCTGGTGGAGCGCTCGCTGACATGCTCCATCATCATCGGCAGTCGCGTCCTGGCGCCATTCCTGCATGGCCAAGCTCGCTGCGGGTGCCGGAGATCGTCGTGGGGTGCACGCGGCCAGAACGACATCAGAGGTGTCGCCGTTGGTCTCTGTTTCTTCCGACTCGCCGGCCAACAATTTCCTCTGATCGCATCTGGGGCAGCCGTGTACCTGCTGCAGGCATCACAGATCATCCCCAACCTCGCGATAGTGTGCTCCATAAGCGGCGGCATCGGGTTTCTGTCGGGGTAGGGAATAAGCAGATGGGGCCGGCGTAGGGAGGTGTGGGATGACTCGTCTGCGTGGGAGGTGGGGTCCACACGCCGGTGTGTTCCATCGGAGGCGGCGGCGCTGGATGTTTTCGGGACCATGGGGTGGAAAGGGATGACATTTTGCAAAAAGGCCCTTGTATAAGTGGTTATTCTTTATCTATATATTAAGTTACCTGAGAGTGGGCCTTTTGTTCGCCACGTCATCAAATACATCCCTACGGTGCGAGCGGTGACCGCGAGTGACGCTCCGACACATCTTCGATGACCGTAAACTCGTATTTCTGTTGTACAATGACTGTATTGACTTTGCTAAGCAAGTTCAGTGACTAACGATGGATTTAACTCAAACCAGAGAGACGAACTACATTCTGCCAATTTTATCTGGGCTGAGAACTGAACCGGTGATCAAAATCATGTCTTGTTTTTATTGGTTACCAGGAAATGTGAGTACTGCTGTACTACATTCATGTTGGTTTTGGTGGATGTTATGTTTCAGTAATGAGTGTCTGAAGATTCCATGCTAATGCTATCAAAACTTGGTAATTGGATGATTTGCATTGCGAATTGAGTACTACGGGGTTTTATGTGCTTGGTGGCGTATTTTTTGCCAAATCTAACATTTTTTTGAAACTAATTCCACGTCTGACCCCTTCCCAAAAGTAATTCGAAATCTGACTCCTAGGATCGGCGCCATTTAAAATGGCCGATCTCCCAAGGCTGCCTCCCAGCCGCTTCGCGTTGGCGCCGATCTGCACATCTTCGGCGCCATTTAAAATGGCGCCGACCCTAGGGGTCAGATTCCGAATTAGTTTCGAGGTGTCAGATTCAATCGAAGTTTCCAAATTTGGGCAGATTTAGCAAAAAAAAATACCTTGGTGACATCATCAGCAGTATTCACTGCTTGGATTGGATGGAATAATGGCCAGACATAGAGATATAGAGCTTGGTGAGAGACAGACATTCTGATTTTAGCTGGTTCACAATTTTGGTTTCTTAGTTGTCTAGATCTATTGGACAAGAAACAAAATAACTTTCAGATAAAATCTACCTTGTAACCTTTTGGGGGTGCTTAGCTTGGAGTCACACAATAAGACATAAAACACCTTCCTACGCAATTTATTTATGAAATCCGGGAAGTGCGTTATCGAATTTATGATCTATACAAAAGATAGAATTTTCTATTGAAAATTGAACCGTTCGAATCTCCGCAAAAATTGCACATTTCACATGTAATTTTTCAGGTTGTGTACACATTTGGAAACATTTACATGTAATAGCAATTTTTTCAAAATAATTTATTATGTTTTCTTTTGCTATGGCGCAACAAAGAAGACAAAAGGGCATGTCATAATTTCCCCAACACATTAAAACGAACCCAACCCGACGTTGATGGTTGTGAATGAAGAGATGTTTAAAGAAAACTAACATACCGACTGCATGGTGAAGCTAGAGGGAACTTTCATAACCTAGGAAATCCAGATCCTGTCTGAACAGTAAATTCGGAAAAAAAAACACTGGTAGATAAATTAAAAATCAAAAAATCATGAACGCAAAAGGATGTTGCAGTTATGTGCATGGAAAATTTAAAACTAAAAAAAAAATCATAAATTGAGCAAAAGTTAACAAATATGCCATAGGAACACTACAAGCACCGGAATTTTCCCAATGGAAATTCTAGTTTCTCCTTTTTTGTGTGTGGATGGTACATGTAGTAGATTTTTTTTTACAAATAAGTTTCAATCGGTACTTATGTATGTGCATGATTTAATTCAAAATATTCTGAAACTTACAGGCACGATTTTTGTACACGTTTCTGGAACCTTGAGATCAATGGCATGTAATAAGACATAGTTTGACTGCCACTAGTGGGTAGGGATGATGTCGCTGCCCGAAACCAAACTTGTTGGAAACTTTGCAGCTACAGTTATGGATGGCAATCACGCTATGGAAACAGCACGCAATGGAGATAGACGGTGAAAGACAGCTTGGAAGGAGGAGACAGCATTCTGCGACGCTGTTCGTACAAGAGATGATGTTGTTGCAACATCGGGTTGCAAAGCGACAAGCAGGTGATCAAAATGGGAGGAAAGAGTGACCAACTTTTGATTCATGCAAGTCCATATAGTGTGTGAAGTTTGGTCACGAGCCCATTTTTTGAGCAATTCAAAAGCAGCACTTTCAAAATTCAAAAAGTTCCGAACAATTTTTTTGATGTAGAAAATAATGCACTCTATTAGCCGGAAAATTCTCAACTCCAAACACCCATGATTTTGGGCTACAACAAAAAAAGACAAAATATGACATCAGAAGTAGTGAGCATTGCAAAGTTTCAGTCTCCAAATTATGTCTCCGTCCGAAAATAAGTGACTTGCATTTGTCTAGATTTGAATGTATCTAGGAATGTTTTAGTGTATAGATACATGTGAATCTAGAAAAACCTAAGTCATTTATTTCTGGACCGAGGGAGTAAGATTTTTTCATTTTATTTATACGCCGGTAGAGTACATCATTATCTACAAATAGGTTTTTTTCCCTAGAATTTTGTGAAACTTTTTCAGATATTGAACAAAATCGAGATCCATGTAGCTTGAGCTCTAAAGTGAATTTATCCATATACTACTCTTTACTACTTACTCAAATTTGTTGCAAGTTCAAACACACTTCAATTTCCTTTTTCCTCTACAATAATCATCTCCCTCATTGGACCTGGAAATTGCAATGGAACAAGCAATCTGCTGCAGCATAGAACCTATATTTATTATACTAGTCCTTCTCTTGTGAGTAGTAAAAGGTTATGTAAAAGTTGCCATTTTGATATGGCCACTTCACACTTTCACACGTTGAGAGAACCTCCATTTTTCAGGACCACAAGGGCTGGAGGGCATCACCGATCAGGACGGCACCAATGATCAGGGAGGCTCTCTGTCTACCGCCGAAGCTACAAGACAAGCACGGTCGGCCACCAAGGCACAAACCCCTCCTCCTCCCTAAAACCCCAAGAGGCTCACGTGCTTCCTCTCCGACCGGTGCTGCCATGGCGCCGGTGGAGCAGGAGGAGTCCGTTGCTTCCGCCATCAGGAAGAATCACGCGGAGGCCATGGCCATGCCGGAGTCCCGCGGCGTGCACCGTGCCAACGCCGACGTCCGCGACGCGCCGGCGATGAGGGCGGCGTCCAAGGCCCAGGCCGGAGTGGAGGTGACGGCCGGGCCGGGCTCCCCTTCGAGGCTCCTCGGCGCGCACCGGAGCCGCCCCAGGAAGCAGCCGCACCGACGGTGGCTCGGCACCTTCCGCACCGCCGAGGAGGCTGCCAGGGCGTACGACGCGGCGGCCGTCAGCCTGCGCGGCGAGGCGGCGAGGACCAACTTCAGGGACCCCGTGGCTCCTGCCACGAAGTTCAAGTCCGTGCCCAAAAAAAAGTCTCTCTCGGGGTTCATCGGCGTGTACCGGACCAGCAGCGGCAAGTACTGCTCGCAGATCCGGGACGCCGCCAGAGCGCTCCACGCCGCGACGGCCGTCACCACCAACTTCGGCCAACGCGCGGCGGCCGACGCCGGTGACGGTGACGCGCCGCTCCCGCACGTCTCCTGCGAGGGCGAGGAGGTGAAGAAGGAGAGGGCTGTGGCCAGGTCGGGGTTCCGCGGCGTGTACCCTGCGCAGATCGAGGACCCGGAGCGGCGAGCGAAGCTGATGTACCCGGAGCCTGTGCTCACCGCCGAGGAGGCCACCAGAGCGCCACCAACTCCAACCAACCGCCCACTGCCGCCGCGGTTCGGCAGCTTCGCCGCAGCCGATGACGCGGTGGCCGTCAGGCTGGACAGCGCGGATGCCCCTAAATACGAACAACCACCCACAGCTGCCATCGACGCCGAGAAGCCGTCCATGGACGGCGATCTCTTGACCGACTTGACACCGGCAGAGTGGCAGCTGGTGGGCGAGCTCCTCAACGGAATGGACTTCGTCGATACGGCGGCTTAACAGGTGTGGGGGAAAAGCTCAGCCTTTTTTGCGTTTTTCTGGTGTAAGATCGGAGGAAAGAGTGACAAACTTTGGCCAATTTTGTCGGCACAGGTGATCAAAATCCTTTTTTATGTGTAACAAGGAGACATCAATATCATGATCAGCTTAAAATGCTGGTTTCTGAGGGATTGCAGGAAGAAGTTCAGGCAACACTGTATGCCTGGTCTTGTCTGTGATCTTCGTTTGATAGTGGACGATTGTTTCTGATCTGATCCTGCTCTGTTATTATGAAATCTAGAAAAGAGAATTGATGCCAAAGCTCCAATAGGTATTACTCCCTTCGTCCTAAAATAGATGTCTTAAATTTGTCAAAAATTGAATGAATCTAGACACTATTTAGTGTATATAGATTCATTCTAAATTTGAAAAATCTAAGACATCTATTCTAAGACGGAGGGAGTATTATATTTGTATTGTTAATCAATTTAGTATTACAAGGTTTAAGGTTTGTACTCTTGAATTTGGCAGAAAAGTTTAGTGAGATGTGCAACTGACACCTCTGGCCATCAGGTATTGTATCATGCGTTTGTACATGTTGCATAAATACCCCTATTTCGCCATTTCAGTGCGGTCTAGATGAAGAGAACATAGTTGAAACATCATCAGTACTGAAATGGAACAACTGCTACTCAGATATAGAGCTGGGTGATAAAATGAAAATTCTGATTTTAGCTTGTTCAGAATGTGTTTTACTGTTAGAAACAAAAGTAGTGTAGTAATTTCTGATAGAAACAAAATGAGATTAGTCAACCTAATCTAGTATAGGTATCTCAACACTTGATGTATGACTTGGTTTTCCATTATGGTTAATCTGGTTTTACTTTAACCTGATGTGTGCATCATTCCTGAACTCTGTTTCCCATTTGATATCTACATGGTTTTGTGAAGAACAAGAAGCTAGACGAGCATATCAGTGGCTCGGGTAACTAATTCTCATTTCATGTATGCAAATTAATAGATCTGCAGCTGCCTGTTCTTTGCCTGGAGTATTGTTATGTCATTCAGGTTGGACCATGTCAGATTGATCTTCATATAGACCCTGTCCAGAACACCTGGATTCAAGGTTTGAGTTTAGCGGTTTCCAAATTCAGTTCTCACTGTTGAAGGGTATAAGTGGATTGCACTAGCCCTTTTATCAGTTCGGACTTTTGGTTGTGTTGGCTAGTGCATGAAGCTTGACATAATATTAGAGCCTAAGGTCTCGAGTTCTGGCTTCGCTTAATTTATCCTAAAATTGCATTGCCGACCCTCTGTGTCACGTGATAGCCTCTTGAGTCATACGTGAGTTTCAAGGCCGCTTCTCTTCCGGCCAGACGCGCCGATTTCTCCCGTCACACGTGAGAGGGGGTGTCAAGTGTATAAATGGATTAAATTTCTTTCATCGGGCTTCCTGACTTTTGGTTACGTTGACTAGTGCATAAAGTTTGACACTCACTTCTGAGAAACAAAAAGAACACTGAAAACTGAAACCTTCATCTATCTCATTTCCCCTGAAACTCTTCTCACATGCTCTGCTCTGATGCTATAATAAGACACTGAAAATTCAGTTCTTAGAAACAAAAACAACACTGAGAACACAAGCTTTTCATACGTTCTCATTTCCCCCTGAAAACGAAAGCATCCACCCACGGCCGCCGCTGCTGCTGCCATCGGTGGCGAGAAGTCGTCCATGGCCACCAACTGCTTCCCGGAGCTTCCGGCGCTCTACTTCTTCTCAGACAGCATCGTCCCAGACGCACAGCTGGATGATCTCTTGACTGACTTGCAACCGGCGGCAGGAGGACGAGCTCCTGAACGACATGGACACTTGTGGGGAAAACTCCGTTTTTTTTTCTGTGTTTAGCTTTATCCCCCCTCCACTTCTCTTCTCTCCTCACCACTCCCGCCTAAACCCTAGCCCCCGCCCCCCCCTCCCTGATGCTCCTCGCCTGAGCGCCGGCGGTGGCCCCGCCCCCTCGCAATGGCGCTCCAGCTCCGCCGCCTCCTCCCGCACGGCTACCTGTACCGCGCCGTCACCCTCGCCACCAATCGGCCGCTGCCCACCATGGTATTATTCCCCCCTCCCCCCTCCCCCCTCCCCCCCTCCCCTCTCACTCGCCTCCTCCTCGATCGTCACTAGGTCTAATTGCCGTAATGAGACATCAACTTCTAATTTCGTGTCTCTTCTGTAGCACCAACTTTTTTTCTGTTAAGATGAGACAACTACGATTGAGATGACACCACCCTTGTACCACTCTTAATTTTGCTTCAATTTTAATTTTTTTTTGCTCGCTCTCTGAGTATCGTCTGTGCGTTATCACCTTTGCAGCTTCACTTTGGGGCTCTGAAGGCTAGCAGCATCATTGGTAGTTCTCGGTTCTTCTCGACTGCCTACGGTAAGAGGCTGAGGTTTCTCATCACAAACAGAAGCTCATTTAGCAGTCTGAGTGTGAATAGGGATGGTCAAAGTTTGTTTCGTGGATCTGAGAGACGACTGGCTGCGTGTAGCACCGCCGTTGCTGATGAGGCTTCCACATCTATGAGCAACTGCAGTGAGAGCGGTACAGATACTAAAAAGGGCACTGCCCGGAGGAAAAAATATGCCAAGGAGACCAGAGCTGCTAAAACTAGTAAAATAGAAGCAAAGACAACTGGTAAAGCTAGTCTGAAGAACCAAGAAGAGAAGAAGGCAGACACATCTAAATCAAAGAAAGTGGTTGGTAGTTCTAAAGAGAAAAACACAGTAACCAGACCGAAGAGATCTCCAGAAGGAAAGGAATCTTCTGCTGAAGCCAAGAATCAAATGAAGACCTCTGCTAATGGTCCTGGCAGTGAGAGGAAGCCACTTATACCTCTGTATCCCCCAACAGCTAAATCAGTTGTTGTGGTTGAATCAGCTGCAAAAGCAAGAGTTATTCAAAAATACCTTGGGGACATGTACCAAGTATTGCCTAGCTATGGTCATATGAGGGATCTATCTCCAACGTCAAGATCTGTGCGCCCTGAGGATGACTTCGACATAGTATGGGAAGTGCCTGCTGCTGCCTGGACACACCTTAAGAGCATCAGAGTAGCATTGAAAGGGTATGTTTTCTAGCTAGGCTGGTCCTATCAGTAACGTTAATTGTTCACATTTCCTTCTTGACATATAGGTTTGTTTGTAGGACATGTCATATTATTTACCTTTTTTAAGGAAAACATTGGGAGAGTTTCCACTGCAATTTTTATATAATTATAAAGAGATATACAAACAGAGTTACAGAGGGAAAAAGGAAAAATAAAATAAATACAATTAATTACTTTTACTCTCTGTGGGTCATATGCTCCATAGAATCCCAATTCGTGGAAAGAGTGGCAAATTTCTGAACCAAAATTGCGAAACGGGTAACTATGAAATATATCAACCGAACTATTTAACTCTATACTTAAGTAAAAGATGCTCCATACTTACAAAACTAGAGTCATGCTGCTTCCTGTACTTGTTTAAATCTTCGCCCTAGATGATTAAATTGGCTTCAACTGGAGCTTCGATAACATCCTGAATTATGGATATTTTTCTTCGTTACTACACCTTGACTACACACTTATTAGTTAAACCTCTTTTGTTTTTCTTTATATCTGCTTTCCACTGATAGTAAGTGTCTGACTGTATATGTGTTTGAGTGAATTCTTAACTGATACTAGAGCTAACTCTATACACTACATAAATTTCTTAAACTCGCTCTGTGCAAGATGCCATGCTGAGTTTCTCTGCTTTGTTAAGTCGTTGCCGATTGTTTTCTATTACAATTGCTTATTTCTTGTCTGCAGAGCAGAAAATCTGATTCTTGCCTCTGACCCTGATCATGAAGGTGAAGCGATTTCTTGGCACATAAAAGAAATGCTTGAACAGCAGAAGGCGTTGGGTTGCCATGTTACTGTTGCACGCGTTGTCTTCCATGAAATTACAGAGGATGCTATTAAAAATGCTTTAATGTCTCCAAGATGTATTGATATGGACTTAGTTAATGCTTATCTTGCACGCCGGTCCCTTGATTATTTGATTGGATTTGGCATATCACCACTTCTATGGAGGAAGTTGCCTGGTTGTCAGTCAGCTGGACGAGTCCAGTCTGCAGCTTTGGCACTTGTATGTGACCGGGAGACTGAAGTAGAACAGTTTAGCCCACAGGAATATTGGACTGTTGATACAGACTTCAAAACCCAGTCTTCAAAAGGCCTATGCCTCACATCCCGGATAAAACATCTCAATTCAAAGAAGTTGGATCAACTTTCTATAAGCTCCCAACTAGAAGCACAAGCTATACAAAAGAGGATTTATTCTTGCCAATTTGAAGTAAAAGGTGTAAAGAGAAGCAACATTCACAAGAACCCTCTGATGCCATATATAACATCAAGCCTTCAGCAGGATGCAGCAAACAAGCTACATTTTGCTGCAGGGTATACTATGGAGGTTGTTTCTACTTAATAATAAATCAGATGCGCTTATATCGTGATTTGTTATTATATTTCTAGTTTTCTACCACTTAGGTGTAGCAATCTGCCTGTACTCACATGATTCACTATGTGACTGTAGGTAGCCCAAAAGCTTTATGAAGGGATCGGTCTTTCTTCAGAACAAGCAACAGGCTTAATAACGTACCTCAGAACAGATGGGTATCATGTAGGTACCATCCTACTTTAAGTTGATGACCAAAGTAGTCTTGCTATTCATAAATGTATTATGTAGGTAGGATAAAACACACTCTTGGTCTCTTTTGTGTAGTCTGTGTTTGTGGGTTAGAATGGGTGCATTCAGACCAAAAATGAACAAATTGGTCCCTCTACATGCAAGTGAACTGCAGAGAAAGATTCCACATGGCGCGATGGCTTAAGTGGAGTGCAACGCTAGGAAAAAGTAGAGATTACAGAGTGGGATGATCATGTTTCTTGCTGACAAAGTGATAATACTCATCCTTAAATAGGCCAGCTTGATATTCAAATATGTTCTTTTAAGTAGAGAGTCCAGCTTGATGCTATGAACAAAGATCTGATCGGGAAAATGGAGGTCAATAGGTTGTAGTAAATGCTATTCCTAGTAAACTCTCCGCTCTATTGTTTTAGTCTTGCTGTTCTCACTATTTTGTTCGATTTATGTATTTCTAGGACCCTAGGTAGCTACAATAGTAATATTTTTTTTTGTGAACTAGCTACAATAGTAATATGACAATACAAATTAACATATAGGAGGAAGTCATGTTCATTTTTATAATTTTATTAAAAATATTTACCTGAATTCTAGTGGGGATGACTCGAACTTAGATGGTGGGATTGTGCCTCCAGTCGCCCACCCAAGTGAGGTAGGTGTAATTCTAGCTTCACTTCAATAGCATGAAACACATCATGGGTGTATATGAACATTTACTCAATCGTGGCGACAATCTGTGTGGTGTGTGCATGAACGATATAACTTTCTATTCCTCAATTTTGAGAATTTTCTTGTCAGTTATCAGTGTGATGTTTTACCCGTTTTAATAGACTGAACTTGGTTGTCTCACTTGTTTATTCTGCCTTTTCCCTTGAAGATTTCTGATGGAGCCGCAGAAGATATTCGTTCATTAGTGAAAGAAAGGTATACTCAATTAGAAGCCTTTTTACTGAGTTTTTTCAGGGTTGCTAGTCTATCTTGTTTCCTGTTTAAATTTGTGAGTTATGAACTGCCCAATAATCTGGATTAGTGTTTGAGTGATCAATCTGTCATTCTGACATAGTGGAAGTTTGCAGCCTTGCATTTTTTTCTCATTCTCCAGGATTTAAGGAATGGGTATTGTGAGACACAATATTTCAGATTACTAAATATTTAGAGCTCTTCAATCATGAGGGCTGGAGAGCTTTCTGGTATCATTTTTATGAGATTGTTTGTTTTCCTGTATGAAGTTAGTTTGAGACAATCAGTTTCTTGGGAGCTCAGCATTTTACTTTCCTGTTTATCAGTCTGTCACATGTGGCCTCCATTCTTGTTAACAAGTATTTGTTCTAGGTATGGTGAGCAGTATGCAACAGATGATATTAGGAAGTACTTAAAGAAGGTGAAAAATGCTCAAGAGGCCCATGAAGCTATAAGGCCCACCAGCATAAGGAGGTTGCCATGTAATAAACCCACCTGTAGTTTTCATGTATGCACTCTATTTGACAGTTCATGCCTGTTGCCAGCTCTGATTGCTAAAGTTCTTATTAACCAAAAGGTGCTTCCCATTTGTTCCGACGCGGAGATATTGGCGCTTGGGGAGGAATAAACCAAACGTAGACTCAATCTAAAATAGATAACCAAGGGAAAGACCATTGTAGGGTTTTCTGGGGTCATTTTGCTAGACACCTGCTCAATCCCTCTGACCTGTATTGCTTACAGTGGCGATCCAAAACCGAAGCCAGTAGAGGAGCTTGGCAGAAAACTCAGGGCGGGCCACAAATAGTTTCTAGGGAGAAAGCGATAGGGAACAGTGGGATTGGATAGAACTAATTGCGTTTTAGTGTTGAATAATTGCTGATCTGGGCTGGAATTGTAAAACTTTTGGATGTTAAATTCGTAATAAAAGGCTGTGTGCATCGACTGATGCAGAGGCCGGGGTTTTACTCCCCTTTTCGAAAAAAAAATTGCTGAGCTGGGCGGGCCATGGCGCAGGTTTGCTTCAACTAAGCTCTGCCACTGACCGAAGCTCCTTCGGCCCATCCTTCTCTCTTCCCTTGTCGGTGTCGGCAACCTATTGGCCGAACTTCTCCTAGGATATATATTTATTGTGTATTTGAGTGGTTTCGTAGTTCCTTTTTTTAAGTTCACATACTTGCTGTTCCACAACTACTATTACCTTGTTTATATCACCTCTTGATTCATAATATATAGTGTTTTTCCATCTGTTGTTTTTTAGCTGAATTTGCTATCTGTTGTGAACATGCTTTATGATTGATCCCTTGAGAATGAACTATGGGTATGCTTGAAATCTGCATGCGCTTTTCATTTTCAGAATTAAGAGTTGCTAATGTTTTCTCTTGTTTATGGCAAATCTTCTGTAGCATCTCTTGTTCTTACTTGAACGTATTTGAGCATTGTAGTTTGGTTTCTGGTTTTTGATGTATATAATTCTATCACATCTCTGGCAGCATCTTTGATTGGAATACTCGACGAGGATTGTTTAAAACTATACACTCTAATATGGAGAAGAACAATGGCTTGCCAAATGGAAGCTTCCACAACTGAGCTGGTTGGTTACTGTTTTACTCCATTTTACCTGTTGTTATTTGTTATACTCCATTATTTAGGATGTTATTATTAATATCTTTACAAAGCTATATTTTCTACAGTAATGTTTTACAGGACCTAGGTTTATCTAGATCAAACAATCTCACTGTACACTTTTTAAGATTCGAGAATACAAATAGTATATTATGCGAAATTGCAAATCAACCCTCTCTCTTTCCTCATTAAAAACTGTGAATAACATGCGCTTTCTGTTTGAAAGAAATCTGATCAACAAGTTTACAGCGCATTGGTAAGGTGCCGCTCACATGTGCATATTATCTTTGCTGGCCCAGTTGACAGTAGGTTAAAAAAAATCTTCTCATCTGGCTTTGAAAATTGTAGTAGGTATTAGAATTAAGAGGGATTTATAAGTTGGCGTCTAATCAAGAAAACCTATGTTCAGTTTTTCCCCCGTTTATTTACAGAGTTTACCTTATTCATCTACATGTAAGAACTGAACATAGGTTTGTGTTTTTTTTTGAGGAACTCAGTGTTTATGACAGGTATTTCTACCAAAATTGTTATGTCGGTCTTTTTTCTTCTGTTATCAGCTAAGCACTCTGTTTCACAACTGTCACCATGCTATCCATAGAAGTGAAATGTCTGACCCATGAACCTTTTTGATTTGGATTTCCAATATTTTATATATTCTGTAAAATTTCATACTTAGTTGCTTACTAATTGCATTGTAGATCCAAGTTGATATTGGTAATCCTGAAGGGGATATGACTTTTCATTCATCTGCATCAAGGCTTGACTTCAAGGGATACCAAGCTGTCTATGCGGTAAGTTCTAATTTCCTAGGCTCCTTGATCCTCTGTTTGCTCAGTTATGTTTGCTTAGGTAAGAAAATATGTTGATTGTCCCATAATGTAGCCTTCCTCTCTTTTCTTTATGCTACTTTGGTCATTCCATGAGTAGATTGAGTAGAAATATGCTAATCGCACCACCTGAATTTATTGAATAGCTTCTCTATATGGAATTTGTTTTGTCTGTTTTTTTGCGTGATCATGTAAATTTTCATTGATTCCCTGGTGGAGTGTGCTATCTCAGTTTCTCCAAACCATGTCTCTTTTCTTCACAGTTGCTTTAATGCATGAATTTCTGCTGATTCATCAGTATCTCTAATTTTTAGTGTTATGCATAAGCTTCTAGTTTTTTCCTTAAAGGAGCTGACAGTTAAGCTTTAGCCTGGATAGAAGATGGTTGTATTTTTTTAAAAGCACTGCGCCCGGCATTCAATTTTAGGAGCTTATTAAAGCCACTAAAGAGAGAATCTGTTCCTTGCAGGATACTGAAGCAAGTGGGTCCAGTGAAAATTCTGAAGGAGATGCTGCGCATCAGGATAATTTCGAGGCATTGTCCAAATTGGAGGTTGGCAGCAGCTGTTGCCTCTGACCATACCATTTCTGTACCCGTTTTTTTCATGTGACCACAGATTGCTGGCTATCATTCAACCATGTTATATCACATCTATTTTGTCTCAGATGAAGGATTTGGTGTCTCCAGTTAACGTGCATCTTGTGCAGCACTATACTAAACCACCACCCCGTTATTCTGAGGGTGCATTGGTCAGTAATAACCTCTGGTTTGGATTTTTCACTCGTTGTTCCTCTTATCACTGTCCATACCTGAAATAAGGTTTCCTTATTTTTTTTTTGTTCAGTAACCTATGATTTTCACATTGGGCCTTATAATCTCCAGATTAAAAAGCTGGAGGAACTTGGAATTGGAAGGCCGTCTACATACGCTTCTATAATGAGGGTGTTGGAGGTAGCCTAATGTGCTATTTATCGTTATGATGCCCAAAATGCATCCCATTTCCTGAATGGCCGTGTAGCTATTTATAACGTGTCTGATGATTTTTTGAGTTTAGTCACATGAGCGCATACTTACTGAATACATGTTTGGGTTGGTTGGTTCATGTAGCTTCCGCTGGAGAGTTGCACATGGCCACATGCCATAAAGTGCACATTTACCATGCGGATTTAGTAATGCATTAACCTTTAGGTTGCTGGGAGAGTTGTTTTTTTTGAGAACCTGGCGTACTCGACTGAGTTATGGTAACATGCTAATAAATAGGCCGCATCCGTGGTTAGTGGTTACTTCTATGCACAGTTGGGTAGTTTACAGGTTTAACCAGGATGAATGCAAGCAAAAAGTTTTGATAACAGTAACACATGATCGATCGAGCCTAACAGTTACAAAGTTTTAGGGATTCAGCATGCGCCAATTTCTAGTTTCGCTCATACTATTGGCGGTACTTTTTGATTCATTAGCAACTACTTCTGCAAATGGATAAGAGTTTTTGCCATACTTGTGACATCCAGGACCGGAAATACGTGACAATGAAAAGTCAAGTTGTGCACCCTGAATTCCGTGGTCGAATGGTACATTCTTATTCCTGATGTGATCTTCACCCTTCTACAATCACCTTTTGTTGGTCTGAACAGAAATGACACTGACAGCTACGCATTGTTTTTAATTTATATTATCTTGAATGCCAGTGCATCTGTATACATTGTAGCAATGCATCATATCTGTATTGTACCTTACTACGCTTTCTCATGACTCGCATAAAGATGAATTATCGCTAAAACCTGTACATATTCCTCTGCATATTATTTCCTCTTTGTAAGGGGAAATATTTCATGGTTTTGCAGATGCCCAATGCACCTCACCAGTTATTTAATTTTTCTGCAGTTTAATTTTGTTGCATATGTTTTTAGCCTGTGTTTGGGGCATTCTTTCAGTTCACCTAGCTGGTTTCTTATTATAAACTTATTTTAGTTTTCTTGTGTCTAATTCTGACACCATATGTTTCTCAGGTCTCAGCATTTCTTTCGCATCTTTTCTCTGAGATTGCTGATTACAGCTTTACCGCTAACATGGAGACCGAGGTACTAAACATTTTACAGCTCGCGTGTACATTTTCTTCTATACTTGTTCTTTACTATGGTTTAAGAAACCAGCTTAGCTGGCGGTTTAGGTAATTATGAATTCCTGGAACTCTGAAGGTTAATATCAGTAGAAAGTGAGATCCACATATTTTGAAAAGAAAGACTGCAGTTGTGTTCATAATTTTTTCTTGCGTTAAAGAGTATTAATAACAATATTATCTAGATATGTTCAAAAATGCAAAATTGAGTAGTTTTGGCCACTTGCTGCCTCACTTTCAGCCAGCATTGTAAAAAATGACGCTGGAGGGGGAAGAAACCCCTGGCCATGTGTTAGAAGAGCATGTGTGAATTCAAAAATGCAAGCAAGGAGGCTCAAACCTGGGTGTGGGTGAGGACGCAACAACCCGTCCTTACCATCCTAGCAATGTGTAGGTTCACTCAGCCAGCATTATGGCTGCATAACAATTTCGGAATTATAATTCTGTACCCGTGATGTGGGAACTTGTTCTGGCAAGCATACATAATTTTTTTGAAACTAGTAGTTGTAGAATAAAAAGTCCCCATACTCACTGTTGGCCATGTGCGCATGTGCAACCGTGATGCACTAAAATCAGAATTTGAAGCAGGCTATTATGAAATGAATTATGTAGAAGGAGAGAACTGTTTTCATCATAATTCACGATGGAAATACAAGACGGAGAAAACTTGGGACATATCTAAATGTATCAATAAGCCTGTTTGGCTAGGGTGGTCTTTACAGAGGTGGACTTTACGAATTTGCGAAGACTTTTTTGTTATTCTTTGCTTTATGAAAATAAATGACAATATGCGCAGCATTCTAGAAAGGACATCTAATGCGACAAATCAGCTATACCATTTGTGTCCAGATCTGATTGATATGCATTTAATGAATCCAAATATGAAGAAGGCCGTTCCAGCAGGGTAGCTCATATTCCATGTGCACATTCTCCTATTGAGCTTGGTGGAATAAGCCCATGGCCATGAAAAGTGTGTGCATCACTATTTATTCTTTCTTAAAATCTTTTACCAATAATCATAATGGAATCAATATGATTCCTAACCGGATAGGCCTTTTCCTTAAAGATGAGTGGGGATGATGTGCTGAGTAGAAGACGCGGGAATAAAAATAGTTTTCATTGTTTTGTTAGCAGTAAACACATGAGAATTCAGTAGTTGTACTAATCCTATTAATGTTCCTTTTATGTTGCATTAATAGCTAGACAATGTCTCTGCTGGGTCAACGGAATGGAAGGGCCTCCTGAAAGATTACTGGGAACGATTCAACAAATATTGTGGAGATGCTAGTAAATGGGATGTCAGAAAGGTAAAGTTTTTGTGGTACCTGGGAAAATATCTTTTGCACCCAGATGGTTATCGCTCTAAGTTTTCTATCACAAAACACTTCAGTTCTGAAACTTGAATCTACATTTGAAATACCCACTTTGTTGCAGGTAGAAAGAATGCTCGAAGATAAATTCTGTTCTATCCTCTTTCCAGAACTTGGCGGCACTAGTAGGATTTGTCCTAGGTAATTTTAGTTATGCTGTTTAGGAAGTCTAATTTGGCATCCCCAAATATGTACTACCTCCGTTCCATAATGTAAGCCTTTCTGGCAGTTCAAATTGAACTGCTAAAAAGGCATACATTTTGGAACGGAGGTAGTATATGCTTGCACAATTTGTTCAGGATAATTTGGCATGGGAAACCTTCGATGTTACCCTATCATGCGATACATTAACCATGCTCCTTCCTTAATACTTAGCATGATTGCTGAATATCTGCAGTTGTTCTGAAGGAACCCTGAGATTCAAAGTTAGTACGTACAGCGAAGGCTATTGTGTTGGTTGTGATCGCCATCCGAAATGCAAGTATGATCTTGTTATCCTCTCTAATGAACATTTAATGCCTTGAAGTTGAGCTTAACCTATGCTGCGAATCCTTGTTTTCTCCTGTTACAAGCTGTAGTTTGCACTGCAGTTTCTTGAATGTAACTGAATATCATAATATCTTTTATTGTAAGGACAATATCACTCAAACCTAATGACAAATAATTATGATAGGTACATCACTCGCACATTATCAGACGAAGATGATGAAAATGAAGCTTCCGAGGAAACCCCAATGCTTTTCGAGCCTAGGTTACTTGGTCTCATGCCTGATACAAGCGAAAAGGTTTTTCTGAGTCTGTTTTGTATCTGGCTTTATTTATATCTCAGGTACTAAATGTGTATAACATTTTGCTCGTTCTACAGGTCTTCTTGAAAAAAGGTCCTTTTGGTAACTATATCCAGGTTGGAGAGGATAGGAAAGGAGCTTCTCAGAAAAAAGCTTCTCTTTCTAAGGTAACTATTACCTTTGAATTTTTTTCTTCCAGAGACTTACCACTGATATATTTTAACCTACTATTCAGGTCAATGATGTCGACTCTTTCACTATTGAAGATGCAATTGAGCTATTGCAGTATCCGAAAATTCTGGTATGCTTTTCTATAAATGTTAGCTTTTTGTATCCATTGTTGAGTGGAATCATTATGTCATCGTTGCCAACAGGGAAAACATCCTGATGATGAGCATCCAGTACTTATAACACATTCTAAAGCTGGATTTAGCGTACGGCACAAGAGATCCCTTGCTCCATTGCCAAAGGTATGTGTTTGTTAGTACCAGAGACCACACGGAAATGGGATTCCTATGTTGTTGCTATCGTTTGTTAACTTGTTATGAAGAAACTTTAATAGAAATTCTACGCGAAAATAATTATACAGTTTTCAATTTGGAATTTCTCATTGCAAGTCTAACAATGCCTTGAATATGGCTGATGACAGAGTGCAGACCCAAAGAAGATTACCCTTGAGCGTGCACTGAAGCTTCTGAAGGGTAAATATGTCAAGAAAAATGGTCGACCACCAGGAAAAACTAAGAAAGATGCAGAAGTCATTGAATGGCATTAAGTTATCAGTTATTACAGAATCCCATTGTGAAAACTTGCACATGCTCAGAACTAACAACAAAGGTCAACATAAGCCTGTGCACAAAATCAAGACTGGATTAGCAGTTAGAATGAGAAGTCAGTATTTATACAACTACTTCCGTGTGTCGTTGATACATTCCTGGGTAAATGCTTTCTGACGAAGGGGGCCTCAATACTTGACATGGGAGCTGGTCAGACAAGCACACAAAACCTGTGCTCAGACACTCATGGCTTCTGAGTTGTATTTACTGCTGGATTTCTCCATCCTAAGAGCATATATTCTTTTATGGGTCACCGTCAGCAGCTGTAGAGAAAACATAGATGAAGGACAACTTACCAGATTATACACCCATAGGATTTTTGACACTTCCGTTTGTAGCATTCTTCGGCTGCTATGTTATACTGTAGTTTGAATGTGCTCACCCTTTTGTTCCTCTGCAAATGTATCCCGTATTCTGTTGCAGCAAATAATGTACAGTAATAAAAAAGTTTGATGGTCTGGTTTAGAGGCCAATGAATGTTCTTGATACATGGCTGCCATTTACTCTAGCATGTTATTGGGCAAAGGACTGTCGAGTGCTCACAACATTTCATTCCAACTAGTGGGCATTATAGCTCATGACACGTCAGTTGCTAGCTAGTCGCATTGCTGTATCCTTAGCCTGGTTGTTCGATCGGACAAGATTGAGTTAAAAGAGACATAGATGCTTCAGTGATTGAGAGAAACCTTGTTTAGGAATTTGGCAGGGCGGAGATATATAGTTCTCCGTTTTTAAAATATAAGATGTTTTAGGTTTGTGAAGAAAATGTATCTAGACTTTTTTTGTATGTAGGTTCATTGAGGTTTGGAGTGAACCTACACGCTAAAATAAGTCTATATACATTCTTTTCACAAACCTAAAACATCTTATATTTTAAAACGGAGGGAGTATCAATTTAGCAATTATGATCAATCTATGCAAGTACATGTAATGGTTGGGAGACTTGGGTAGTAGCGGTGCACCGTGCCAAGTGAGAACACAAATTGATGTTTTTCACTACTCGTGTCTGTTCATCGGAGGCCAATTGTTTGAGACCGTCATATTGCTCACTGCTTCTGTGACTTAGGATGTTCATGTTTCTCACTGCTTCTATCGTCTTGTATGGTTGTTGCAGCAGGATCATGTGTTCTAGTATATGGTTCTCTTTCAGTTCATAGTTGATTTCAAACTCATTTTGCAAGCTAAATTTCACATACGTGAAGCCTTGGAACAAGGATGTAAAACTCATGCATCGAAACTATAGTTCAAAAACTTATCCGGCTTCAGAGTGCTACTTCCACTTAGAAGCATTTTCTGTTCTTGTGTTCATCTTCCCCTAGTTCAGGTGATAACAATACGGAAGTGAAAGGGACATAAGCAAGGGTAGTCCCCTGATGGAGGTTTGGGACGCCCTTCAATCCCCCATAAAATTCCCCTAGTCCATTTATCGAGCCTGGTTTGGATGGGATAATCCAGAGATATCGCCACAATTTTGTGTGTGCCTAGATTAAAAACTCTCCACTATACTATTGTATTTTTGAGGATGGGTGAGTATTGGATGAAAACCAAATCCTCTGTCATACTTAAACCCCTTGTGGTGAAAAAAATCTCGAGAGAAGTAAACAAGGCCTTTCGGTGTTAGGCTTTTGAAAATAAGTTTGGAGGTAATAGCTATTCTGCTCGTTTTTCTCGCTGTTCTTCCTCTAGGACAGTCACCTTTTATTCCTTCTTTTCTCGGTCGCTAGTTTGGCCATTTTTGTGCATTTTGATATTTTGGTGTATGCCAGTTATCTGGCTGAGATTGTGTACTCTTGCTTTCGGGCAGTCTTTCTATTTATTTATTCACATGCAGTTCTCATGCATGGTTCAAAAAAAGTGGACACTAGGGCAGTTGATTGTGGATTCACACTAACATTAACCCACACGTCGCATCTAAAAAGCGAACTGAGGTGAAGATGTTTGTTGTTCAGTGCTACGAGTTTTTCGTAGTACTCCCTCCGACCCATATTAATTGATTTGGATTTATCAAAATTTGAATGAACCTATATACTAAATAGAGTCTAGATTCATCCAAATCTAGACAAATGTGAGTCAATTAATATGGGCCGGAGGGAGTACTTGATTATGTTGTGTGCATCTCAATACAGATTACTGAATCTTTGGTTGTTCTTTAGATGTATCACCTAGATACCTTAGAATGACAATTGTACTCATGGGTACGGGTACGTGCAGGTATTGTACCAATATGGGAAGGGTATGAGTACACTTTTATATCCATGAATATTACACTACTATGCCATTAAGTCATGGGTAAGGCACGGGTAAAACCTTAGAATGTTTTCTCTGAAATTTGTATATTTGCCACATGACCACCACATGTCATTGACATAGCAAATGCAAAATATACAAGTTGTAGAAGAAGTATGGCAAATGTGCAAAATCCCCGTAAAATCTTATACCTATGGGTATACTTATACCCTACTCTGACCCTATATTAACTTCTCATTAAATGCCAATTTGTCATGCATGCGACTCGTCTACTCTTGTTGACTTATGAGTTATGAATATGAGATTGTAATTTAAATATTTTGACAGTTGTCATGTACTTATTTTCCTGTTGTTGAGTTTATGTACCTACTTATCTACCTGTTGTTGAGTTTGATAATTTTTTTAAATGTGTTATGATAAATGTAAAATTTTGAATAACTTGTGAACTATTTGATCTACCCGTTGGGTATCTAATGAGTATGGATACATGTCGGGTATGAGTACAGGTAAAGTTTCATACTCGTGGATAGAATTTTGTACCCATTGGCTATCGGGTATATATGGTATTACTCTATCATGCTCTTATCCTACCCATTGCCATCCTTGTAGATACCTTTTGTAAGGAATCAATAAACTATTTTGTTAATATGGTTGCTGCATTTGGACCACATCGAATAAAGGCCTTGCTCTTATTTAAAACTAGTAGGCGAGAAAGATAGCATATATATACGCCTTAGTAACACAGAGAAACCTCACCTTAGGCTCCTGTAGAGAAGATATATACATATCCATGTGCCACGCACTAGCCATTGCCCATGCAAGTTCATCTAGATTTTCTTTGGCTGTGGATGTGAGATTGGGAAACCACGCACATTTCAGGCCTAAGCTTGGGAGGCACTCAGGAATGTAGATACACGAGATAACAGAATTCCACTACAGCCGGCACCTCTCACATGGGACAGTGCCTTGCTTGTTCATCTCTGTTCCATAACATCAGTGTTTTTATACTCACTATCGCTCTATTCTTGGAGATTCTGACAGTGTGTACGATGATCCATTATATTCTTTATTGATTCTGAGTAGTATATCACATGGTCTTCGTGAGTACCTAATGGATACGATTTTCTGCAATGTCTAGTGGTAGGATAACCTTTTTTATTTTTATTTTTTTGCAGTCAGGTAGTAATCTAAATTTGTTATCATCCCAGGATGTTCCTGCGACTATGTTGCAAAACACCGATGAACCCATCCTATCTATAGCGGGGCGCCGCCCTCGACTCCTCCTCCCTCTTCTCCCTTGCTGCCACCGGAGGAAGCAAAGTCCGCCGGTCGACGGTGGCGGTGGGCTGCTTCCTGCATGGTGTCCTCTCTCGTAGGGAGCCCCTTCAGCCGAGTAGTCACCCGACGACAACCGATGGCGGCGGGTCTAGAAGTCGGGCGGCCTCGGCTTTGATGGCGGTCCTCCATCAGCGGATGGCGGAGCGGGTCGCCGCTGTAGGACGCAGTCCTAGGGGTTCACTCACGCTAAGACGAAGATTTGTCTTCCGCCGGTTTTCATTGATCCGGTGGGAGTGTCGTGTTTTGGTTTCACGGTGAACTCCCATGGGAGATTCATGCTGAGATTGCCGGAACCGATGGGATTCATCCACGCAACCGTTTTTTTCTATCCGTTTGGTTTCAGAGGGAGGAGGCGAAGCTCTGTAGTCTTTTGACATCGTAGAACGTGTCTTTAGTTCCATGGTGAAGTCAGTGTGCGGAGAATGTCATGAAAGCCAAGATTTGTGGACTAGCAAGGGTCGGTCGAGTCCTGGTGGCGATGATAAATTGGCTTGGTGATTCATGACTTGTAGCAGCGGCATCGGAAAGTGGGGGCGTCATCATAGAGGAGTTCACAGTTTTACCTTGCAGGGTGAAAATCCAAGGTCTCACCTTAATTGGTTGTGTCTAGCAATGACCTTGTTGAAGATATTGTTTTATGAACGAGGACTTTCTACAGGTGAAAACCTATGATCTTTGATCAAACGATGAGGTGCTTGTGCTCTCTTTTCTTCTTGAAGGCGTCGATATTGGAGATGTTGTACTTCTGGTGTTGTTCTAGTGGGGCTAGTGTCGCTGCTACTAAGGATCTTATCGTTGTAGTGGGACTTTTTTATTTTTTTAATTCTTCTTCTTTTTTAGCTGTATGGTCCATAATACCAATAGGGTAATGCATTATTGCAGAGACTGCGTGTAATTGGTATCATTATGATACTAATATATGCTCTTTTCCAAAAAAATGTTGCAAACCACCATTGGTAGAAATAATGCTGACCATGGTTTTCATGCTTATTTTGTAAGCTGAATTCAAAATAAATACGTAGAACTAACGTCCTAAAACCCATGGCTTTGAAACTCGTGTGGTGATATTATAATCTAGATACTTACAAGATGCTCCTTTTGTTCCCCTAGTTTTTTTTGGTTCATTTAACCTAGCTCTTGTAATAATGGTGCAAATGTGGGAATGGACGAGAGAAACGGCCGTGTATGGTGGCGAGATAGGAGGCTCTGTTTTTCTCTTACTTTATACTAAATCAATGATGCTTATTATGGATCATAGAAAATATAATTTTTCCAACATGTTGAAAGTGAGAACGAGGACGATCTACCATAAGTTCCCCCTGCCCCTTGCGCTACAATCATGGTAGTGGTAAATAAGGCACATATAGATTGATAACCTTCCTGACTGTGATATCTCAGCTCATCACGGTAGGATGACCGTATATATGAGGCTAATCAGTCATCACATACTCGTGCATATAGGGGCTTCCCTTCTTTTACGGTCTGTGATGAATTCTATATCCATGATGTGCGGGTACAAATAAGCCTAAAGCTCAATCACAATGTACATATAGGTTCGTACGTCATATGCAGCCAAGTTCCTACATCCTTGCATGGTTGTTGGCATTGGACCAGATTAATTAAAGATGTTGCCTTATTTAGAAGTACTAGAAGGATAGGTTACAAGGAAAGCTAAATACTCTAATCATCTCCCGCTTCCTTTACAAGTTGGACTTTTGCAGCATGGACTTGCATCCGGCAAATAATTGCATCAATATTCAATACCGCAAGTATAAAGCGGATGCACACCATCATGCATAAATCCTGTGAATATCCCCTAGGTTACCACAAACATGTCTATGACAGGGCCGGTCCTGAGGGGGGGACTGGAGGGGCGGCCGCCCCGGGCCCTCGAAGC
Organism: Avena longiglumis; assembly: GCA_030063025.1. Lineage (NCBI taxonomy): Eukaryota > Viridiplantae > Streptophyta > Magnoliopsida > Poales > Poaceae > Avena > Avena longiglumis. Next base: position 79,838,484 of record CP125978.1, read on the forward strand.
CAAGGGGGGCCCTTCTAGTAGGTATGCATATCGGCGGAGGAGAAGCTCCGAGTTTATGTGGCGGCGACAGGACGCCATTAGCGGCAGTTTCCGAGCGTTATTGTCCCGTGTTCACGGAGATGATGGAAGCGTTGCATATTTCTAGTAGCCTGGACCGTGGGCTTTTTCTTTGGTTAGTCTGGGATTTTTAGCAACAAGACGGCTCAGCTAAAACAAAATGCTCCCCATAAAAAAATGCTAAAACAAAATGCTACACGTGGCTAATACTTCTGGAACGGAAGTGAATGTGGTATGTGGCAGTGGGGGTAGACCATGGCCATGGTACTCAATCGAGACATTTTATGTTCCATTTTTCCCATACAAATAAAAAATGTTTTGTCCCAGGCGGCCGATCAGGCTCTAATTGTTGTAAAAGGTGGAACGACCAACCAAAGATTACATGGTCTCGTCTAAAAATAATAATTAGGAACTCATTTGAAATAGCGCCTTGAAAAAAATAGAAGATGCAAGGACATAGGCAGATTCTACATCTGTTGTGCCGTTTGCGGCGCCATATGACCATTCCAGTTGCCGTACCTCGCGCGTCCCTTACGATGGACACACCGAGAGGTGAGAGTAGAGCTTATTGGGTCCACCATCCAACTCGGGACACAATTCTAGTCAGTCACAACGTTATTGATATACCATTACAGACGAGTTTGCATTTCAGGAAAAAAACAATGGAATATGTATATATATATATATTATCTTATATTGATTCTTTCTACTCAACTTGCCTTGACCTTTTATGTTTACTTTTATTAATTATTATTACTATGCTTGTCCTAGGGGGCCCAGGTCTAGGTTTCGCCCTGGGCCTTAGAAATCTCAGGGCCAGCCCTGGTCTCTGACACAGTAAGAAAAAATTGACTACAAATGCCGTGTATTCTGACGCTATATATAGTTACTAGAAGGATAGGAAATTTAGTCACAAACTAAAAATATAACTCATAAATCAGTACCTGTGGAGCCATGTTGCCAGACCCTTTGCATGGTTGTTGCACTAGGGCAGATCACTTAAATACCAAGTGCTCTTATTTAAAAGTAGGAGGAAGGAAAGATATGTGCGTCAATGATTCATAGAAACCCCTCTCACTTTGGTAGAGAGCAACGACACATATATGTGTATCATATTGTGTTACCTTTGCAAGTTCATATGTATTTTACTTGTCAATGGATGTGAGACAAGGCGACCACTGTAAGATGCCGCAAATGTGAAGTCTAAGTTTGGGAGGCATTAGGGAATACAACATCAATTTTTGGTTCAGGTATGTCACAATGACCCTCCATGGTTCAAGAGTCGCAAGAGGGCTCTAGACAAAAAGGTCTGGTTGGGGTAGAAGAAAGTTTCAAGATGGCAGGATAATCCTTCAGGAAAGGAGTTGGTCGATGCGGCTAGCTTGAAGGAAGACCCTGCTTGGACCACATGTCTAGTTAAAGTAGGAAACTAGCATTACTAATTTGATATTATCAATTCAGCTTGTACACATGGAGTTAACCCATATATATCAAATCTACACATATCAGTTCTCCTATAAGTAGCTACACTACAGGAACAGCACGCTACGCCGAGGGCAAAAAGCCGTCGGCGTAGACCAAAATGTCTTCGGCGTAGCCTCCTCGGCAAAGGTCTTTCTCGTCGGCATAATAACGGCAGATTGTAAAAAAATCCAAAAAAATCAAATGTTTTTGAATTTTTTATCAACTTCTTTAAATCTTTGAATTGTTTGAATCGTTAATCTCTCACCTGGAACATCTTTAACATTAATTACATTTAATCTTTGATCAGTCTTTAACAAACTTTCCGCTCGGTCACCCATCCTAGCACTACTCCATCTCTAGCACGCTTAACTTTTCAGTTCCTTCCGAATCATTTTTGGCGAAGCAATCTGTACTTGTCAATACTATGATATCAATCCTATTAACTATTGTATCATTATGTCACATGTTTTTAATTTTTGAAACTACAAACACTTATTCAAGTAGACAACAATGAATAAGTGAAAATATTACTGATTCAAATAAAAATAATATTGAATTCAAATAAAAATATAATAATTTTACTTTTTTTTGTATTTTTCTATTTAATATGGAATAATTAATATCTTTAAATTAAATCAGAATTTGATAAATAATATGTCTAAATTGATAAGAAAAATGAAAGGAATTTAAATATGATATCCATATCAACTAATCACAAATCCCCTGTTTTTGAATTAGCTATTTGGTGGTTGTTTCAGAAAATCCTCCTTTTTTGCGCTTGGAAAATGAAAAATGGCTTTTTGGTGCGACGAAAAGGAAAACTTGCATTGGATCTTAGATAAAATAGCATATTGTGAACCTAAAATGATTTTTATAAAAACATGAACATCAGATCATGTACCGGTAGTTTACATCTGACCCACTTCCTACCGATTCGTCAGGAATTTATCTTTTTCACCAGGAGTGGACGGAAAGGTTTCGGATCCCCCTGTTGGGACATTGTCCATATAAGGTTGTAATATCCCAGGATTGGCACCTTGAAATAGACAGGACACATGTTTGTGCATTGCATTCATGCATCAGAAAATCTGGAGAATTTTCGCGCAAAACTAAAGAAGCTATAGAGGGATTGAGATCTCTCTTGTTCTGATGGAAATCAGGACATGTGCGGTGGATTTCGACATGACCTCTATTGTACTTCTTTGTGTTTTAGGGGAAGACAATTCAAAATTTGAATATTAAATTGAAAGATTTGAATGTTAAAAGAATTTGAAATAGAATAATAATTGGAAATTAAATTGTAATAAGAAATAAGATATGAACTATTATTTATGAAAAGATACAACAATTACAAACCTCAATTAATAAACAAAATTTAATGAAATAAATTATAATATTAAATAAGAATGGAATTCTTATTTATAAGTAAGATAGAAATATTTAATTAGTTCCAAGAATAATGGAACACATTATTATGGAATAGAATGTTTCATTGCTGTTACAATAAAAGAATAGAAGTAAACTACTATAAAACAAATAAATATAAAAATAAATTACATAAATGAAGTAACTAAAAGGATTCTTTATTACAAGCAGATATAAATATCACATAGTCTTTGGAAATGAATTATAAAAGAAAAGAAAACAAGTAAACTTTATTGAATATAATACAATAGTACAATGTTTGTACAATATTCAAACAGGAAAGTAATTACAATACTTGATATCAAGAAAACCTAAATTATTTTCCTATCTACTTTTGTATCATGTTTTCTTCATCTCTTCTTATCCTCCTTAAGTCATTTTCCCTGCAAATACTAACAACAAGAAAAGGAAATGGAAAAAACAGGGGGTGCTGGATAGGAGGGAGTGCTGCCATAGCAGCTAAGCTTCCAGGCAAAACACACACTCTCTCCATATAGCCAAGAAACCATTTTAGAACCACTCCAAGAACACCACTGAATCATACTGATCTTAACCAATACATCACCCAACCTATGGTTGCTTCAAGAAGCCATCCAATAGGAAGGATAAGGAGGAGTAGATCAAGTAAGCAATAAGGAAGATCAAGATCAGCAACAGCTAAGAGGATCTGGAGCTAGGAGGTGAAGGTTACCAGCACAAGTTACATCAGTTGAGCAATAATAATACAAGTTTACAAGAACATCAACAACATCAGTAGAACAATATCCACAAGAGCAACCACAGCTCCACAACAACAGGTTATCCATCTAAGAGCATACCTTTGTATCTGTTCTTTTTATTCCATCCTAGAAAATGGATGAGGTAATGGAAAATCCTCAGATCTGTACTCAAGTGGAGTACCAGATCATCAATGAATAATTTTCATAAGCAAGCAATAACTAATCTATTCAAGCATCATCAAAGCCTCAGCCTATACATCATGGGCAGAGCCAAGAAATCAAGCACATATCCATTTTATCAGTCTACCAAGTCAACTCTTAGTATATGTTCTTATCATATTGTTTAGAGCATGAGGTGGGAGAGGGAGAGAGCTCTCAGACTGGGTAGAATTGCTACTCCAGTATCATCCTAGAGCTAAGAAAAAGGCAAGAGAAAGGATCTGTATTTTAGCCACCAAATTAGCTTTAGCCTTTTGCATCACAAGCTAGTTTCCCTCTTGTTGACATCAACATTAACTACAGCACTATAGTTATTTTCTGTAGCAAGTCATGCTACATGGGCTATTATTGTGCACTCTCTAAGGCTGGAGGCAACACAGTAGCAGCCCAAAGAAACAACCAAAGCCACCAGAATAATCCTTACATATTAGCTAGATCACAAGTTATCCAAACAAAACAGATTCTATCATCTTCCCAAAAGTTAATCAGGAATCATTTTTAACACTATCTGTCCACATAGATAGCTAAGTTTAGTCCAATACAGACTCCAGATCATCATTGAACCAAAGGTTCAATAACTCAAAGCCTAGCATAATATCATTTTAATCAGCTACCAAGGTCACTACTGTGCACACTCCAGGGTGGAGGCACCACAGTAGTAAATCCTAAAGAAAGGACAGCCAGAAATCACAATCTTCATTTTATAGGATCATCCAGAATTCAAAAGCTACCCTCTCATATAAGTTTAGAAGAATTCATATCATCTTCCTATTCACATCAACTAGGAATCATTCATTAAACTAATCACATCTACAAGCCATCCCAAATGAAGCAAGCCACTTGACTGAACCACAACCAGTAAACATATATCTCATAAGATAGTAATTTTACCGAAGCACATTGATCATGGACAAGATCAAAGACCATGTGTAAGGGACAATACCAGAATTCACTAATCCTAACTCAATTGAACCACAGTTCCCAAGTAATTTCATCAAGAATATGAACCCTAGAACATGGGATTAGCCCCAATTAGGGTTTGTCAGAGTAGCAGTAAGGAATCGAAAGGGAGACAGAGAACAAGGGGGAGGCGAATCAGACTTACCCGAGGTCCTCGCTTAAACTCGAGAAGAGGAAGCAGACCAACAACGACACCAAGCATGGCGGCACGGAGAGCACCAACGGCGCTCAATCCACACCAAGCCACGTTAACATCATCACCAAAACAGAGGTGGTGGCGGCAGACGGCCACCCCACCACTATATCAACCACACATACACGATGGATCACGGGACATAGAAAGACCGAAACATCCGAACCCTAGCCACCAGTACAGTGCTCAAGGCGGCTAGGAAAGGTGGCGGATTTCAAATCGAATTGGACACCACGGTTGAGCAACCTGAATCACCTCGAAAGCCAGTAGGGCAACGACGGGGATGGTCAGATCTCGCCGGAATCAGGGAAAAACTCAGCGGTGTCATGGCATAGCTGGGGGGAGTCGAAGGGGAAAAGGAGAAGAAGCTCGAGGAGAGGAGTGGGAACCAAATGGGTCGGCCTGTTCGGCTTGAAACCAACCCGGTTGGGTCTACCAGACCAACTAGGTTTATTGGGCTAAATATTGGGCTAGGCTGGCCCAAAACCTAGGCCCACCGAATAAAAGAAAAATAAAACAATAAAAGACCAAAACAAGAAATTACAAAAGTACCCTAGTACTCCCTCCATTTCAAAATATAAGATGTTTTAGGTTTGTGAAAAAAATGAATCTAGACTTCTTTTAGTATATAGATTCATCCTAAAGTTGAGTGAACCTACATACTAGAACAAGTCTATATTCATTATCTTCACAAATCTAAAACATCTTATATTTTGAAACGGAGGGAGTAATTTTTAAGCTCTAAGAAAAATATAAAACTACTTGTTTGAGCTAAAATAAAATAAAACTAAATATTAAAGCTACTAAAATCCTAAGTGAAATTTCATAAAATAAGGAAAAATCCTAAAAATGAATAAAAATCATTTTTGTGTATAAAAATAAATCTACCATTTTATAAAAATACTATCTTAACTCTTTTATAAATACAATTTGAAGTAAATATTTAAATACATTTAATCCTTTATGGAATTTTATAAACATAAAAATAATACTTAAAAATAAATAAAAAACATTTTTAAAGTCCTAAGTAAATATGTTACACTAGAAAAATATTAAATATATTATTAGAAAAGTTTTTAATATTTCAAAATAATAAATCCTTATCTATAACCTATTTTAAAAATTATTTAGAAACATTCTTTTAAATTATATTTCTTTAGACATATTAAAACTCTAAAAAATCTAATTACCAAAATTCTAAACCATAACTAAGATTTATAATAAAACTTAAGTGTAAATTTTTAACTTAGTAATACTCTTTTAAACCCTAAATCAAAATTCAAAACCACAATCTTTAAAATAAGTTTATACATCATTCACTAATATTAAGAAGGAATGATCTTAACATCTAAATAATAGTTAACATGACTTTAAATCTAACACATTAACAACATCATCCAAACTATGCTTTCATTAAAAAGTTGCATGTTGTTTTCATAATAGCAAAACAAATTTAATCTAAGCATTCACTTAAATGTAAAGTGAATAATTCCACACCTTAGTCATACTTATCATAAATTCAAAACTTGAGAATAATTAAAAACAAATTACACCTTAAGTTCATTTACCCTTTTATTAAAGTTAAATTTAGTCTCAAAGTTTATAGTCATCATGTCTAATAAACTACTTATGTTTTTATAGTTAACTTTGATCTATTTCAATTAAGACATAAAACATCTCAAGTACAAACTAATCAATCAAACACCAAAAGGCATTGATCACATTCTATTAACAATAAAGATTGTTTAAATCTTAGAAAAGAAATCTTTTCTTCAAATTTTATTCTTTCTGCCACTTCAAACAACAACTCTATAATAGTTCCTTCAACTATTAACAACTCAACCCAAGGACTATTATCAAAGCCATCAGACTAATTAATCATAATCACATTACTTTATACTTTACTTGTATATTTAGGATTGTTGACAGTTAAGTTCTTTATAAATGCCAATACTTGTAAAATAAATCTTGAAGAAAAATCAACTCTTAAGAAATCACCTAAATTCACTTCACTCAAAGTATTGGGGACCTACTTTAGGAATTTTACAAAATGCATAGCATTACTTATGCATAATTGCATATTGTTTCTTTAAACATTAGTCCTTATCGGACCAATGATGCTGATTTCAGATATTGGATCTTATATTGTCTCGAAGACCGTGAGTGCATAACCTTGCAATCACAAAAGGCAAGTTCACACTTGCTCATGTCCTTTGATTATTTTCTGTAAAGTATTTTGCAAATCCAGTGTTGTCATCACATACATTTCAAAAAATTCAGAAAACACTATTTTCATAATAACCTAATATGAAAGTTCCGGTGGTAAAGGAACATATTATCTAGGACTTAACAACCAATGTCGCCAGTGATTATTGCGCCGTATATTACGCGTTAACCATGAGATTTGGAATGAGACAGAGAAGTCAGCTGGATCTTCCTCCTTTTACATGAACAAGATGTCCATCTTGTGATGCTGATGTAAATGAGAGACTCAGCATGGGTGGGACCCCTTAGTTCCCCGCAATATTGGTGTCTAGATTATCTATGAGTGGTTGCCGGAGGTTTAACCGGACCTATAAGGTACTTCACAGGGGCATCACCAGCTCATAGAGTCTTCGGGAACTCATCAGGGTTTTAGCCTGCCCGAAAGGGGACTTAACGGAGGTGAGCCAACCCCGAAGGGTCGTGTTCTATGTGGGGTCGCGAGAAAGAGCAGTGATTGTCTTGGATCTTAGTCTGGGCCTCACACCAAGGAAGTGTGAATGAGCCTGCAACTCGGATGTGCAACAAAGCTAAGATCTCTCATGGGAGAAGTAACGCACCTCTGCAAAGTGTAAGAACTGTAACTTGTTACTTCCTGTTCCGGGAAGAAGCTACGAACGCAGCGGGAAATGAACTCCATGAAAGTTCTGGTAAACCCGTGAAGGCTGACGGACATAGCTTTCCAGAATAAGAGCAACCTTTAAAGAAATGTTTATGAAAACCTGCATTGCCTACGACCTATGGTCTCTGGCTGTAGATATAGTGCATCAAACATTCCTTTCTAGTGAACGTGCTGAGTACGATCGTACTCAACGTATCTTCTTAACCCTTGCTAGATTCTGAAGCCATTAAGACGACATCTACATCAAGTTATGAATCATCATCAAAATCTAAAGCTCTTCAATGAAGTCAAGATGTCTCAAGTGAAGACGAAGTTACTGATTAGATAGGAATATAATCTCTAGACATAGAACCTATTTCTGTAGCGTATTGCAATAGCAGCAATACCGGACCATTAGTTAAAATACTAGTCTTAATAGTATGATATTTTTTGAGTTGTTTATTTCTGATTCTTCTTTGTAAGAAGTTTCTTTCTCTCTCTTTAACCTAGAGTATTCTCTGGATCTTATGTAAAGAGTTGAGTTGTAACCAATAGTCATGTCTTGGACCTGTTGTGTTTCTGTTGTACCACTCCGAGGGATGTAATACTAGTGAACATTATTTCATTGGTGTTATATCAACGACTATAGTGTACTACATCATGCAGTGGTATGCTGGGTCACCGCAAAGGCGGTCTAGTATTTTTGTAAAATGTGGTGGTAGCATTTTAAATTAGCCATTTGGTGGTTGATTCACAAAACCGTCCGTTTTTTGTGCTCGGAAAATAAAAAAATGGTTTTTTGGTGCGACGAAAAGGAAAACTTCCTCCTGCAACATTGTTCGCCATCTCATGATGCACATGTATGCATAATATGGGCAAATTATCACAAGCTATGCCTTGATTCTAGCCATAACATTGGTCATTTGACCCGAAAGCCAAGAAACCTCGAATGAGATAGGTCATTTTGTGAAGGTTTTTTCAGACTTAATCAATATACCCGGTTTGATATTTTCCTTATAACTATGTCACATAATATGACACCACGCAAAGGTTTCGTATTGTTTTGATCTTTTTGAAATTTTTTATACCCGTTTTAAACTATTGTCAATCTTTGTCAAACGACGGGCATGAATATTCTTAGCTCGGGGCTGAGCCTCGCTAAACTTGAATTGGATCTTTGATAAAATGGCATATTGTGAACCTAAAAATGATTTTTTTAAAAAAATATGAGCATCGGATCATGTACCTGTAGTTCATATCTGACCCACTTCCTACCGATTCGGCATGGATTTATCTTTTTCACTAGGGGTGGACGAAAAGGTTTCGGATCCCTCTGTTGGGACATTGTCCATATAAGGTGGTCTAGTATTTTTTATCAAATGTGGTGGTAGCATTTTGAATTATCCTTTTGATGGTTGCTTCACAAGACCGTCTGTTTTTTGTGCTCGGAAAATGAAAAATGTCTTTTTGGTACGACGAAAGGAAAAATTTATCCTGCAACATTGTTCGCCATCCCATGATGTACATGTATGCACAATATGGGCATATTATCACAAACTATGCCTTGATTCTAGCCATAACATTGGTCATTTGACCCGAAAGCCAAAAAACCTCGAATGAGATAGGTCATTTTGTGAAGGTTTTTCCAAACATAATCAATATACCAAGTTTGATATTTTTCCTTGTAACTATGTCACATAATATGACACCACGTGAAGGTTTCGCATTGTTTTGATCGTTTTTGAATTTTTTATGCCCGTTTTTAAACTATATATAATGTTTTATGTTTCACCTAATTTTTTTTACAATATGTAATATTTGAGTGTAGATAGATATATCTTATTTTTATGCAAATTTTGATATATTATTTGTATTTTTCTGAATTAGAATGATTTAGTTTTGATTTTTCAAAGTTTAATGAGGTAAAAGAAAAAATAGCTACGCCGAGGGCAGCCGTCGGCGTAGGCTGCCGAGGGAAGCCGTCAGCGTAGCATAGGATGCGCCGAGGGCAGGTGTACGCCGACGACCGCGGAGGGGAGCTGGCCTGGACGATGGCTACACCGACGGCCCCGACGTTTGGCCGTCGGTGTAGCTCCCAGCCCTCGGCGAAGCTTCGTATTTCTGTAGTGCTAGGGAGAACTGATGCATCATGCTTGCCTCTCAGAGCGAAAGATCTATTTAAATTTATATGGGTCAACTCAGTAGTTGTATAGAAAACATAGATGAACGAAAACTTACCAGATTATACATCCATGGAACTTTTGCCACTTCTATTTTGTAGCATTCTTAAGTTGCTAATACCACTCATAAATGTTATTCATAAATTCTTAGTTTGAATGTGGTAACCCTTTTATTCCTTCGCAAATGTATCCTTTATTCTGTTGCAGCAAATAATGTAAAGCTAATAAATTTCTTGATGGTTTGTAAAACTAACAAGGCCACTATTTTTTTTCATACATCTGGCTTCCATTTACTCTAGCATGTTCTTGGGAAAAGGACTATTGAGTGCTCACGGCATTGTTGTATCCTTAGCCTAGTTATTGAATTGGACAAGATTCATCTAAAGACAGTGCCCTTATTTAAAGTCGAACGAAGGAGAGATATATGCCCGTTGATTTGAGAGAAACCTTGCCTTACGAATTTTATAGAGTAGATGTACGTATTCTAATCCCTCCGTTTCAAAATATAAGATGTTTTAGGTTTGTGAAGATGATGAATCTAGGCTTCTTTTAGTATGTAGATTCAAAATTGTTGTATCTCTTTGTTTCCAGAAACGCCAGATACCCCCTCCCCTCGCGACGCTCCCCAGGGCGCCACCGAGGGGACTTCAGCCGCCGCCAGAGGCCCCATCCAGATCCAATCGTCGCCGCTGCCGCCGACCCTCGCCGCGGTGGCGGCGGGCCTAGCTGCCGAAGGTGGCTGGGGGGCGGTGCGTCGGAGGCGGAAGCCGGAGCTGGTGGGGCGGCGGCGGCGGAGGCTGAAGCGAGGACCTTGGCGGCGTCCCTTGGTCAGGGTGGAGGCAGCGGTTCCTTGTGGTGGAGATCTGGTGGAGGAGGTGCCGGTGATGGGATTTCGCTGGAAGACCTAGATCGGTTCTCTAACCCTAATTGCCTTCTCGATCCGTTCTCCGGTATCCGGCCGGCGGTGTGGGGATCACTGTGTCGGATCTAATAAAGGAGGTGGTCCTTTGATTTCTTTCGCACGAAGACGAAGATCTGCTTGATGTCTGCCCTCCTTGATCTGGTCTGGAGAGGCGGGTTCCGGAAGGCTCTGCCGGCGAACTCCCATGGGCGTTTCATGCCTGGAGATTGCTGGATCGGAAGGTATTCGGTCGCGCGCACCTTGTTTTTCTGGCCGTTTGGTTTCAGCGGGAGCGTTGCGAAGCTCTGTTGTTTGTTCCCACCAAGTGCCATGCTTTGAGCCATGGTGATGTCAGATGCGGAGAATGTCAGGAAAGCGGAAATTTGAGGGTAGCGATGGTGATTTTTGTTCTTGTGGCGACGGAGATCTGGCTGCGTGATCTAGGACCCATTGCAGGGACTGTTGGTATGGGAAGACAACACAGGGGAGTCCCCAGTCTTATCTTGCAGGGTGAAAATCCAAGGTCTGGCCTTAGCTGGTTGTGCCTGACAATGACCTTGTTGAAGGCATTGTTTTGTGAGTAAGGACTTTCTCCAGGGTGAAAACCTATGACCTTTGGTCGGGCAACGACGGCGCTTGGGCACTGTTTCCTTTTTGAAGGCGTTGTTAGTGGAGTGGAGGACTAATGGTGTTGTTCTGATGATGTCACTGTCGTTTCTTTGAGGATTAGTTCTCTGTAGCGGGACTTTTCTTTTTTGTAATTTCTCTTTCTTTTTTCTGAGCTGTGTGCATCCGTAGAGCCGATAGGGCATGCATTGTTGCAGAGGCTGGGTGTAATTGGTGTCCTTGTGATATTAATATATACTCTTTTCCAAAAAAAAAAGTAAAACAAGTCTAGATTCATTTTCTTCATAAACCTAAAACATCTTATATTTTGAAACGGAGGGAGTATTAGCCATCATGATCAATGTATGCAACGTCATGTGGACTGACTTTGCTAATGGTTGGGAGACTAGGCAACCAGTGTAGTAGATGTGCACTGTGTGCATTTCATGACTATGTTTGGGAGGCATTGGAGAGCACAAATTGTCTATTCTCATTACTTGTGTCTGCGCTAATGAGACAGATAGAGATTGTCACATTGCTCACCGCTTCTATGACTTAGGCCGTTCATGTTTCTCACCACTTTTGCTTCGCCCCCCTCCTCCCTCCTTTTCAAACTTTGACAAACAAAAACTCGATACCGGTTGTTTAGAGGACCGTACGAACCCATTCGAAATCTGTATGGTCCTCTTACACATATACTCACCTTATATATATACTCATGTGCCTGCGACAGGCGAAAATCAAAAGTTATATAATAGCAACAAAAAAAAAATTAAAATATGACATGCAAAGATATAGATCGCGATAATGGGAGGTGAGATCAGCTGATCGGAACGTTGATTATACCCAGTTCGATCGAGTACACATATACGAAGATATACGTGGCCTCGATATGGGTTTCGACGGGTCAAAAAAAATAAAACGGCCCATGCAACTTAAGTTTGGAGGGGCGGGGGGACCGAAGCACACCTCGTTTCTCACCGCTCCTATTGTCTTGTGGGCTTGTTGCACTACGATCATATATTCTATACGGCTGTGTTTCAGTTCATAGTGGATTTCAAACTCGTTTTCAAGCTAAAATTCACATATGTGAGGCCTGGAAGAAGGAGATAGTTTTAATAGCAGAGTCAACATGTTCTTAAAGCAGCATTTCATGTGCAGGCTAGCTACCTCTGTTTACAATGTGTTACTTCCACTCCAATGTAGAGGGCTCAAAGCACTAGAATAACCCATTGGATAAGAATTAAGAACTCACGCATCAAACTATAGTGCGAAAACTTATCACGCTTCAGAGTGCTACTTCCACTCCGAAGAAGTTTCTATTCTTGAGTTTATCTTCCTTAGCTTACTGACAACGATATGGACGCGAAAGGAACATAAGCAAGCTCGGTGACGCGATAGAGGTTTGGGACACTCGGTTATCCTCCCTCTTACTGTGTCAGGTTTTGGAAAGCGAGGGCAAGAATGGTTGGACTGTGGATTCACACTACGATTGCATCTAGTCAGCGATCTGGGAAAATGTTGTTTTCGAAGTGTTCAAGTTTTTTTTATAGTACTACTACTTGATTAGGTTGCGTGCATCTCAATTCATAGGAAGGAGGCTTCGGTTCTTTTTGTAGCCCATATATACCTTTTTCAAGGAGTAAATAAAATACTTCCATTTCCGGAATAAAATAGTTGAGTCGGCCAAAAGGCTAATGCTCAATCACCGTGTAGCTCAAATATCAGTGCTTGCGTGCCCTGCCACTGTGAGGTCTTAACTAGTTCAAACACAAATGTTGCTCGATCATAAATCAGTACATCGACCTCCAGGCACATCACTGCATCATTAATGAACGGTTGCTGCGTTAGAACAGCTCAACTAAAGATGTTGCCCCTATTTAAAACTAGTAGGAGAGAAACATAGTATATATATAGATGATTCAAGTAACGCCGAGAAACCTCACTTTGAACTCCTGCAGAGAAGAGATGCATACATATCCATGTGCTATACTAACCATTGTACCTATGCAAGTTAATCTAGAATTAATTTGGTAGTGGATGTGAGACTGGACAAGCATGCACATTTGAGGTCTAAGCTTGGGAGGCACTCAGGAATGCAGAGACACAGTCTTGTCGTTTCTCACTGCATCCGGCTCCTCTCGGACAGGACAGTGCCTTGCTTGTTCATGACCGTTGCAGATCTTCGGTATTTTTATACTCGTGGTAGTTCTATTTACTTGGAGATTCTGTTTGTGTGCACTTGATCCATTATATTCTTTGTTAATTAGTATCATGTGGCCCTCGTGAGAACTAATGGATGGGATTTGCTGCTGTGTCTAGTGGTAGTATAACTCAATTTTATTTGTAGTCGAGTGGTACTCTAGATTGGCTTTCGTCCAAGGATGTTCCTGCAATTATATGGTGCAAAACAACCATTGGTTCAAGTAATGCTGACCATGATTTTCATGCTCATTTCATAGGCTGCATTCAAAATAAATTTGTAGAACTACCGTCCTAAAACCCATGGCTTTGAAACTAATATGGTGCAATTATAATCTAGATACTTACAAGATGCTCCTTTGTTCCCCATGATTTTTTTTTCATCTAACCAGACTCTGGTGATAATGGTACAAAGGTGGAAGGGACGCAAAGACGTGTGTATGCTGGGAAGATAGGAGGATCGACCTTGATATCTCTTATAATTTTCCAACATGCTGTAATACATGAGAACGAGGACGATATACCATAAGTGCACATAATTAAGAACTCTATTATATACCTTCCAACAAATGGGTAAAACATATCATCACAGATAAATAACCCTCCTGGCTGTGATAACTCAGTTCATCATGGTAGGATAACCGTATATGAGGCTAACCAGTCATCACATACCGGTGCATATAAGGGCCACCCTTCTATGGCAATCTGTGATGACTTGTATCCTAGATGCCTGGGTACAAATGGCACGACTAGAAGCCTAAAGCTCAATCAAAATGTATAGGTTCATACATCAGACATCTCCAACGACGTTCCTGCACCATCACACTACTAGGAAAATAGCTATAGATAGACAGAACTTCTGTGACGCATGGGGCTGACCATGTACCACAAAAGAAGTCCAGTGACGCATGTGGTGCAATGCGCCACATAACCTTCAATCTATGACGCATGCACTTACCAGATTATACATCCATGGGACTTTTGCCACTTCTGTTTTGTAGCATTCTTAAGTTGCTAATGCCACTCATAAATGCTATTCATAAATTCTTAGTTTGAATGTGGTAACCCTTTTATTCCTTCGCAAATGTATCCTCTGTTATATTGCAGCATATAATGTAAAGCTAATAAATTTTCTTGATGGTTTGTAAAACTAACAAGGCCACTATTTTTTTTCATACATCTGGCTTCCATTTACTCCGGCATGTTCTTGGGCAAAGGACTATTGAGTGCTCACATCATTGTTGTATTAGCCTAGTTGTTGAATTGGACAAGATTCATTTAAAGACGCTGCCCTTATTTAAAGTCGAACGAAGGAGAGATATATGTCCGGTGATTTGAGAGAAACCTTGGCTTACGGATTTTACACAGTAGAGATACGTATCTATTAGCCATCATGATCAATCTATGCAACGTCATGTGGACTGTCTTTGCTAATGGTTGGGAGACTAGGCAACCAGTGTAGTAGACAATGCACTATGTGAATTTCATAACTATGTTTTGGAGGCATTGGAGAGCATAAATGGTCTATTCTCATTACTTGTGTCTGCGCCTATGAGACACAGGGACTATAATATTGCTTGTGTCTAGCAAGATCTGTATCTCGACGTGTCGCTAGCGTTCGCCGTTATCCACGGCGACGCTGGGGGCCAGGACAAGGTGGATGCTCTGGAGCAAGGATACTGGTCCGGAGGTGGTGAATATGCTGTTATTCCTTGATTTCGTCAAGTGTATGCGGCAGATCTTGGTTCAAGGTAGCACGGAACGCCTCCGGTCGATGTGCCACAGCGACATGTGCCTTTGCTGTTTGCGGGCCTGTTCATCGACTCACAAAGCCTCATTGGCAATGGTGTTCCCTTGGATCTGGCAATGGTGGAGGCTCAGCGTCTATTGCACATCTAGGCGGCGTTGGTTTTGACGACGGTCGTTGGTTTCAAGTGCAGAAAATCCTAACGGTAGTTTTCTGCAAAGTTTTCAGGATATCTGTTTCGCATGGTTAGTCTGTTAGTTTCCACGTTTATTTGCTCATGTAACTTGATTTTCTATTAATGAAATATGTGGTTGCTCTAAAAAAAAGAGACTATAATATTGCTCAGCGCTCATGTGAATTAGGTCATTCATGTTTTTCTCTGCTCCTATCGTCTTGTAGGCTTGTTGCATCAGGATCATATATTCTATATGGCTCTATTTCAGTTCATAGTGGATTTCAAACTCGTTTTTAAGCTAGCATGTAAAACTCACGGATCGAACTATAGTGCAAAACTTATCAGGCTTCAGTGCCACTTCCACTCCGAAGTACTCCCTCTGTTTCAAAATATAAAATGTTTTAGGTTTATAAAGAGAATGCATCTAGACTTGTTTTAGTGTGTAGATTCACTCCAAACATGAGTGAACCACTTCCACTCCGAAGTAGTTTCTATTCTTGAGTTCATGTTCCTTCGTTTAGTGACAAAAATACGAATGCGAAAGGAACATAAGCACGCTCGGTGACGTGATGGAGGTTTGGGACGCTCGGTTCCCTTTCCCTCTTACTGTGTCAGGTTTTCGAAAGCAAGGGCAAGAATGGTTAGACTGTGGGTTCACACTACGATTGCATCTAGTGAGCGATCTGGGAAAATGTTGTTTTCAAAGTGTTCAAAAGTTTTTTATAGTACTTGATTAGGTTGCGTGCATCTCAATTCATAGGAAGGAGGCTTCAGTTCTTTTTGTAGCCGTATAGCCTAGATACCTTTTTCAAGGAGTAAATAAAATACTTCCATTTCCGGAATAAAATAGTTGAGTCGGCCAAAAGGCTAATGCTCAATCACCGTGTAGCTCAAATATCAGTGCTTGCGTGCCCTGCCACTGTGAGGTCTTAACTAGTTCAAACACAAATGTTGCTCGATCATAAATCAGTACATCGACCTCCAGGCACATCGCTGCATCATTAATGAACGGTTGCTGCGTTAGAACAGCTCAACTAAAGATGTTGCCCCTATTTAAAACTAGTAGGAGAGAAACATAGTATATATATAGATGATTCAAGTAACGCCGAGAAACCTCACTTTGAACTCCTGCAGAGAAGAGATGCATACATATCCATGTGCTATACTAACCATTGTACCTATGCAAGTTAATCTAGAATTTCTTTGGTAGTGGATGTGAGACTGGACAAGCATGCACATTTGAGGTCTAAGCTTGGGAGGCACTCAGGAATGCAGAGACACAGTCTTGTCGTTTCTCACTGCATCCGGCTCCTCTCGGACAGGACAGTACCTTGCTTGTTCATGACCGTTGCAGATCTTCGGTATTTTTATACTCGTGGTAGTTCTATTTACTTGGAGATTCTGTTTGTGTGCACTTGATCCATTATATTCTTTGTTAATTAGTTTCATGTGGCCCTCGTGAGAACTAATGGATGGGATTTTCTGCTGTTTCTAGTGGTAGTATAACTCAATTTTATTTGTAGTCGAGTGGTACTCTAGATTGGCTTTCGTCCAAGGATGTTCCTGCGATTATATGGTGCAAAACAACCATTGGTTCAAGTAATGCTGACCATGATTTTCATGCTCATTTCATAGGCTGCATTCAAAATAAATTTGTAGAACTACCGTCCTAAAACCCATGGCTTTGAAACTAATATGGTGCAATTATAATCTAGATACTTACAAGATGCTCCTTTGTTCCCCATGATTTTTTTTTCATCTAACCAGACTCTGGTGATAATGGTACTAAGGTGGAAGGGACGCAAAGACGTGTGTATGCTGGGAAGATAGGAGGATCGACCTTGATATCTCTTATAATTTTCCAACATGCTGTAATACATGAGAACGAGGACGATATACCATAAGTGCACATACGTAATTAAGAACTCTATTATATACCTTCCAACACATGGGTAAAACATATCATCACAGATAAATAACCCTCCTGGCTGTGATAACTCAGTTCATCATGGTAGGATAACCGTATATGAGGCTAACCAGTCATCACATACCGGTGCATATAAGGGCCACCCTTCTATGGCAATCTGTGATGACTTGTATCCTAGATGCCTGGGTACAAATGGCACGACTAGAAGCCTAAAGCTCAATCAAAATGTATAGGTTCATACATCAGACATCTCCAACGACGTTCCTGCACCATCACACTACTAGGAAAATAGCTATAGATAGACAGAACTTCTGTGGCGCATGGGGCTGACCATGTACCACAAAAGAAGTCCAGTGACGCATGTGGTGCAATGCGCCACATAACCTTCAATCTATGACGCATGCACTTTGACAGTGTGCCACAGAAGTAAGGTGGGAACCACACTAGGGGTTGGACTACAAAACTTCTGTGACGCATATGCCCAAATGCGCCACATAAGCAGCAGGTGGTACCCACAGCTGGCTCGCTTTGACCGGGCTCTGACCAACCTTCTGTGGCGCATGTCCTCGTATGCGTCACAGAACATGGATGTGGGCCCCATAGTCTGGCAAGTTTGACCACCTATGACCAAGTTTCTGTGGCACATATGGTGATATGCGCCATAGAAGATCACACTTCTGTGGCGCATATCTGCCACATGCGCCACAGAACCCTGCGTCCATATCTGCAAAAAAGGTGGCAGCTTTGCAACCCTCTATCTACCACCACCCATTTCACATCCTTCTTCTCGCCTCCTCCCAGCTCGTCTTCCTCCTCTCTCCCACCACATGGTGCCCATAATTTTCTCCATTTTGTTGTATTTAAATCTACTATAGTTGAGAGATTGGTTAGGAAAAACCTTTCTCCAACTTTTAGATCTAAAACACACTTACTTTTCTCCTCCACATCTCTATTTGTCTACCACTATCTCTCCATAGATATATTGGTCCACACTCTCTCACATCACGATCTCGACTCGGTATTCAATCTAGTAAGTGAGTAATTGTTCATGAATATGTATGTTTTGTAGGTGTGAAGCTTGTCACGTGGGCGGTGTGTACATGCGATGGCGCCACGATGATGTTTGTACATGAATCTTGTGTGGTGCATGAATGTTTTCATGGTAAGAAGTTTCTTGTTGTTGCTTGTCTGCCCCCGGTGTGGTGCATGGATGTTTGCCGAAATGTTGATTCATTTCCATCTTCTTGCCCATGGATGCATCAACATTTATGATGATCAAACCTTCTCGCCATTTGTATGATGATCTACTCGCATGGCTTCCCGAGAGATCAGGTCGGTTCACAGTACGTAGCGCATATAACTTTGATTTTCAAGAGTCCCCTGAACAGTGTGTGTTTGCTACTTCGAGCTCGGCCCCTGATGGTGCAATCAGCTATTGGAAACGAATTTGGAAGGCTGGAGTTCCACCTAAAGTAAAAATATTTGCTTATAGAGATGTATCTAATGGCTTAGGTCTGGAAAAGAACAAAAAGGAAAGAGGCTTTGAGGTTACAGGCAACTACCTTATTTTCGATAAAGAACAAGAGAACGTTGCGCATGCCTTGTTCAAGTGCTCTCATGCAAAACACTTGTGGTCTACTATGAGGGATGTGTGGCCTTTACCTAATGACCTGGATCTCCAGGTTGATCCTCACAAGTGGTTTCAAACGGTTATTGAGCAAGTTCCGGTTAAAGTGGTGGATTTTATTTTACTGATTGCTTGGCGCATTTGGTATGCTCACACCGAAGTTACCCATCATAAACCTCTTTCGTCAGTTGAGGAATCTAGGATATTCTTGATATGCTATGTCAAGACTTTGAAGAACATTAAATCCTTGACCGCGGAGGAAATCATTAAGGGCAAGAGCCCTATGTCATATGGTACGGAAGCTGCAACGGCTGATCAAAATCTTGATTTGCAGGTGGCACGCTGGCATAAACCTTCTCCTAGCTGGGTTAAACTTAATTGTGATGGTTCTTATAAGAAGGAGGATGGTTCAGCAGGGACTGGTATGATCTTGCGTGATGAATTAGGAAGGATTATTTTCTCCTCATGCCGTCGGCTATTTAATTGTGATGATCCCCTAAAAGCTGAAATGAGGGCTTGCGCAGAAGGCCTTCGTCTTACTCTCGAATGGAGTGATAAACCGGTGGTATTAGAGCTAGACTGCTCTATCCTGATAGATGCAATTGGTGGAAGATCGCAAGATAGATCATCTCTAGCTTTTCTCATTAAGGAGATTAAGGATTTAATTCAGGGTTGTAGAAGTATTTCAGTTGTAAAAATGGATCATGAATAAAACAGGGCTAGTCACAGTCTTGCGAATTTTGCGAGAACACATGCCAAAACTGTAGTATGTGATACGTCGAAAACTTATCTATAATTTTTGATGCTCCATGCTTGTTTAGTATCTACTTTGCTTTACTTGTCCACACTTTAAGGTGCTTTTTACATGTTTTCTGGTACTAATCTATTAACAAGTTGCAACAGTGCCAGATGCCTGTTTTCTGTTGTTTTTGGTTTCAAAAAAGTTAGTAAAGAAATATTCTCGGAATTGGACGGGACAAACGTCAAAGTCAATTACTTTCCGTGGGGAACAAGAAGTTCAGAGGAGAGATGGAGGGGCCGGCCACGGGGGACAGACCCACCCCAGACGCGGGGTCAGGTGGGCTCGCGCCTGGCTAGGGTTTGGTGGCCCTGTCCGCCTCCCGGTCTCGCCCCTTCACCTATAAGAAGCCCCCGATGCAGAAACCCTGAGTACCCAATCAGAAATCCACGAAACCGTCTATAGACGACGCCACCATCGTCCCTAGATCGGGGGGATCTGAAGTTCTTCCCTGCACCCTGCCGAAGGGGAAATCACCCGGAGGCCTTATCTCCGGTATGATGCGTGAGTAGTTCCACCTTGGACTATGGGTCCATGTAGTAGCTAGATGGTTGTATCTTCTCCTTTGTGCTTTCATGTATAGATATTGTGAGCTCCGTTCATGATCAAGATCTAATCTATTTGTATGTTGGAGATATGCCCTAGAGGAAATAATAAATGTAGTTATTATTATATCTTTGTGTTTATGATAAATGTTTACATTCATGCTATAACAGTATTAACAAGGAAACATTAATACTTGTGTGATTTGTAAACTAAATTAGAGTCCCTAGTAAAGCCTCCTCATAATACTAGCTTGTTGGTTAATAGATGATGGTGGTTTCCCTATCATGAACATTGAGATGTTATTAACAACAAGATCATATCATTAGGAGAATGGTCTGATGGACATACTCCTATAGATAAGCGTAGCATAAAGATCAAGTCATTTTAATAGTTCAATTGCTATAAGCTTTCTGATACATAGTAACCTAATTCCTTCGACCATGAGATCATGCTTATTACCATCACCGGAAGGATGCTTTGATGAAATCAAACACCACACCGTAACTGGGTGGCTATAAAGGTGGCATTGAGTGTTCGGAAATTATGGGTTGAGACACATGGATCAAGAGTGGGATTTGTCCATCCATATGACAGATAGATATACTCTGGGTCCTCTCGGTGGAATGTCATCCAATTAGCTTGCAAGCATGTGACTGGCTCACAAGGGATCACATACCAGGAGCGAGAAAAGAGTACTTATCGATGTGAGGTTGAACTAGGTATGCGAGATACCGACGATCAAAACCTCGGATAAGTAAACTATCGTGAGACAAAGGGAAATTGGTATCGTATGTAAGTGGTTCATTCGATCGCAAAGTAATCGTAGAAATATGTGGGAGCCATATGAATTTCCAGATTCCTCTATTGGTTATTGATCGGAGAAGTGTCTCGATCATGTCCGCATAATTCACGAACCGTAGGGAGACACACTTAAGGATTCGATGTTGTTGAGTAGTTATGGAATGATGCGTAAGAGACCGAATGTTGTTCGGAGTCTCAGATGGGATCCGGGATATCACGAGGAGATCCATAATGGTCCGGATAATAAGATTCATATAAGGAAAGTCCTGTTTCAGAGTTGGGGAATGATTCCGGTGTTTTCACCAGGAATGTTCTAGAAGGGTCCGGAAGGTCCGGCACTCCGGAGGGGAAGGGTACATGAATGTGTCATAACAATGTGGAATGGTTGCATCATGTACCAGGTCACTTGGCTGGGCAAAATAAAGGGAGAAATCAAATCCTAGTTTGAAAGTCAAACACCAATTTGAAAAAGTCAAACAGCAAGTTTGCTTGGTGGAGGGAGAGTAGGAAACCTACTTGGGGAGGAAGTATCCTCCCTCCACCCGCTGGCCAAGGAGGCCGACTTGGGGGAGGACTCCCTCCTCCCAAGCCGCACCCTCCCACCTATATAAGGAGGGGCAGGGCTGCCCCTCTCCCTCACACCCAACACACCCAAAACCCTAGCCCTAGCCGCCGGCCTCCTCCAAGTCGCCGCCGCCTCCTAGGGTTTCTCCAAGTCGCCGACTTGGGGATTTCCCAAGCCCTAGCCGCCGGACAAGCTCCCCCCTTGGTGCCTCTAAACCCTAGATCACCAAGGCCTCTCTCATAGTCCACCATACTCGCTCCGGCTTAAGGCGAAGCCCTGCGAGATCTCCCCTCTACTTCCGGTACCACGCCGTCGTCTTTGAATCGCGAGGAGAGTGCTACAACCTCCACCGCTGGAACAAGGGAGAGGAAGGTCTTCATCGAGTACGAACGTGTGACCGACTTGAGCGCTGGAGCAGCGCCGGAAGGATCGTCTACGCGATCTTGAGATCGGCAAGAGTACGACTACATCACCCACGAGAATCTGCTCTCGTTAACCATTTTGGAATCTTTGAGGGTGAGTTCCTCTATTGACTTGTTGCTACAATCTAGTAGATAGATCTTGGCTTGTTTGTTTGCATGCGGTAGATTTTTTTGTTTTTCATGCTACGAACCCCTATAGTGGTACCAGATCTGTGTCTATATGTAGATCTGTTGCACGAGTAGAACACAATGGTCATTGTTGGCGGTGGTGCTTTTATTATTAATTGCTTCTTGTGTACTTTGCATCTTGCGGTATGATGGGATGAAGCGGCCTGGGCTAACCTTACATGACATCATTCATGAGACTTGCTCCACGCTCAACATGCAACTTGTATTGCATAAGTGGCTTTGCTGGTGCATGTCGCTTCCATCATAGTATAGATCCAATTTACAACGGGCACTTGATAGTTCAAGAATCAACGTTGTGGTTCTTGTTCGTAAGTTAGGGCGACACTTATTGAAATCCCCAAACCACGTAAAATATGAAAAGAAAATTAGAGGCGTCTAACTTTGTTTTGCAGGGGTGTGCTGTGATGTGATATGGCCATGATTGTGATCATATTTGATGTATGCAATGTTCCTTATTGTAAGTTGGCAACCGGATGGAGCCATATGGTTGTCTTTAAATTTTGTTAAGACCCGCGTGTCTATTCAAAGTAGTTATAATAGTTGAAGCTGGTGGACGACAACCATGAAACGGCGCCATTGACCTTGACACTATGCCGGTGATGATGGAGATCATGTTCGTGCTTGAAGATGGAGATCGGAAGCACAAGAAGGAAGGCCATATCATATCACATATTTTGAATTGCATGTGATGTTAATCCATTATGCATCTTGTATTGCTTAGTTAACGACACTAGCATTATAAGATGACCCCTCAAGCACATAAATTTCAAGTTTTAAAGTGTTCATCCTTAGTAAGCACCGTTGCTAAAGCTCGTTGTTTTGAAGCACCACGTGATGATCGGGTGTGTTAGATTCTGCGAGTGTATACAACATGAGCAAGCCAGATTTGATCATACGGAAGCTAAGGTTTGATCTTGACGAGCCTAGCATGTACAGACATGGTCTCGGAACACGGATCACCGAAAGGTAAAGCATGAGTCATATAGTAGATATGATGAACATGTTGATTGTTCGCCATTGAAGCTACATCAACTCTCGTGATGATCGGTTTTTATGTAGTGGATTTGGTTCGTGTGATCACTAAAACAATGTGAGGGATATTGTTTTGAGTGGGAGTTCACCTAGATTAATTTAACTATTAATTAGAACTCAATTTGTCATTAACTTAGTCTAAACTATTGCAATATGTTGTGGATCAATGGCGGCCCCTACCATCAATTTTAATGCATTCCTAGAGAAAGAAAAGTTGAAAAACAATGGAAGCAACTTCGCGGATTGGTTCCGCAATTTGAGGATTGTCCTCAATGCTGGTAATTTGACCTATGTGCTGGATGCACCGCTGGGTGACCCGCTTGCAGCTACTTCTACCGATGAAATAAAGAATGTTTACCTCACTCGGAAGAATCAGTACTCCACAGTTAGTGTGCTATCTTGTATGGTTTGGAATTGGAGCTTCAGAAAAGGTTTGAGAACCATGACCCACATGATATTGTCCGTGAACTCAAAATGATATTTGAGGCTCACGCGATAGTTGAGAGTTATGAGGCTTCTGAAAAGTTCTTTAACTGCAAGATGGAAGAGGGCAGCTCCGTTAGTGAGCATGTGCTTAAGATGTCTGGGCACGCAAACAACCTCCAAAGTTTGGGTATAGTGATTCCTAATTCTTTGGGGATTCACCGTGTCCTCCAATTACTACCACCAAGTTACAAGAACTTTGTGATGAACTACAATATGCAAAACATGGACAAGACATTGCCAGAACTCTTCTCCATGTTGAAATCTGCAAAAGTGGAGATCAAGAAAGATCACCAAGTGTTGTTGGTCAATAAGACCACCAAATTCAAGAAAGGTAAGTCTAAGCAAAAGGGAAACTTCAAGAAGGGCGGCAAGAAAGTTGCCGCACCGGGTGCAAGAAGATCAGGGCTGGAACTAAGCCTGATACTGAGTGTTTTTACTGCAAGGGAGAAGGTCACTGTAAGCGGAATTGCCCAAAGTACTTGGCGGATTTGAAGAACGGCAACATCAAAAAGAAAGGTATATCTGATATACATTTTATTGATGTGTATCTCACTTGTACTCATATTAGTGCCTGGGTATTTGATACTGGTTCGGTTGCTCATATTTGTAACTCGAAACAGGTGCTGCAGAATAAACAGAAGCTAGCGAAAGACGAGGTGACGATGCGTGTTGGAAATGGATCAAAGGTTGATGTGATCGCGGTCGGCACGCTACCTCTTCATCTACCATCGGGATTAGTTTTATACTTAAATAATTGTTATTTGGTGCCTGCGTTAAGCATGAACATTATAACTGGATCTTGTTTATTGCGAGACGGTTACTTGTTTAAAGTCCGAATAATGGTTGTTCGATTTATATGAGTAATATGTTTTATGCACATGCACCTTTGATAGATGTTATATTCTTATTAAATCTCGATTGTAGTAATACACACATAAATAACATTGAGGCTAAACGTTTGAAATTGAGCGATAACTCGCCCTATATGTGGCACTATCGTCTTGGTCATATCGGAGTGAAGCGTATGAAGAAACTCCATTCCGATGGACTTGTTGAATCACTTGATTTTGAATCACTTGAAAGATGCGAAGCATGTCTGATGGGTAAAATGACTAAGACTCCATTTTCTGTTATGATGGAGCGAGCTACGGACTTATTGGAAATCATACATACCGATATGTGTGGACCAATGTGTGTAGCATCGCGCGGTGGTTATCGTTATGTTCTTACCTTCACGGATGACTTGAGTAGATATGGGTATATCTATTTCATGAAACATAAGTCCGAAACTTTAGAGAAGTTTAAGGAATTTCAAAGCGAGGTAGAGAATCAACGTAACAAGAAGATTAAATTTCTGTGTTCTGATCGTGGAGGTGAATATCTAAGTTACGAGTTTGGCGAGCATTTGAAGAAATGCGGAATACTTTCACAATTGACACCGCCGGGAACACCACAGCGTAATGGTGTGTCCGAACGTCGTAATCGAACTCTCTTAGATATGGTTTGTTCTATGATGTCACTTACAGATTTACCGCTATCAGTTTGGGGTTATGCATTAGAAACAACCGCATTCACTTTAAATACGGCACCATCTAAATCCGTTGAAACGACACCGTATGAATTATGGTTTGGGAAGAAACCTAAATTGTCGTTCCTTAAAGTTTGGGGTTGCGAAGCCTATGTAAAGAAGTTACAGCCGGACAAGCTTGAACCCAAAGCGGAAAAATGCGTCTTCATAGGATACCCGAAGGAAACTATTGGGTATACCTTCTATCATAGATCCGAGGGCAAAATCTTTGTTGCTAAGAATGGATCCTTTCTAGAGAAGGAATTTCTCTCGAAATAAGTGACTGGAAGCAAGTAGAACTCGATGAGGTTGTTGAACCTTCTCTCGAACTTGCGAGTAGCGCAACACCGAAAGTAGTTCCTGTGGCGCCTACACCAATAAGAGAGGAAGCTAATGATGAAGATCATGAAACTTCGGTTGAAGTTGCTACAGAGCCTCGCAGGTCAACGAGTACTCGTACCACTCCTGATTGGTATGATCCCGTTATGAGTGTCATGTTGGTGGAAAACACCGATGACTCTGCGACATATGAGGAAGCAATGATGAGCCCAGATTCCAATAAATGGCAAGCCGCCATGAAATCCGAGATTGGATCCATGTACGAAAACCAAGTATGGACTTTGGTGGACTTACCGGATGACCGGAAGGCTATCGAGAACAAATGGATTTTCAATAAGAAAACAGATGCTGATGGTAATGTTACTGTCTATAAAGCTCGACTTGTTGCAAAAGGGTTTCGAAAAATTCAAGGAATTGACTATGATGAGACTTTCTCACCAGTAGCGAAGCTAAAGTCTGTGAGGATTATGTTAGCAATCGCTGCATATTATGATTATGAGATATGGCAGATGGATGTCAAAACAGTATTCCTCAATGAAGACATTGATGAAGAGTTGTATATGATGCAACCCAAAGGTTTTGTCGATCCTAAAGATGATGACAAGGTATGCAAACTTCAACGGTGCATATATGAATTGAAGCAAGCATCCAGAAGTTGGAATCAACATTTTGATAAGGTAATCAAAAGCTTTGGTTTTATACAAACTTATGGAGAAGCTTGTATTTACAATAAAGTGAGTGGGAGCTCTGTAGCATTCTTAATACTATATGTAGATGACATATTGTTGATTGGGAATGATGTAGACCTTCTTAATAGTGTCAAGGATTATTTGAATAATAGTTTTCAATGAAAGATCTTGGCGAAACAGCTTACATATTAGGCATTAAGATTTATAGAGATAGATCAAGACGCATAATATCATTGTCACAAAGTACATATTTGGATAAAGTTCTAAAGAGGTTTGG
The DNA here is from genome assembly GCA_030063025.1 of Avena longiglumis. NCBI lineage: Eukaryota > Viridiplantae > Streptophyta > Magnoliopsida > Poales > Poaceae > Avena > Avena longiglumis. The sequence continues at coordinate 79,865,461 of CP125978.1, forward strand.
AATGGAAGATAACAAGAAAGGGTTCTTGCCCATGTTGCCTAATACGACCTTGAGTAAAACTCAAAGTCCAGCAACGACAGAAGATAGAGAAAGGATGAGTAAGACTCCCTATGCCTCAACCATAGGATATCTAATGTATGTCATGCTATGTACTAGACCCGACATTGCATATGCTGTTAGTTTAACTAGCAGATATCAAAGTGATCCAGGAGTGGATCATTGGACAGCGGTCAAAAACATCCTTAAGTACTTGAGAAGAACTAAGGATATGGTTCTTTCTTATGGAGGTGATGAACATCTCGTTGTAAATGGTTACACCGATTATAGTTGGAACACCGATCCAGACGATTCTAAATCTCAACCGGGATACATATTTACTTTGAATGGTGCAGCAGTTAGCTGGAGGAGTGCAAAGCAAAGCGTTGTGGCGAGATCTTCAACTGAATCGGAATACATAGCTGCTTCGGAGGCTTCACAAGAAGCGATATGGATGAAGGAGTTCATTATAGAGCTCGGTGTGGTTCCAAGTGCGCTGGACCCAATGTCTATCTACTGTGATAACATGGGCGCCATAGCCAATGCGCAAGAACCAAGGTCACACAAGAAGCTGAAGCACATCAAGCTACGTTTTCACGTTATTCGAGAACATGTCCAAGATGGTGACATAAAGATTTGCAAAGTACACACATATCTGAATGTGGCGGATCCGTTGACTAAACCTCTCACGGGGACAAAACATGACCAACACCAAACTGCCATGGGTGTTCGGTATATTACCATGTAATCTAGATTAGTTGACTCTAGTGCAAGTGGGAGACTGTTGGAGATATGCCCTAGAGGCAATAATAAATTTAGTTATTATTATATCTTTGTGTTTATGATAAATGTTTACATTCATGCTATAACAGTATTAACAAGGAAACATTAATACTTGTGTGATTTGTAAACTAAATTAGAGTCCCTAGTAAAGCCTCTTCATAATACTAGCTTGTTGGTTAATAGATGATTGTGGTTTCCCTATCATGAACATTGAGATGTTATTAACAACAAGATCATATCATTAGGAGAATGGTATGATGGACATACTCCTATAGATAAGCATAGCATAAAGATCAAGTCATTTTGATAGTTCAATTGCTATAAGCTTTCTGATACATAGTAACCTAATTCCTTCGACCATGAGATCATGCTTATTACCATCACCGGAAGGATTCTTTGATGAAATCAAACACCACACCGTAACTGGGTGGCTATAAAGGTGGCATTGAGTGTTCGGAAATTATGGGTTGAGACACATGGATCAAGAGTGGGATTTGTCCATCCATATGACAGATAGATATACTCTGGGTCCTCTCGGTGGAATGTCATCCAATTAGCTTGCAAGCATGTGACTGGCTCACAAGGGATCACATACCACGGGAACGAGAAAAGAGTACTTATCAGTAACGAGGTTGAACTAGGTATGCAGAGATACCGACGATCAAAACCTCGGATAAGTAAACTATCATGAGACAAAGGGAAATTGGTATCGTATGTAAGTGGTTCATTCGATCGCAAAGTAATCGTAGAAATATGTGGGAGCCATATGAATTTCCAGATTCCTCTATTGGTTATTGATCGGAGAAGTGTCTCGATCATGTCCGCATAATTCACGAACCGTAGGGAGACACACTTAAGGATTCGATGTTGTTGAGTAGTTATGGAATGATGCGTAAGATACCGAATGTTGTTCGGAGTCTCGGATGGGATCCGGGATATCACGAGAAGATCCATAATGGTCCGGATAATAGGATTCATATAAGGAAAGTCCTGTTTCGGAGTTGGGGAATGATTCCGGTGTTTTCACCAGGAATGTTCTAGAAGGGTCCGGAAGGTCCGGCACTCCGGAGGGGAAGGGTACATGAATGTGTCATAACAATGTGGAATGGTTGCATCATGTACCAGGTCACTTGGCTGGGCAAAATAAAGGGAGAAATCAAATCCTAGTTTGAAAGTCAAACACCAATTTGAAAAAGTCAAACAGCAAGTTTGCTTGGTGGAGGGAGAGTAGGAAACCTACTTGGGGAGGAAGTATCCTCCCTCCACCCGCTGGCCAAGGAGGCCGACTTGGGGGAGGACTCCTCCTCCCAAGCCGCACCTCCCACCTATATAAGGAGGGGCAGGGCTGCCCCTCTCCCACACACCCAACACACCCAAAACCCTAGCCCTAGCCGCCGGCCTCCTCCAAGTCGCCGCCGCCTCCTAGGGTTTCTCCAAGTCGCCGACTTGGGGATTCCCCAAGCCCTAGCCGCCGGCCAAGCTCCCCCCTTGGTGCCTCTAAACCCTAGATCACCAAGGCCTCTCATAGTCCACCATACCGCTCCTTAAGGCGAAGTGCGAGATCTCCTCTACTTCCTGCACCACGCCGTGCTGCCGGAATCGCGAGGAGAGTGCTACAACCTCCACTGCCTGCTGGAACAAGGGAGAGGAAGGTCTTCATCGAGTACCGAACGTGTGACCGACTTCGGAAGCGCTGCCGGAACGCAGCGCCGGAAGGATCGTCTACGCGATCTTGAGATCGTGTGGCATCCCGCAAAACCACTACTAGAAAATCGCGTTGAATTTGTGCATTGCATCGTCATCATCATGCATTGTTTGCCAAAATTATGTTTGCAAAGCCCGTGTTGCTTTCTAAACGCCCATCTTTATTCAAACGTCAAAACCCCGGGGCTCCAGAGTATTTTGTTTTGTTGCATTCGGGTTGCAAACGGCCCAATGAAATTAAATAAAAGATTTAATTTGTTTTAGTAGGGGCAGTCGAACGGGCCGAGTAGACCCGAACGACCACCCCTGTTTTTAAATCGGTCCAACCTACACGCCCCATCTAAAGCCTAGTCCTACCTAAAAATCTACCCACCCTACCTGGCCACATCACTCCCACCAATCCCACCATGCCACCTCACCCTCTCCCTCTCCCCCTCCTATCCTATCCTGCCACTTGGCCTGCACCCACCCACTCTCTCTCTCCCCCAGCCCAACCCTCCTGTGCACACACACGACACACTCACACTCACGCCCAGCCCTTCCACCCGCTGCACAGGCCCCTTCTCCGGGCCCACTGCTTCCTTTTTCCCCACCAACTGCTTCCCCAGCTCCCACCTCTCCCAGTGGACCCCGCCACCTGGCCCACCGCCTCCCCTGCCTCGCCAGACCACCCGCGCCCCTGCTATCTTCTTCCTCCTTCGCCTCATCCTCTGCCCCCTCACCGCCGCTGGGCGCCCCACCCGCCAGACGCTGCCTGGCCACTCTCGCCTCCACTGGCTGCCCCCGCCCCGACCTCGCCTGCTACACCGTAGCCCTTCAAGGCCTCCTCCTTCCGCCTCTCCGCCCGCTGCCGCCTGCCCGCTGCACTCGGCCCGCTCGCCTCCGCCCCTCCTTCCGCCGCCCGCCTTCCCGCTGCACACCCGTCGCCCGCCACACCACCCCACTCGCGCCGGCCCGCCTCTCCTCCGCCTGGCCCGCGCCTGCCGCTTCGACGCTGCCCCTGCCCGGCTCGCCCGTGACGACCACCCCGAGCCGCCCGCCGGGCGCCCCCATCCCGTCCTCCGTCGGCCGCCCCACTCCACCTCGCGGCTTGGTCACTCCGCCCAGCCCCTGCCGTGACCTCGCTCCCTTCGGCCGGTCCCGCCCCCGAGTTTCCCCAGCAGCCGTCGACCCGAGCGCGAGCCCGGCCGCCCTCGTGCTCGCCCACACCGCGGTGCTCGCTGCTCCTGCTCCTGCTCCTGCATCGGCTCAGTGGCCGCTCCGTTTTGGTCGGTGGTAAGTTGATGGACGGTGCGCCAGATGGCCGATCTGCGACATGGAGTCGGAGTCACAAGTTCTCCACGTGTAACCCGACCCCGTCGAAAAGAACAGCATCATGGAAACAAGGACGCCAAGATCGACATCGAACAGACAGATCCGGTGAACCCCCGGCGCCATCCGAGATCTCCATCGACCATAATCCGGAGTGCTACGCTCCCCTTCATGGAAACCGAAGCCCGGTCCCGGTGATCCAAGGGCCACGCCAGGAACCGAGCGTGAAGATCGCCAAGATCCGCCGGCGCCGAACCCAAGACCGACATCGCCACCGGGAACTCCGACAAGGACGCCAAGGTCGTTAAACGGAACCCCAAGTTCAACTCGCCAAGGTCTTCATCGAGAACGCCGAGAACTTCCCCCGGAGCCGAAGATCCGGAGCTCTGCTTCATAGAACGCCAAGTACCCCGAAGACCGTTCCGCTGAAACCCCAAGATCATCAACGGCACCCGAGCTCGACACCGGCAACGAAGATGGCCCCACAAGACCGTCGACAAGAAACCGCGAACCCCGGAACCCTGAGTTCTCCATCAAGGACGCCAGGACCGTCGCCATGACCCCAAGTCCCGCACCCGGATGCGCCAAGACCTACCCCGATACCGAGAACGGAACCGTCGAACCCTGGACCCTGCCGAACCCTGGACCCTGTCGAACCCCGAACCCCCGGATCCCCAAGATCGTCGAACCCCCTCTAATGTGTGAACTCTTTCCGAAACCCTATTTCATAACATAATAACAATTGTTGCATATTTAATTGTCATATTCACATGCATATCTGTGGTTTGGGGGCCTTATGCCGATTCACCTAATAATTAAATATAGAGCCCATATGCGGGCAAATCTAGTCTCATATTGGCCTCATTTAAACTTGTGTAGCGAACCGGTATCTTATCATGCCTTGTTTAAACAACATTTAAATTATGGGTAGATAAATAATGAACCTTCTAACTAATTGTCGGGACCCGGTTCCACTTAACTTGACCTAATAGCATCGCACCTTGCCATGCCATACATCATACATGCATCATGCCCGATCTTCCGTGTATTAAATATTGCATCCGATGTTTCTTCTAGTGTTTTGCTTCTTCGGATAAGGCCGTTGAGTTGATGTGAGTCACCGATCTTCGGATGAACCTTTCGGCAATGTTTTCAGGCGAGCATCTCCCCCTTTCTACCTATCTTACTTTTATAGTATTTACTTCCCTCCTGTTGATCTTTGCTATCCGTGTTGCGATGCTCTAGTTTCGTTCCCGTGTTATCCCTCGCAGCCATATACAGCCTTGGACACATCCTATTACATTGTTCGGTAGATAGCTGGGCCCGCGTGTCGTAGTCGCTTGCTCAACTGTTTTGCTTGTCGACAAGAACCACCTTTGTTGGAGAAATGCCGCATGTTGACGTTGGAGATGATCAAGGCTTAATTATTGTTGCACCTTAAATTCTGTTTAACAACTAAAATTGAATTAAGCAGGCATCGGGGTGATAGGTAAGATTTGGTTTTCCGATCACCACTTGTGTCCTGAGGACCCGAGTTCTTGACACTGCTCCGAGATCGAAAGGCTAACCACGTGGGGAGATATGGGCCCCATTGATAATTACCGATTTCAAAGTATTGTCTTGGGGCCACAAAGTAGTTTGGGGCTTTATTACTATCCTGTACTTATGCCATGTTTACCGCTTTATTTACGATTGTGCGAGGTAGCACAATCGCATCGCTTTAGGCGGAATGTTTTCATGTGTCGACAGTCCCGATTGGGGACCTGTCGTTCACAGACCATTGACGCAAAACCCCGAGTCCGTCGGAGACCGGCCGACTTCGCTATGGTGTACTTAGTGGGTGGCCCCCGGTGCTTGCTTTGGTCCGGGAACGTCGTGACCTAGGCCCCGCCGACATACCGATGGGTGTATGTTAACGATCCGCAAAAGGGTCAAGTGCTGTGGATACTTTGGTGCACCGCAGGTTAAATCTTTTCGAGAAGCCGTGTCCGGTTATGGACGACTTGGAGCACAGTGTCTGATCATAGACAACTATAACTAAAGTTTACTGTTTTAAATTAACTTGTTACCGATATGATTAGTAATCAGCTTCACTACAACGGAATGGCTAAGTAAAAGTACCAACAACTGCTGGGTTTTGGGGTTATCTCATGATAATTGTATCTGATTAGTAATTGTTGCAACTACAACGGAATGGTTAACTAAAAGTGCCCACTGCTTACTTTATCAGGATGATCAACTAAACCTGACTAGTAATTGCTGCAACGATAACTGAATAAGTAAAACTGCCAACTGTGTGCGTTCCTCGGTTGACTTCCTCGCTTGGTCCCGAGGGGGGAACGCCAGGATGGGTTTGTCTGATGATAGCTTCAGGTTGGGTCCGAATAGGTCTCCCTCACCCCTCTCTGATAGCCGCCAGTTGTATCGAGTCTCTATAGGTTGTTTGGTGTTTGCTGCCGCTGCCGCTCAGTCCACCATACCTATGTAGGCGAGGACCGCCGAATTCTAGCCTCGCCGTGTAATGTCGGCCTCGATCTTGACGCCTCTTTTCCTTTGCCCTTTGTCGGCACCCCTTTGTTTAAGCAGTGTTTGAGATCGACGCCGTTAGGTGGTTACCCTTCCGGCTTGGCACAGGTGGTTATGGACGCCATTGGTTATTCTTCGTGGCTCTTAGCCCCATTTGCATCTTGTCCGTGTCGGACACCCCATCGCTTTCAAGGTGATTTGGATCCTTGTACCGTATATCGTATTCTTGACTCTTTGAGTCATTGTTGTATATATCTGCTCTGGGTCCCATCGAGGACTGTTGTAATGTTATTACTTTGTTTTTCCACCCGCGAAAGTGCCTGGTGGGCACCGTCGAATCGTTTCTATGCGGGTTTGGCGAATTTTGCTAAAACTTGCATAGGGCCGATTCTGAGGGTGTTACAGAGTGGTATCAGAGCTCAGCAGTTGCGATACCCCACAAGTCCAGCCTGTAGGATAACCTAGCTAACGGCCGGTGTAGAGTGTCAAAACTATTTTTGAAAACCGGTTGGATAGTTCTAATTAGGTCTGATTTTACTCCTTACCCCTCTGCTGTTCTCCTCTTACCTCGACGTGTTTTGAATCTGCTCTCTTATCTTTTCTTCGAGTCCAGGATTTCTCGTGGTGGGGTTTCCGTCGTACCTTTAGGGTATCGCTTCCTCCTTTGGTAACGGTGTTCTATCGTCCGGTGTTCAAGCTGCCTGATGAATCCGTCCACGGTGTTACCATTCTTTGTTCCTTGTTTGTTCCTTCCGGTGTTTTCTGACGCGACGACATCCTCTATGCCAGATCCGATGCAGAGTCTGCATCACTCCTTTGATCCGAACCTCGCTTGTCGAGATCTTCAGTCTGAATCCGAGGGTTGATTGCATAATCTGTCTATTCGTGTACAGGGTAATGCTTTGAGTGCGGGATGGAGTCGCGACCATACCACTACTCTTATCATTCGCTGATGTACATTGAATGATGGATCGATGCAATTTACTCCTTCCGCTGAAGTAGAGGTGGCCTTACCTCCACTTCGTCCGTTGTTTATCCGGAGTGCTCTCTTGACGAACGGGATCAACGACCTCTTGTTAGTGGTGTCGCGAAGATCTACACGAAGCGAGAAGACGCAGTTCGCCGACCTTCCTTCCGGTACCATGAGGCGGATCTCGAGGGCGAGATCCCTTGTTAGTGGTGTCGAATTGTGGCATCCCGCAAAACCACTACTAGAAAATCGCGTTGAATTTGTGCATTGCATCGTCATCATCATGCATTGTTTGCCAAAATTATGTTTGCAAAGCCCGTGTTGCTTTCTAAACGCCCATCTTTATTCAAACGTCAAAACCCCGGGGCTCCGGAGTATTTTGTTTTGTTGCATTCGGGTTGCAAACGGCCCAATGAAATTAAATAAAAGATTTAATTTGTTTTAGTAGGGGCAGTCGAACGGGCCGAGTAGACCCGAACGACCACCCCTGTTTTTAAATCGGTCCAACCTACACGCCCCATCTAAATCCTAGTCCTACCTAAAAATCTACCCACCCTACCTGGCCACATCACTCCCACCAATCCCACCATGCCACCTCACCCTCTCCCCCTCCTATCCTATCCTGCCACTTGGCCCAGACCCACCCCCACTCTCTCTCTCCCCCACAGCCCAACCCTCCCAGGCACACACACGCAACACACTCACACTCACGCGCCCCAGCCCTTCCACCTCGCTGCCGCGTGGGCCCCTCCCCGGCCCACCTGCTTCCTTTTCCTACCAACCGCTTCCCAGCTCCCACCTCTCCGTGGGACCCGCCACTGCCCACCTGCCTCCCCGCCTCTGCCTGCAGACCACCGCGCCTGCTATCTTCTTCCTCCGCCTCTCATCCTCGCCTCCCCACTGCGGGCGCCTCCAAGCTCGCCTCCACCCGCCTACGCTGCCGCCCGCCAGGCCGCCTCACCCCCCTCGCCTCCTCCGCCTCACGCCCCCTCTCCAGCCTCGCCGTTCCGCCCGCCTCTGCCAGCTTCGAGCCCGGCCTCCGCTCCCGCCTCCTCCGTGTCGCCCGCCTTCCCGCGCTGCACACCCTGCCGCCTCGCCGCCACACCACCCCACCTCTGCCGCTGCCGCCGCCTCCGCCTCCGCCCGCCGCGCTGCCGCCTCGACCGCTGCCCCGCCTCCGCCTGCGACCACCCCAGCCGCCTCCTGGGCGCGCCCATCCCGTCCTCCGCCGGCCGCCCCACTCCACCTCGGCTTGGTCACTCCGCCCAGCCCCGCTGACTCGCCGCCCCTCGCCGAAGTTTCCCAGCTGAGCTGCCGACCCGAGCGCGAGCCCAAGGCCGCCCTCGTGTTCTCACTGCCACGTGGTGCCTGCTGCTCGCTCCTGCATCGGCTCAGTGGCCGCCTGCTTTGGTCGGTGGTAAGTTGATGGGCGCGCCCGGATGGTCGATTGCGACATGGAGTCGGAGTCACAAGTTCTCCACGTAACCCGACCCCGTCGAAAAGAACAGCATCATGGAAACAAGGACGCCAAGATCGACATCGAACAGACAGATCCGGTGAACCCCCGGCGCCATCCGAGATCTCCATCGACCATAACCCGGAGTGCTACGCTCCCCTTCATGGAAACCGAAGCCCGTCCTTGATCCAAGGGCCACGCCAGGAACTGAGCGTGAAGATCGCCAAGATCCGCCGGCGCCGAACCCAAGACCGACATCGCCACCGGGAACTCCGACAAGGACGCCAAGGTCGTTAAACGGAACCCCAAGTTCAACTCGCCAAGGTCTTCATCGAGAACGCCGAGAACTTCCCCGAGTCAAGATCCGAGCTCGCTTCATAGAACGCCAAGTACCTCAAGACCGCTCATGAAACCCCAAGATCATCAACGGCACCCGAGCTCGACACCGGCAACGAAGATGGCCCCACAAGACCGTCGACAAGAAACCGCGAACCCCGGAACCCTGAGTTCTCCATCAAGGACGCCAGGACCGTCGCCATGACCCTAAGTCCCGCACCCGGATGCGCCAAGACCTACCCCGATACCGAGGAACCGTCGAACCACGGACCTGCCGAACCTCGACCTGTCGAACCCCGAACCCCCGGATCCCCAAGATCGTCGAACCCCCTAATGTGTGAACTCTTTCCGAAACCCTATTTCATAACATAATAACAATTGTTGCATATTTAATTGTCATATTCACATGCATATCTGTGGTTTGGGGGCCTTATGCCGATTCACCTAATAATTAAATATGGGGCCCATATGCGGGCAAATCTAGTCTCATATTGGCCTCATTTAAACTTGTGTAGCGAACCGGTATCTTATCATGCCTTGTTTAAACAACATTTAAATTGCGGGGTAGATAAATAACTGGAACCTTCTAACTAATTGTCGAGACCCCGTTCCACTTAACTTGACCTAATAGCATCGCACCTTGCCATGCCATACATCATACATGCATCATGCCCGATCTTCTGCCGTGTATTAAATATTGCATCCGATGTTTCTTCTAGTGTTTTGCTTCTTCGCGGATAAGGCCGTTGAGTTGATGTGAGCTTCGCCCCGATCTTCGGATGAACCTTTCGGCAATGTTTTCAGGCGAGCATCTCCCCCTTTCTACCTATCTTACTTTTATAGTATTTACTTCCCTCCTGTTGATCTTTGCTATCCGTGTTGCGATGCTCTAGTTTCGTTCCCGTGTTATCCCTCGCAGCCATATACAGCCTTGGACACATCCTATTACCTGTTGTTCGGTAGATAGCTGGGCCCGCGTGTCGTAGTCGCTTGCTCAACTGTTTTGCTTGTCGACAAGAACCACCTTTGTTGGAGAAATGCCGCATGTTGACGTTGGAGATGATCAAGGCTTAATTATTGTTGCACCTTAAATTCTGTTTAACAACTAAAATTGAATTAAGCAGAGGCATCGGTGGGTGATAGGTAAGATTTGGTTTTCCGACCGCCCACTTGTGTCCCGTAGGACCCGAGTTCTTGACACCTGTTCCGAGATCGAGCGCGCTAACCACAGGTGGGGAGATATGGGCCCCCCATTGATAATTACCTGATTTCAAAGTATTGTACTGGGGGCCACAAAGTAGTTTGGGGCTTTATTACTATCCTGTACTTATGCCATGTTTACCGCTTTATTTACGATTGTGCGAGGTACTGCACACTGTACTGTTTTGGAAGCGGAATGTTTTCGCGGTGTCGACAGTCCCCGATTGGGGACCTGCTGTCGTTCACAGCCATTGACGCAAACCCTGAGTCCGTCTCGGAGACCGGCCGACTTCGTTATGGTGTACTTAGTGGGTGGCCCCTGCTTGCTTTGGTCTGGGAACGTCGTGACCTAGGCCCGCCGACATACCGATGGGTGTATGTTAACCGATCCGCAAAAGGGTCGAAGTGCCTGTGGATACTTTGGTGCACCCCTGCAGGGTTAAATCTTTTCGAGAAGCCGTGTCCGCGGTTATGGACGACTTGGAGCACAGTGTCTGATCATAGACAACTATAACTAAAGTTTACTGTTTTAAATTAACTTGTTACCGATATGATTAGTAATCAGCTTCACTACAACGGAATGGCTAAGTAAAAGTACCAACAACTGCTGGGTTTTGGGGTTATCTCATGATAATTGTATCTGACTAGTAAGTGTTGCCACTATAACCGAATGATTAACTAAAAGTGCCCACTGTTTACTTTATCGGGATGATTATCTAAACCTGACTAGTAATTGCTGCAACGATAACTGAATAAGTAAAACTGCCAACTGTGTGCGTTCCTCGGTTGACTTCCTCGTTTGGTCTCGAGGGGGAAACGCCAGGATGGGTTTGTTTGGTGATAGTTTCAGGTTGGCTCCGGTTAGGTCATTCTTATCCCTCTCTGATATCCGCCAGTTGTATCGAGTCTCTATAGGATGTTTAGTGCATGCTGCCGCTGCCGCTCAGTCCACCATACCTATGTAGGCGAGGACCGCCGAATTCTAGCCTCGCCGTGTACTGGCCTCAAGATCGACGCTCCTCTTTTCCTTTGCCCTTTGTCGGCACCCTTTGTTTAAGGTTTTGAGATCGACGTTAAGTGGTTACCTTCCGGCTTGGCCTGGGCAGGGTTATGGACGCCATTGGTTATTCTTCAGGGCTCTTAGCCCCATTTGCATCTTGTCCGTAGTCGGACGCCCCATCGTTTTCAAGGTGATTTGGATCCTTGTACCGTATATCTGTATTCTTGACTCTTTGAGTCGCTGTTGTATATATCTGTTCTGTGGGTCCCATCGAGGACTGTTGTGTAATGTTATTACTTTGTTTTTCCACCCGCACGAAAGTGCCTGGTGGGCACCGTCGAATCGTTTCTATGCGGGTTTGGCGAATTTTGCTAAAACTTGCATAGGGCCGATTCTGAGGGTGTTACAGATCGACAAGTGTACGACTACATCACCCACGAGAATCTGCTCTCGTTAACCGTTTTGGAATCTTTGAGGGTGAGTTCCTCTATTGACTTGTTGCTACAATCTAGTAGATAGATCTTGGCTTGTTTGTTTGCATGCGGTAGATTTTTTTGTTTTCCATGCTACGAACCCCTACAGTGGTATCAGATCTGTGTCTATATGTAGATCTGTTGCACGAGTAGAACACAATGGTCATTGTTGGCGGTGGTGCTTTTATTATTAATTGCTTCTTGTGTACTTTGCATCTTGCGGTATGATGGGATGAAGCGGCCCGGGCTAACCTTACATGACATCATTCATGAGACTTGCTCCACGCTCAACATGCAACTTGTATTGCATAAGTGGCTTTGCGGGTTCATGTCGCTTCCATCATAGTATAGATCCAATTTACAACGGGCACTTGATAGTTCAAGAATCAACGTTGTGGTTATTGTTCGTAAGTTAGGGCGACACTTATTGAAATCCCCAAACAACGTAAAATATGAAAAGAAAATTAGAGGCGTCTAACTTTGTTTTTTGCAGGGGTGTGCTGTGATGTGATATGGCCATGATTGTGATCATATTTGATGTATGCAATGTTCCTTATTGTAAGTTGGCAACCGGATGGAGCCATATGGTTGTCTTTAAATTTTGTTAAGACCCGCGTGTCTATTCAAAGTAGTTATAATAGTTGAAGCTGGTGGACGACAACCATGAAACGGCGCCATTGACCTTGACACTATGCCGGTGATGATGGAGATCATGTTCGTGCTTGAAGATGGAGATCGGAAGCACAAGAAGGAAGGCCATATCATATCACATATTTTGAATTGCATGTGATGTTAATCCATTATGCATCTTGTATTGCTTAGTTAACGACACTAGCATTATAAGATGACCCCTCAAGCACATAAATTTCAAGTTTTAAAGTTAGTAAAGAAATATTCTCGGAATTGGACGGGACAAACGTCAAAGTCAATTACTTTCCGTGGGGCACAAGAAGTTCAGAGGAGAGAAGGAGGGGCCGGCCACGGGGGCCAGACCCACCCCAGACGCGGGGTCAGGTGGGCTCGCGCCTGGCTAGGGTTTGGTGGCCCTGTCCGCCTCCCGGTCTCGCCCCTTCACCTATAAGAATCCCCCGATGCAGAAACCCTGAGTACCCAATCAGAAATCCACGAAACCGTCTATAGCCGACGCCACCATCGTCCCTAGATCGGGGGGATCTGAAGTTCTTCAATGCACCCTGCCGAAGGGGAAATCACCCGGAGGCCTTATCTCCGGTATGATGCGTGAGTAGTGACGAGGTTTAATCTCGTCAATGCCCATTGTTATGGACTTGGGTTTTGGAGAAGATGGGGATGCTGGAGATCATGGCACGGTTAACAGACAAGCAACCAGGGGACACAAGACTTACCCAGGTTCAGGCCCCCGGAGGGAAAACCCTACTCTTGCTTGTCTGCTCTTTGATTACGGCGGAACCGAAGGTTACAGGGTGCGCAAATTCGATCTGGCGTGGATGCGTGTGCGAAAGTATGAGTCGAGGTTGGTTGAGTTGCCCTAGGACGTGCCCTCCTGGCCTTTATATAGACTTAGGCAGGTCCCGGGCATAGTCCTAGTCGGTTACAAGTTCTAGGGCGTTTGCCCTTTTGAGTTTCCTATCTAAACTAGTCTTGTTCTCCAAGGATCCGAAGATGTCTTGGGCCTTGGTCACCCGAAAATCTTCATGGGCCAGCGTACACCTGTAGTGGGCCTTCCTTGAGCTGGACTAGGTATGCTGAAGTGATGTACCCGTAGGGTATAACCATGTCAGTAGCCCCCGAGTGATCAGTCGAATCGTAGATTCGGCTGAGGACTCTTCAATCCTTCGGGTGCAACTCTGTCTTTCAAGAGAATGTGTAGGGATTGTTGATACGTGTGCCTGACTCACCCGACGGATCAGGGTCAGTTAACTGTCTTAGGACGAAACAGCACGATCTTCTTCAGGCTCGGGTCCCTTAACCCGGGCCTGGAACGTATGCTGGAGTAATTCAACTCAGGCAGCGGAGGACTCACAGGAGAGGAATTCCAGTGATTTTAATTGGTGTACCCAACGCGTCCGTCAGGATTTTTCATCGTACCTGTTGGTACGGATTCATACTAGCAGAGCGCAGTCAGGTGCGTTGCCAGGCCATCAGATGATATCTGTAGGTCTTGTCTTTGCGTCGCAGACGCAGCATCCGAACATTTACCACCTCGGAGGTGCTTCGGGTGGCCAAGGAGATTGTTGCTCACTTAGCGTTTTGTTGGGGCAGAGTTGCCAAAAAGTTGTTGCGTGCTGATCCGAAAGATCGCAGTCGAAGACTTCATAGGGTGCGCGACCAGCGCTCCCTATGGGAGTAGCCCCCAAGTGTCTGTTCGAGTCGTAGACTCGAACGGAGACTTTTAGTTCGAGCATTGTTTCAGTCCTTAGGTCCGCAGGACTCGAAAATTTGCGGATGCTTAAATCCATCCTCCCTATGGGAGTAGCCCCCAAGTCCGTAGTGGAGTCGTAGACTCGACGTAGGACTTAAAGAAGCAATTTTATCCTTAGTTGTCTGTCGGGTGCGCGACCAGCGCTCCTGATAGGAGTAGTCCCCAAGTATTTAGTCGAATTGTAGATTCGAGTGAGTACTGGTCGTGGAGCAGTGGTGCTAGTATAGCTTTTGATGACGCTGCTTACGATTGATGACCTCCGCCGCCGCTACGCAGATGACTTGACGAGACGAAGCGTGGGTCCCACTTGCTGACTTTGAATTGACCGGTCACGCGGGGCGTGGAGATGATTACGGCGCCTCCTCGATTTCCGCGCGTAGTGGACGGCGTGGTAACGACGGTTTGTTGTGGTGTTGACACGTGTACGGTCAGATCTATCGTTGGCGTTAGGTCTTCTCGATGGACGGCTGACGTGCGTCGTCTTCGCTGTTATAATCCTGGGTGAAATCGTGTTTTGTTTTTCACCGCACTAGTTCATCTGCTCTCTTCCTCTTTGTTCTTGAGCGATTCTTGCTGCGCATTGAGCTTTTCCTCCACATTTCCTTTGTCCTTCGTCCTTGCTAACGGCACCACCGCTGTAGCGCCATGGGGAAGACGAAGAAATCCTCATCTGCGGTTGGGACCAGCGCCGCCGGAGGCAAGAAGGGCACCGCCGCTGCGCGCATCACCGATGGTGGCTGGCGTCGATCGGAGACGCGAGAGAGCGATCTCCGCAAACTGCGCGAGCGGAGCCTGATCCCGCAAGATGCGACGGCCGTGCGACTCCCCGGAAATGAGGTAATCCCCCGTCCCCCAGCTGGGTATCGGGTTATGTTTCTTGCCTTTGTCTTGCGTGGTTTCTCGTATCCAGTCCATGACTTTCTTCGTGGACTGCTCTTCTTCTATGGGGTTCAGTTGCATCATCTGTCTCCCAACTCCCTTCTCCACATTGCGTGTTTTATCACGCTTTGCGAGTTTTGGCTTGGCATTGAGCCACACTTTGGCCTCTTCCGGAAGCTTTATTCCGTGAAGAGGCAATCTGGGTCGGATGGTGTGTATCCCATTGGGGGCTTCATCATCTCTCTCAGTCCCAATGTCCAATTCTTTTCGTTTTCCATGTCCGAATCTGTCCAGTACTGGCGGAGGAAATGGTTTTACATCCGTGACTCCATACTGCCTGGGCAAGATTTTGGTCTCGTTCCTTTTGACCTCTCCCAGTTGATTGAGAAGAAAAGATCCTGGAAAAACCAAATCTAGACGGTGAGGTGGCGGAGATAGAGGCCCTGTACCGTCGAGTGGAGGATCTCCAACTGATTCCTGAGAAGGAGGTGAACAGTGTCGACGTCAACCGAACGTTTCTTGAGCGTCGGGTGCAGCCTCTCCAAGCGAGGGCGCATCCGATGTTTCTTTACTCTGGGCGCCGTGATCCGACGAGGGTTTCGAGTGAGAAAATCTCCGAGGCGGAACTTGACAAGACTCTTCGCGCGTTGTTGAAGTTCAAGGCAGACGAAGAAATTCCAGGGAAGTCGCAGACTCCTCCCTTTTCTTTGACGCTGGCCGTACCGAAGGTGTAGATTTGTGCACGTAGTGCTCCCTTGTTATTTTTGTCGGCTGTGTACTTTTTCCTTTGTTTGCTAACAAAGTTCCTTTTCCTTTTGCAGAGCTTCAAAGTGCCGGGCATGGCACCACCATTGCCCGAAAGGTATCCGAATGCCCCGGATAATGAAGTGGTGGACTCCGTGCCCGCGCTACCGTCAGCGCGGTCTCCAGCGGAGGATGCCTACGATTCGAGTGAGGATCATTCGCGCGAGCGATCACGGGGCTCCAGTGAATCTTCGGATGCCTCGACTCCTCCGACTCCCAGGAATCCTCTGGGCCTTGAGCGTCAGGGTGATGTTCATGAGGGTTCTTCCTCTCCTCTTCCTGCCATTCCTGTGCGAGCTGTTGCTCCGCACCCGCCAGCAAAGCGGAAGAAGGAAGAAAAGAAGGAGGAGGAGAAGGAAGAAAAGAAGGAAGAGAAGAGGGCCCGAAGGGCTTCTCCTATCTTCGACCTGAGCGCGTTGGGCTCGTAAGTTTTCTTGTTTGCTCCTGTTTTCCTTTGTTTCCTTGTTGTTCTTGCACCTGTGTTGATTGGTTCGTATGCAGGCAATCCTCCGACGGCTCTAGTGAAGAAGAGCCTTGGCCAATTGGAGCAGAAGGCCGTAGCTGCCGCTGGTGCGAAAGAGCGCCTTGAGCTGGAGCTGACGAAGGCAGCCGAAGCGAAGGAGCGTCTGCAGCAGGAGGCTGCAGATCGTGAGGAGTAGCTGGCCACCGTTGCGGCTGCTCGTGAAAAGGGGGTGGCAGATAAGCTCATGGCTGCTGCCAAGGCCATTTCGAGTGAGTACAAGCTTTGGGACTTGTTTCTTTTTCGACGGATCTTCTTTTTATGCTACCTTTCTTCATGTATTTCTTGTGTTTTGTCTCAGATGCCGCAGGCATTGAGTTCGAACGCGGTGCTCTGGAGCACGGGAGTGCTCTGGATGATGCCACTGTAGCGGTCGAAGACCGCTGCAGCACCGTCGTCAACTCCCTTGCCAAGGCGAAGGAGGTCCTTGGTCGCTTCTACCAGGAGCTCTTCCCGAAGGGTGCGTCCCTTGAAGATGTGGATTCCCTGGCAGAGGCTCTGTCAGGCGAAGCGTCTGCGGCGTACAAGCACAAGCAGAAGGGCATCGGGGCGTCTGTCGGGCTGGCGATGGCCATGGCGGCTGGGGCGGAGCTGGACCTTCCTCAGATCACTTCTCGGATGCCGTCGGCTGCGGATGGATCCGAGGTAGCTTACGCCGCCTACTCCGCTCGCTGCCGACGATATGGGCCCAAGCTCATTGACTTGTTGTCTGAGTACGCGCTGCGGCAGCAGGGCGAGGCTAAGGCTAGGCAGTCTGGATCTGAGGCGACTCAGTGTCCTACACCTTATGCATAGTAGGCGTAGAGTAGTTTGTAGTATGCTTCTATTGTAAATATCTTTTGTGGTACCATCCTTGTGCCACGTAGTGGCCTTATTTTAATGAATTCCTCCGTGTTGTGCTTTTATCCTTGGCTGAATGTCTGTGTGCCTTTCTGCTGCTATAGGTTCCTTCGGGTGCTGACCCAGTTGACACTTCATCCGAAAGGCCCTTGCGAGCATCATTGGATGATTCCTCGCAGCTCGCTTTTCTTCGGGATCGCGTGCGTAGCTTGGAGAGGGATTTGCTTGGGTTCTGTGATCGTCTTGGACGTTTGGAAATCCAAAGCAGACCGTGGTGCAGCCAAAGAGGAGTATTTGATGGCGGAGCTGGGTCGACTGTCCGAGCAGCTGCAATGTAAGTTGATCCTTCTTTCGGGCTGTAGCCCAGTTCTTCGGGTGAGCTGGCCTTACTCTTTGTTTTGTGCGTTTGTCGCAGGTGCCAATATTGCTCTGAGGGAAGAGAAAGAGCGTATTGCTGTTCGAGTCAACTGTTTGACTCAACAGGACATGGAGGCCGGCGGCTTCTTCTGGATGGACCGTGATCGCGCCATGGTTCTGGCGACGGTGCAGGATCGCGTCTACCAAGTTTCGCGGGTGCTCCGCCAGGTGCAGACATCACTGTCTTCGGTACTGCATGTCATGTTTCCGTTGGATGTCGTGCCAACGACTCTTGCGGGTCTTCTGACGAAGTTTCGGAATGCCGGAAATGTCAAGGAGCTCGTGCGGCAGCAGCTCGTCGCAGGGGTGAAGGCTGCCTTGTCTCTTGTGAGGGTGCGCCGCCCTGACGTAGATTTGACTGCTGTGGCAACCGGGCCACCTCCTCGACCAGATGGTGATGAGTGGAACATGCGTCCGTATTATGCGGCTGTAAGGCAGTATGCCGAGCAAATTGTGGACTTGTTTGAGCAGCGTGCTCAAGATATTCTTTAGAATAGGTAGGACCTAAAAATAAACAGATAGATGTAAAATTTGTGTATTGCGGCTGGGCGTTTATGTGCCCTTTGCTGTAAAGGTTTTCTTGTTTGTGAGCACGCAGTGCTTTGATTGAGTACGTGCCCTTTTCGTTTGCCTGATGTGGTCAGCTACTTAGGTGTACACGTTTTTGTCCTCAGTCGATGAAATCGTGAGGTGGGGGGAGCCCCCGAGTGCGTTTGTAGCATGTAGTGAAGTTGCAGAAAAGTAGTCAACCGAAGGTTGGGAGCGAGACACTTAGCTTTATTTATGTCGTAATGGAGGAGGTACATGGTTCGGCTGATTAGCCTTGGCTGAAAGCCTTATTGAAAGTAAAAAGGGGGGTAGGCTGCTACGGGTAGAATCGTCGCAGGTGCGAGACGTTCCACGGGTTGGAGTATGCGACTCCGGACTCCACGTGCTTTAGGCGATAGGATCCACCTGGGATGACCTCGGTGATGGCGTAGGGTCCTTACCATGGTGAATCGAGTTTGTTCGGTCATTTTTGCTTGGGTCGCAAGACGAGGTCTCCTTCGACGAAGGACCTTGGGCGCAGCCGGCGGCTGTGATAGTTGCGGAGACTCTGCTGGTACACCGCTGATCTAGCTGCTGCTATATCTCGTGCTTCATCGAGTGTGTCGACGGCATCTTCGAGTGCAGCCGTGGACTCGGCTTCGCTATGCGACGGCACGTGGAGCGATGGCGTGCCGGTGGTAGCACGGCCTCAGCTCCGTGCACCATGAAGAACGGTGTGTAGCCGGTGGAGCTGTTTGGCGTAGTACGTAAGCTCCACAGGACAGACGGTAGCTCTGTCGTCCAGTTTCCAGCTTTGTGCTCGAGTGAGCTCATGAGGCGCTTCTTGATGCGAGCGCCGATTAGGCCGTTGGCCTTTTCTACTTGCCCGTTTGTTTGCGGGTGTGCCACTGAGGCATATGTGATATTGATCCCGAGGCCTTCACAGAAGTCCTGGAATTCTTCAGAGATGAAGTTTGATCCGTTGTCGGTGATGATGCTATGTGGTACGCCAAATCTGTAGACAATGGATTCGAAGAACTTGATGGAGGTTGTGCCCTTCTGGTTGGTGACTGGCATGGCCTCGATCCACTTGGTGAATTTGTCAACTGCGACCAGGAGGAAAACGTGTCTTTCCTTCGAGGATTTTGGCAGTTTGCCAATCATGTCAAGGCCCCATTGGGCAAAAGGCCAGGCTATGGGTATGGGTCGAAGTTCGGACCCAGGTGCGTGCGGTTTGTCGGCGAACCATTGGCACCTGTTGTATCTTCGGACGATCGCGTCGCTCATGGCCGTTGGCCAGTAGAATCCTGCTCGCAGAGCTTTGGAGACGAGGGAGCGGCTACCTGCGTGGTGGCCGCAGATGCCCTCGTGAATATCTTGGAGTATGGCCTTGCCATCGTTGATGGTGACGCACCGTTCTAGTACACCCGTAATGCTGCGTTTGTACAGCTCGCCGTTGATGATGGTGAAGGCTTTTGACCGACGAGATATGCGCCGGTTATCTGTCGGGCTGTCAGGCAATTCTCCGTTTATCAGGAACTGGAGGTATGGACGTGTCCAAGTTTCTTCGACTGCCATGACCTGCATCAGGTTGACCATGGCAACTTCGGTATCCAGTTTTTCGGGTCCTTCATGACCTTCGGGTAGCGTAGCCCCCGAGTGTTCTGCTTCTTCGGGTGATCCTTTGAGGAATTTCCGCTTGATAGATGGCACGCAGATCTGTTCGAGGAACACACCTGGTGGTACCTTTGCACAAGTGGAGCCAATGTTGGCGAGTTTATCGGCCTCCTCGTTGCTCTCTCTTCCGACGTGCCGAAGTTCGCATCCGTAGAATTCTCCTTCGAGTGCGTTGTATAGCGCGCGGTACGCGATCATGTTTTCGGCGTGTGCGTCACACTCATTCATCGTCTGCTGTACGACAAGGTTGGAGTCACCGTAGATGACCAGGCGCGTTGCGCCACATATTTTTGCCATCTTCATGCCATGGATGAGGGCTTCGTATCCGGCCTCGTTGTTGGAGGCTCTGAATTTCATCCGAAGGACGTACTTCATCTTGTCACCTTGCGGGGAGGTCAGTATGACCCCTGCCCTGCTTCCGGCGCTTGGAGCCGTCAAAATGCATTGTCCAGACTGCGACATATGCGGGTGTTAGGCTGTAGCTCCATCCGGTGCACCGAAGTCGGAAGGACTTGTGATTTGATTGTGTCGCTTCGTAGATAATGTCCAGGGTGATAGTTCAATGCCCCATAGGCCCACGTCCTGGCCTCTGGATTATTCAGATCTTTGTTCGGGGTGCCTCACCGGCGACCATCACCTGATGCTCCTGGAAGTAGTGGCTCAGTCGTCGAGCCGTCATGAACACGCCGTAGGCCAGTTTCTGGTAGTGCGGGTACCGCTGTTTTTTTGGAGTGAGTACCTCGCTGAGGTAGTAAATTGGGCGTTGTACTCCGTGGGTCTTGCCTTCTTCGGGTCGTTCGACCACGAGTACTGTGCTGACCACCTGGTGCGTGGCTGCTATGTACAGCAGAAGGGGTTCGCGCTCTTTTGGCGTGACCAAAACGGGCGAGGTGGAGAGGAGCCGCTTGAGGCTTTCGAATGCGTCGTTGGCTTCTGGTGTCCACTCGAACTTGTCCGCCTTGCGCAGCAGCTGGTAAAATGGTAGGGCCTTCTCGCCCATGCGGCTGATGAACCTGCTTAGTGCCGCTACTCGCCCTGCGAGCTGCTGAACGCCCTTGAGGTTTTTCGGCTTCTCCATTGTCATGATAGCTTTGATTTTCTTCGGGTTCGCTTCGATCCCTCGTTGAGAGATGAAGTACCCGAGCAGCTGACCCGAGGGGCGCCGAAGGCGACATTTTGGATTGAGCTTGATCCTGTAGCGATCAAGGTTGTCAAACGTCTCGCAGAGATCGTCGATAAGTGTTCCTGCTTCCTTGGTTTTTATGACTATGTCGTCGACATAGACTTGGACATTGCGACCGATCTGGTCCTTGAGGCAGGCCTGCATGCATTGCTGGTACGTGGCACCCGCGTTCTTTAGCCCGAAGGGCATTGTGTTGTAGCAGAATACTCCGAACGGTGTGATGAACGCCGTCTTCTCTTGATCTTCGACCTTGAGTCGAATCTGGTTATAACCTGAGTAGGCGTCGAGGAAGGAGAGATTCTCACAACCTGCAGTCGAATCGATGATCTGGTTGATCTGAGGAAGAGGGAAATGGTCCTTTGGGCAGTGTTTATTTAGTGACGTGAAGTCCAGGCACATCCGCAGGATGTCCGTGTCCTTCTTCGGGACCATCACCGTATTTGCCAGCCACTCGCTTTCCTTGATTTCCCGGATGAAGTGTGCTGCAAGTAATCTGTTGATTTCCTTGCCGATAGCTTCGGCTCGTGGCTCTGACAGTCTTCGGATAGACTGCTTGACTGGCTTGGTGTCTGGGAAGACATTGAGTGCGTGCTCGGCGAATTCCCTGGGAACTCCTGGCATGTCCGCAGGACACCAGGTAATTTCAGCGCTCACGGAGGAATTCGACGAAGCGCCTTCTTATCTTGATCTTGAGGTCGTTGGCGATCAGCGCCGTCTTGGAGGCGTCTGTCGGATGGACCTGCACTTTCTTGGTGTTGACGGTGGAGTTGAAGGACATGTCGGGTGCGTTCTGCCTTGTGACTGGGGGTAGTCCATTGTCCGTCACCTCGCGGAGCCTTACGAGCTCGTCTTGCATGCCGAAGGATTGGGAGATTTTGTTGAAATCCCTGTCGCATTGGTCCGATCGGGTGAAGCTCCCGTGGACTGTGATGATTCCTCTTGGTCCTGGCATCTTGAGTAGTAGGTATGCGTAGTGTGGGACGGCCAGGAACCTTGCGAATGCTACACGTCCTAGGATGGCATGGTATTGCGATGGCCAGTCCACCACTTCGAATTCTAGGCGCTCCTGCCGAAAGTTGTCCGGCTTCCCGAAGATGACGTTGAGCCCTATTTTTCCCAGGGGGAAGATGCCCTTCCCTGGGACAATGCCGTGGAACGTTGTGTCTGATTGTTCTAGGCTGCATTGCGGGATCCGCATAGCTTCTAGAGTGCTTGCGAACATTAGGTTGATGCCGCTACCGCCGTCCATGAAGACGCGACTCATCTCGAAGCCTCCGATCTATGCCTCCAGCACCAGGGCAGCATGACCTGGGCGAGGGATCTGGCAAGGGTGATCCGCGCGAGTGAATGTGATGCAGGACTCCGATCCGCTGAGGTACTCGAGGATTGCAGGTGGGGTTGCCACAACCAAGTTGATTTGTCGGGTGATTTTCTTTTGCACCCTGTTTGTTGGGCGTCCCTTCTGGATCATGTTTAGTGCTCCCTTTGGTGGGGGATATGGGACCCCGGTGTTGTTTTTCGCTGGTGCGACTGGTTGGTTTTGGCCTCCAATAGGCGGCGGTGGAGGAGCTCCATGTGCTATTTCAGCTGGTGCAGGTGCATTTCCGAACGCAGGAATTGGAGTTTGTTGCCTCATCTGAATCATGCCTTCGCTGAGTTTTTGGAACTCGCGGCAGTCCTTGAGCATGTGGCTGGCTTTCTTTTTGCCATCCTGTTTGTCGATGTAGAAGTGGATGGTGCATGGACCCGAAAGTTTGTCGAATGCCAAGGGTCATTGTCATGATCGCGCGTTGCCAGCTGCGTTGGTCGTCATCGCGGAAGTTTCCGCTGCGGTATCCTCCGCTGTTGCGGCTGTTGTCGTTGCGGCGGTCGGCGTAGCCGGCCGCGACCATGTCGGGTCCGTCGCGGTCCTCGTAGACGCGCGATCTCCTCTTGCTGCGGCGTTCGCGTCTTCGGCCGTAATCGTCCTCTTCATCTTATTGCGGTCGCTGGATGCAATCTTCGCCGTCTGCCCAGCTGTTGGCGATTTCCATGAGGTGATCGAGTGTCTTGGGATTTACACGCCCAAGTTCCTCCTTGAAGTCTGGGCGCTTGACGCCGTCCCTGAAGGCGTCGATGGCCCTCTCTTCGGAGATGTGTGCTGCAGAGTTCTTGGTTGTAGACCAGCGTAGTATGTATGAGCGAATAGATTCACCCGTTCTTTGAGTGCAGGCTCGCAATTCTTCGATTGAGGCGGGCCTCTTGCTGGTGCCTTTGAAGTTTCGGATGAAGCTGTGCGAGCTCCTCCCGGCCGGATGGATCGATGATAGGCTCTCGAGCGGACTTCGCGCCTTTGTCACCGCGGTGAAGGCATTGCATGGCAGTTTCTTTGTTGCCTCCGTGAAGTTTGACGGATGACAGATGGTCACTGAGCCAGGATTTTGGATCTTGTGTGCCGTTGAACTTCGGAGTGTCTGAAGGAAGCTTGAAGTTGCGTGGCATCTGCGTTCGCTGGACGGATCTGCTGAAGCATCGAGCCCCGCAGAGTTCTCCTTCGTCTTCGTCCATCTCAGATTCAGACGAGCATGCGCGTTTGGCGCGTGCTTTGTCGATCTTGAGTTGTGTAAGCTTGTCTCTAGCGTCGTAGTCGCGTTTGTGGCGATTGGAGCTCTTCTTCCTTCGAGTAAGATCGTGCTCCTCTTCCTCTTCGGATGAGGGTGTGGGGCTCCGGTCGCGCCTGGCCGGAGCTTTCTTCTTCGGCTCCGCAGGAGCGTCTTCGTGGAGCGCAGCTCCGATTAGTCCTAGTCCGGTGAGTGCGGACTTATGCATGGCCCTTTTCGGGTCCCCCTCTGGAGGTGGGTGAGCCGCGAGGTACGCAGTGGCTGCCATGATCGCAGCTTGTGGCGTCTTCGGGATGATGTTGCCGTCAGCGTCCATGTCCATGAACGATGTATGGAGAGTTCGGGTCACGTCACGCCGTTCCTTCGGGTCCATGTTTTCCACCCGAGAGCGGTGCTTGTTTCCCTGGTTTCTGTTTGTGCTAGAGCCGGGTTCCATGGCGGAGAGCGCAGCTCGTCGCGCACCGGACTTAGAGGCTGCTTGCTTGCGTTTGTCGAGCGTCTTCTGCATCTCGAATTGCTTCTTGTGCTCTTCGATGAGGAGGTAGTGGTATGCCCTCAGTAGATCACGTGGGGAGTAAGAGGTAGGACTATTTCGCCTGCGACAGCGCGGCGTGCTTCGACCCATTCTTTTTTGCTAAGTTGGATGAGGTGGCCGCCGTTTTCCCCGTTATCGTCGTTTCCACCGTTTTTGCCGTTTCTATCTGGGTTGGGGTTGGGCAGCGGGTTAGGCGTTTCCTCGTTGGTTTGGATGACTACGGCGCACAGGTAGCGCCTGCAGATTGGTTGGCTGCTGCCACAGCTTTCGGATCCGGAGCCGTAGGTCCCTTCATCCGAAGGTGGATCGCACAGATCGGAGTTGCAGCTGCTGCTGCTGTAGAACTCATCTGTTGATGGCGATGTGCGTAGCACGGGGTGTGGAGCCCACGAAGCGGGCCTGATTGACGGCATGTGCACCCGCCGTAGGCGGAGGGTGCCAGTTTGTCCCACCTGGAAGCAGAAGCTCCCGAACAAAATTTCGAGTCCGTCGCCTACGGGCTCGAAATCCTTCATGGTGGTCGGCGAGTGGGCGGTGAAGTCGAAAGCGCCGAAGAGGAGGTGATTCTCTGTTGCTGCGGAGTTGTAGATCGATCGGGTCGGAACCGTCACGACCGCACAATCAGCAGCCCCAGTTCCCACAGACGGCGCCAATTGACGAGGTTTAATCTCGTCAATGCCCATTGTTATGGACTTGGGTTTTGGAGAAGATGGGGATGCTGGAGATCGTGGCACGGTTAACAGGCAAGCAACCAGGGGACACAAGATTTACCCAGGTTCAGGCCCCGGAGGGAAAACCCTACTCCTGCTTGCGCTCTTTTATTACGGGCGAACCGAAGGTTCTGAGTGCATGATTCGATCTGGCGTGGATGCGTGTGCGAAAGTATGAGTCGAGGTTGGTTGAGTTGCCCTAGGACGTGCCCTCCTGGCCTTTATATAGACTTAGGCAGGTCCCGGGCATAGTCCTAGTCGGTTACAAGTTCTAGGGCGTTTGCCCTTTTGAGTTTCCTATCTAAACTAGTCTTGTTATCCAAGGATCCGAAGATGTCTTGGGCCTTGGTCACCCGAAAATCTTCATGGGCCAGCGTACGCCTGTAGTGGGCCTTCCTTGAGCTGGACTAGGTATGCTGAAGTTATGTACCCGTAGGGTATAACCATGTCAAGTAGTTCCACCTTGGACTATGGGTCCATGTAGTAGCTAGATGGTTGTATCTTCTCCTTTGTGCTTTCATGTATAGATATTGTGAGCTCCGTTCATGATCAAGATCTAATCTATTTGTATGTTGGAGATATGCCCTAGACGAAATAATAAATGTAGTTATTATTATATCTTTGTGTTTATGATAAATGTTTACATTCATGCTATAACAGTATTAACAAGGAAACATAAATACTTGTGTGATTTGTAAACTAAATTAGAGTCCCTAGTAAAGCCTCCTCATAATACTAGCTTGTTGGTTAATAGATGATGGTGGTTTCCCTATCATGAACATTGAGATGTTATTAACAACAAGATCATATCATTAGGAGAATGGTCTGATGGACATACTCCTATAGATAAGCGTAGCATAAATATCAAGTCATTTTAATAGTTCAATTGCTATAAGCTTTCTGATACATAGTAACCTAATTCCTTCGACCATGAGATCGTGCTTATCACCATCACCGGAAGGATGCTTTGATGAAATCAAACACCCCACCGTAACTGGGTGGCTATAAAGGTGGCATTGAGTGTTCGGAAATTATGGGTTGAGACACATGGATCAAGAGTGGGATTTGTCCATCCATATGACAGATAGATATACTCTGGGTCCTCTCGGTGGAATGTCATCCAATTAGCTTGCAAGCATGTGACTGGCTCACAAGGGATCACATACCACGGGAACGAGAAAAGAGTACTTATCAGTAATGAGGTTGAACTAGGTATGCAGAGATACCGACGATCAAAACCTCAGATAAGTAAACTATCGTGAGACAAACGGAAATTGGTATCGTATGTAAGTGGTTCATTCGATCGCAAAGTAATCGTAGAAATATGTGGGAGCCATATGAATTTCCAGATTCCTCTATTGGTTATTAATCGGA
The DNA here is from genome assembly GCA_030063025.1 of Avena longiglumis. Lineage (NCBI taxonomy): Eukaryota > Viridiplantae > Streptophyta > Magnoliopsida > Poales > Poaceae > Avena > Avena longiglumis. Next base: position 79,891,724 of record CP125978.1, read on the forward strand.
GAAGTGTCTCGATCATGTCCGCATAATTCACGAACCGTAGGGAGACACACTTAAGGATTCGATGTAGTTGAGTAGTTATGGAATGATGAGTAAGAGACCGAATGTTGTTCGGAGTCTCGGATGGGATCCGGGATATCACCAGGAGATCCATAATGGTTTGGAGAATAAGATTCATATAAGGAAAGTCCTGTTTCGGAGTTGGGGAATGATTCCGGTGTTTTCACCAGGAATGTTCTAGAAGGGTCCGGAAGGTCCGGCACTCCGGAGGGGAAGGGTACATGAATGTGTCATAACAATGTGGAATGGTTGCATCATGTACTAGGTCACTTGGCTGGGCAAAATAAAGGGAGAAATCAAATCCTAGTTTGAAAGTCAAACGCCAATTTGAAAAAGTCAAACGACAAGTTTGCTTGGTGGAGGGAGAGTAGGAAACCTACTTGGGGAGGAAGTCTCCTCCCTCCACCCGCCAAGGAGGCCGACTTGGGGGAGGACTCCCTCCTCCCAAGCCACATCCTCCCACCTATATAAGGAGGGGTAGGGCTGCCCCTCTCCCTCACACCCAACACACCCAAAACCCTAGCCCTAGCTGGCCTCCTCCAAGTCGCCGCCCTCCTAGGGTTTCTCCAAGTCGCCGACTTGGGATTTCCCAGCCCTAGCCACGGACAAGCTCCCCTTGGTGCCTCTAAACCCTAGATCACCAAGGCCTCTCTCATAGTCCACCATACTCGCTCGGCTTAGGCGAAGCCTCACGAGATCTCCCTCTACTGGTACCACACCGTCGTCTGCCGGAATCGTGAGGAGTGCTACAACCTCCACTTTCTTTGGAACAAGGGATAGGAAGGTCTTCATCGAGTCGAACGTGTGACCGACTGAGCGCCGGAGCCTTGCCGGAAGGATCGTCTACGCGATCTTGAGATCGGCAAGAGTACGACTACATCACCCACGAGAATCTGCTCTCGTTAACCGCTTTGGAATCTTTGAGAGTGAGTTCCTCTATTGACTTGTTGCTACAATCTAGTAGATAGATCTTGGCTTGTTTGTTTGCATGCGGTAGATTTTTTTGTTTTCCATGCTACGAACCCCTACAGTGGTATCAGATCCGTGTCTATATGTAGATCTGTTGCACGAGTAGAACACAATGGTCATTGTTGGCGGTGGTGCTTTTATTATTAATTGCTTCGTGTGTACTTTGCATCTTGCGGTATGATGGGATGAAGCGGCCTGAGTTAACCTTACATGACATCATTCATGAGACTTGCTCCACGCTCAACATGCAACTTGTATTGCATAAGTGGATTTGCGAGTGCCTGTCTCTTCCATCATAGTATAGATCGAATTTACAACAGGCACTTGATAGTTCAAGCATCAACATTGTGGTTCTTGTTCGTAAGTTAGGGCGACACTTATTGAAATCCCCAAACCACGTAAAATATGCAAAGAAAATTAGAGGCGTCTAACTTTGTTTTGCAGGGGTGTGCTGTGATGTGATATGGCCATGATTGTGATCATATTTGATGTATGCAATGTTCCTTATTGTAAGTTGGCAACCGGATGGAGCCATATGGTTGTCTTTAAATTTTGTTAAGACCCGCGTGTCTATTCAAAGTAGTTATAATAGTTGAAGCTGGTGGACGACAACCATGAAACGGCGCCATTGACCTTAACACTATGCCGGTGATGATGGAGATCATGTTCGTGCTTGAAGATGGAGATCGGAAGCACAAGAAGGAAGGCCATATCATATCACATATTTTGAATTGCATGTGATGTTAATCCATTATGCATCTTGTATTGCTTAGTTAACGACACTAGCATTATAAGATGACCCCTCAAGCACATAAATTTCAAGTTTTAAAGTGTTCATCCTTAGTAAGCACCGTGGCTAAAGCTCGTTGTTTTGAAGCACCACGTGATGATCGGGTGTGTTAGATTCTGCGAGTGTATACAACATGAGCAAGCCAGATTTGCTCATACGGAAGCTAAGGTTTGATCTTGATGAGCCTAGCATGTACAGACATGGTCTCGAAACACGGATCACCGAAAGGTAAAGCATGAGTCATATAGTAGATATGATGAACATGTTGATTGTTCGCCATTGAAGCTACATCAACTCTCGTGATGATCGGTTTTTATGTAGTGGATTTGGTTCGTGTGATCACTAAAACAATGTGAGGGATATTGTTTTGAGTGGGAGTTCACCTAGATTAATTTAACTATTAATTAGAACTCAATTTGTCATTAACTTAGTCTAAACTATTGCAATATGTTGTGGATCAATGGCGGCCCCTACCATCAATTTTAATGCATTCCTAGAGAAAGAAAAGTTGAAAAACAATGGAAGCAACTTCGCGGATTGGTTCCGCAATTTGACCTATGTGCTGGATGCACCGCTGGGTGACCCGCCTGCAGCTACTTCTACCGATGAAATAAAGAATGTTTACCTCACTCGGAAGAATTAGTACTCCACAGTTAGTGTGCTATCTTGTATGGTTTGGAATCGGAGCTTCAGAAAAGGTTTGAGAACCATGACCCACATGATATTGTCCGTGAACTCAAAATGATATTTGAGGCTCACGCGACAGTTGAGAGTTATGAGGCTTCTGAAAAGTTCTTTAACTGCAAGATGGAAGAGGGCAGCTCCGTTAGTGAGCATGCGCTTAAGATGTCTGGGCACGCAAACAAACTCCAAAGTTTGGGTATAGTGATTCCTAATTCTTTGGGGATTCACCGTGTCCTCCAATTACTACCACCAAGTTACAAGAACTTTGTGATGAACTAAAATATGCAAAACATGGACAAGACATTGCCAGAACTCTTCTCCATGTTGAAATCTGCAAAAGTGGAGATCAAGAAAGATCACCAAGTGTTGTTGGTCAATAAGACCACCAAATTCAAGAAAGGTAAGTCTAAGCAAAAGGGAAACTTCAAGAAGGGCGGCAAGAAAGTTGCCGCACCGGCGAAGAAGATCAGGGCTGGACCTAAGCCTGATACTGAGTGTTTTTACTGCAAGGGAGAAGGTCACTTTAAGCGGAATTTCCCAAAGTACTTGGCGGATTTGAAGAACGACAACATCAAGAAGAAAGGTATATCCGATATACATGTTATTGATGTGTATCTCACTAGTACTCGTAGTAGTGCCTGGGTATTTGATACTGGTTCGGTTGCTCATATTTGTAACTCAAAGCGGTCTTTGCGAATAAACGGAAGCTAGCGAAGAACGAGGTGACGATGCGCGTTGGAAATGGATCAAAGGTTGATGTGATCGCGGTCGGCACGCTACCTCTTCATCTACCATCGGGATTAGTTTTATACTTAAATAATTGTTATTTGGTGCCTGCGTTAAGCATGAACATTATATCTGGATCTTGTTTATTGCGAGACGGTTACTTGTTTAAAGTCCGAATAATGGTTGTTCGATTTATATGAGTAATATGTTTTATGCACATGCACCTTTGATAGATGGTCTATTCTTATTAAATCTCGATTGTAGTAATACACACATAAATAACATTGAGGCTAAACGTTTGAAATTGAGCGATAACTCGCCCTATATGTGGCACTGTCATCTTGGTCATATCGGAGTGAAGCGTATGAAGAAACTCCATTCCGATGGACTTCTTGAATCACTTGATTTTGAATCACTTGAAAGATGCGAAGCATGTCTGATGGGTAAAATGACTAAGACTCCATTTTCTGGTATGATGGAGCGAGCTACGGACTTATTGGAAATCATACATACCGATGTGTGTGGACCAATGTGTGTAGCATCGCGCGATGGTTATCGTTATGTTCTTACCTTCACGGATGACTTGAGTAGATATGGGTATATCTATTTCATGAAACATAAGTCCGAAACTTTCGAGAAGTTTAAGGAATTTCAAAGCGAGGTAGAGAATCAACGTAACAAGAAGATTACATTTCTGTGTTCTGATCGTGGAGGTGAATATCTAAGTTACGAGTTTGGCGAGCATTTGAAGAAATGCGGAATACTTTCACAATTGACACCGCCGGGAACACCACAGCGTAATGGTGTGTCCGAACGTCGTAATCGAACTCTCTTAGATATGGTTCGTTCTATGATGTCACTTACAGATTTACCGCTATCAGTTTGGGGTTATGCATTAGAAACAACCGCATTCACTTTAAATACGGCACCATCTAAATCCGTTGAAACGACACCGTATGAATTATGGTTTGGGAAGAAACCTAAATTGTCGTTCCTTAAAGTTTGGGGTTGCGAAGCCTATGTAAAGAAGTTACAGCTGGACAAGCTTGAACCCAAAGCGGAAAAATGCGTCTTCATAGGATACCCGAAGGAAACTATTGGGTATACCTTCTATCATAGATCCGAGGGCAAAATCTTTGTTGCTAAGAATGGATACTTTCTAGAGAAGGAATTTCTCTCGAAAGAAGTGACTGGAAGGAAACTAGAACTCGATGAGGTTGTTGAACCTTCTCTCGAACTTGCGAGTAGCGCAACACCGAAAGTAGTTCCTATGGCGCCTACACCAATAAGAGAGGAAGCTAATGATGAAGATCATGAAACTTCGGTTGAAGTTGCTATAGAGCCTCGCAGGTCAACGAGAACTCGTACCACTCCTGATTGGTATGATCCCGTTATGAGTGTCATGTTGGTGGACAACACCGATGACCCTGCGACATATGAGGAAGCAATGATGAGCCCAGATTCCAATAAATGGCAAGACGCCATGAAATCCGAGATTGGATCCATGTACGAAAACCAAGTATGGACTTTGGTGGACTTACCGGATGACCGGAAGGCTGTCGAGAACAAATGGATTTTCAATAAGAAAACAGATGCTGATGGTAATGTTACTGTCTATAAAGCTCGACTTGTCGCAAAAGGGTTTCGAAAAATTCAAGGAATTGACTATGATGAGACTTTCTCACCAGTAGCGAAGCTAAAGTCTGTGAGGATTATGTTAGCAATCGCTGCATATTATGATTATGAGATATGGCAGATGGATGTCAAAACAGTATTCCTCAATGAAGACATTGATGAAGAGTTGTATATGATGCAACCCAAAGGTTTTGTCGATCCTAAAGATGCTGACAAGGTATGCAAACTTCAACGGTCCATATATGAATTGAAGCAAGCATCCAGAAGTTGGAATCAACATTTTGATAAGGTAATCAAAAGCTTTGGTTTTATACAAACTTATGGAGAATCTTGTATTTACAAGAAAGTGAGTGGGAGCTCTATAGCATTCTTAATACTATATGTAGATGAAATATTGTTGATTGGGAATGATGTAGACCTTCTTAATAGTGTCAAGGATTATTTGAATAATAGTTTTCAATGAAAGCTCTTGGCGAAACAGCTTACATATTAGGCATTAAGATTTATAGAGATAGATCAAGACGCCTAATATCATTGTCACAAAGTACATATTTGGATAAAGTTCTAAAGAGGTTTGGAATGGAAGATAACAAGAAAGGGTTCTTGCCCATGTTGCCTAATACGACCTTGAGTAAAACTCAAAGTCCAGCAACGACAGAAGATAGAGAAAGGATGAGTAAGACTCCCTATGCCTCAACCATAGGATATCTAATGTATGTCATGCTATGTACTAGACCCGACATTGCATATGCTGTTAGTTTAACTAGCAGATATCAAAGTGATCCAGAGTGGATCATTGGACGGATCAAAACATCCTTAAGTACTTGAGAAGAACTAAGGATATGGTTCTTTCTTATGGAGGTGATGAACATCTCGTTGTAAATGGTTACACCGATTATAGTTGGAACACCGATCCAGACGATTCTAAATCTCAACCGGGATACATATTTACTTTGAATGGTGCAGTAGTTAGCTGGAGGAGTGCAAAGCAAAGCGTTGTGGCGAGATCTTCAACTGAATCGGAATACATAGCTGCTTCGGAGGCTTCACAAGAAGCGATATGGATGAAGGAGTTCATTACAGAGCTCGGTGTGGTTCCAAGTGCGCTGGACCCAATGTCTATCTACTGTGATAACATGGGCGCCATAGCCAATGCGCAAGAACCAAGGTCACACAAGAAGCTGAAGCACATCAAGCTACGTTTTCACGCTATTCGAGAACATGTCCAAGATGGTGACATAAAGATTTGCAAAGTACACACAGATCTGAATGTGGCGGATCCGTTGACTAAACCTCTCCCGGGGACAAAACATGACCAACACCAAACTGCCATGGGTGTTCGGTATATTACCATGTAATCTAGATTAGTTGACTCTAGTGCAAGTGGGAGACTGTTGGAGATATGCCCTAGAGGCAATAATAAATTTAGTTATTATTATATCTTTGTGTTTATGATAAATGTTTACATTCATGCTATAACAGTATTAACAAGGAAACATTAATACTTGTGTGATTTGTAAACTAAATTAGAGTCCCTAGTAAAGCCTCCTCATAATACTAGCTTGTTGGTTAATAGATGATGGTGGTTTCCCTATCATGAACATTGAGATGTTATTAACAACAAGATCATATCATTAGGAGAATGGTATGATGGACATACTCCTATAGATAAGCATAGCATAAAGATCAAGTCATTTTGATAGTTCAATTGCTATAAGCTTTCTGATACATAGTAACCTAATTCCTTCGACCATGAGATCCTGCTTATCACCATCACCAGAAGGATGCTTTGATGACATCAAACACCACACCTTAACTGGGTGGTTATAAAGGTGGCATTGAGTGTTCGGAAAGTATGGCTTGAGACACATGGATCAAGAGTGGGATTTGTCCATCCATATGACGGATAGATATACTCTGGGCCCTCTCGGTGGAATGTCATCCAATTAGCTTGCAAGCATGTGACTGGCTCACAAGGGATCACATACCACGGTAACGAGAAAAGAGTACTTATCAGTAACGAGGTTGAACTAGGTATGCAGAGATACCGACGATCAAAACCTCGGATAAGTAAACTATCGTGAGACAAAGGGAAATTAGTATCGTATGTAAGTGGTTCATTCGATCACAAAGTAATCGTAGAAATATGTGGGAGCCATATGAATTTCCAGATTCCTCTATCGGTTATTGATCGGAGAAGTGTCTCGATCATGTCCGCATAATTCACGAACCGTAGGGAGACACACTTAAGAATTCGATGTTGTTGATTAGTTATGGAATGATGAGTAAGAGACTGAATGTTGTTCGGAGTCTCGAATGGGATCCGGGATATCACTAGGAGATCCGGAATGGTCCGGAGAATAAGATTCATATAAGGAAAGTCCTGTTTCGGAGTTGGGGAATGATTCCGGTGGTTTCACCAGGAATGTTCTAGAAGGGTCCGGAAGGTCCGGCACTCCGGAGGGGAAGGGTACATGAATGTGTCATAACAATGTGGAATGGTTGCATCATGTACTAGGTCACTTGGCTGGGCAAAATAAAGGGAGAAATCAAATCCTAGTTTGAAAGTCAAACGCCAATTTGAAAAAGTCAAACGACAAGTTTGCTTGGTGGAGGGAGAGTAGGAAACCTACTTGGGGAGGAAGTCTCCTCCCTCCACCCGCCGGCCAAGGAGGCCGACTTGGGGGAGGACTCCCTCCACCCGCCGGCCAAGGAGGCCGACTTGGGGGAGGACTCCCTCCTCCCAAGCCGCACCCTCCCACCTATATAAGGAGGGGCAGGGCTGCCCCTCTCCCTCACACCCAACACACCCAAAACCCTAGCCCTAGCCGCCGGCCTCCTCCAAGTCGCCGCCGCCTCCTAGGGTTTCTCCAAGTCGCCGACTTGGGGATTTCCCAAGCCCTAGCCGCCGGATAAGCTCCCCCCTTGGTGCCTCTAAACCCTAGATCACCAAGGCCTCTCTCATAGTCCACCATACTCGCTCCGCTTAAGGCGAAGCCTGCGAGAGATCTCCCTCTACTTCGGTACCACGCCGTGCCGCCGTAATCGCGAGGAGTGCTACAACCTCCGCTGCCAAGGGAACAAGGGAGAGGAAGGTGTTCATCGAGTCAACGATGTGACCAACCGAAGCGCCCGAACACAAACCGGAAGGATCGTCTACGCGATCTTGAGATCGGCAAGAGTACGACTACATCACCCACGAGAATCTGCTCTCGTTAACCGCTTTGGAATCTTCGAGGGTGAGTTCCTCTATTGACTTGTTGCTACAATCTAGTAGATAGATCTTGGCTTGTTTGTTTACATGCGGTAGAATTTTTTTGTTTTCCATGCTACGAACCCCTACATTGTAATCATGCATGTTGTGTTTGCGGGGATCCGATGGATATTGAGATTATTATGTTGGTTTTATTAATGGTTTTATAGTTATGATTCTATCATGTCTGTGTTGTTTGTGATCTTGCATGCTCTCCGTTGCTAGTGGTTATCTTGGCCAAGTAGTTGCTAGTGACTTCAAGAGGGGGTATTTATGCTCGATAGTGGGTCCATGCCTCTAGTTTCCAAGGGAAGTGACAGAAATCTCTTCGGTTGTAGATGTGTTGTTGCTACTAGGGAGAAAACAATGGTCTCTTGTTCATGGAACATGTGGAATGTTTACCTTACACACTTTGCTTAAAGAAGTTGTCTGTTGCTTGCAACTTAATACTGGAGGGGGTTCAGATGATAACCTGAAGGTGGACTTCTAGTCATAGATGCAGTTGGATGGCGGTCTATGTATACTGTTGTATTGCCCAATCAACCTCATAGGATCTTTCTGGCTAGTAATTGCATTGTTATGCCTTGCTCAGTTCCTGTCAATTGTCTCGCTGTAATTTGTTTACCCTTCATGCCATGTTGTTTATCTAAGGAGAGCACCTCTAGTGAACTATGGACCCCGGTCCAATATTTACCATTGATACATCTTCCACTGTTACCTGTTTACTTGCTGCAAACCATTACATTCCACACCATACGTTTAATCCTTTGTTACAGCAAACCGGTGAGCTTGACAACCTCACTGATTCGTTGGGGCAAAGTCTTGAGTTTGTGTTGTGCAGGTCTCCGCGTTGCTTGCAACACCTGTGTGACGTTTCCTTCCTCCTACTGGTTCGATAACCTCAGTTTCTTATTGAGGGAAACTTGCTGCTGTGCTGCTTCATACCTCGCTCTTCGGGTTTTCAACGAAGCATCCCATGACAAGTACTGGGCGCCATCAGTATGACTTGGATCAGGACCTAAGGTTTTGTCTCAAGTTTTAGATCATGACCTCCTTGTAAGTCCTATAGATTAATAAAACCACTTTTACCCACAAAAATAAAATTAAAGATGTTTCCTTATTTAGAAGTACTAGAAGGATATATAGGTTAAAGGGAAGCTAAATACTCTAATCATCTCCCGCTTCCTTTACAAGTTGAACTTTTGCAGCATGGACTTGCACCCGGCAAATAATTGCATCTATATTCAATACCGCAAGTAAAAAAGCGGATGCAGACCATCATGCATAAATCCTGTGAATATCCCCTAGGTTACCACAAACATGTCTCTGCCACAGTAAGAAAGAATTGACTACAAATGCCGAATACTATATATTCTGACGCTACAGTTACTAGAAGGCTAGGAAATTTAGTCACAAACTAAAAATATAACTCATAAATCAGTACCTGTGCAGCCACGTTGCTAGACCCTTTGCATGGTTGTTGCACTAGGGCAGATCACTTAAAGACCAAGTGCTCTTATTTAAAAGTAGGAGAAAGGAAAGATAGATGCTTCAATAATTCATAGAAACTCCCCTCACTTTAGTAGTGTGCAACGACACATATATGTGTATTATATTGTGTTACCTTTGCAAGTCCATATGTATTTTACCTGTCAATGGATGCGAGACAAGGCGACCACTGTAAGTTGCCGCAAATGTTAAGTCTAAATTTGGGAGGCATTAGGGAATACAACATCAGTTTTCGGTTCAGGTATGTTACAACGATCCTCCATATGGTTCAAGAGTCGCAAGAGGGCTCTAGACAAACAGGTCTGGTTGGGGTAGAAGCAAGTTCCAAGATGGCAGGACAATCATTCAGGAAAGGAGTTGGTCGATGCGGCTAGCTTGAAGGAAGACCCTGCTTGGACCACATGTCTAGTTAAAGTAGCAAACTAGCACTACTAATTTGATATAATCAATTAAGCTTGTACACATGGAGTTGACCCATATATATCAAATCTACACATATCAGTTCTCCTATAAGTATCTAGGGATAACTGAAGCATCATGCTTGCTTCTCAGTGCGAGAGATCTGGTTAAATTTTTATGGGTCACCACAGCAGTTGTATAGAAAACATAGATGAAGGAAAACTTACCAGATTATACATCCATGGGACTTTTGCCACTTCTGTTTTGTAGCATTCTTAAGTTGCTAATGCCACTCATAAATGCTATTCATAAATTCTTAGTTTGAATGTGGTAACCCTTTTATTCCTTCGCAAATGTATCCTCTGTTATATTGCAGCATATAATGTAAAGCTAATAAATTTTCTTGATGGTTTGTAAAACTAACAAGGCCACTATTTTTTTTCATACATCTGGCTTCCATTTACTCCGGCATGTTCTTGGGCAAAGGACTATTGAGTGCTCACATCATTGTTGTATCCTTAGCCTAGTTGTTGAATTGGACAAGATTCATTTAAAGACGCTGCCCTTATTTAAAGTCGAACGAAGGAGAGATATATGTCCGGTGATTTGAGAGAAACCTTGCTTACGGATTTTACACAGTAGAGATACGTATCTATTAGCCATCATGATCAATCTATGCAACGTCATGTGGACTGTCTTTGCTAATGGTTGGGAGACTAGGCAACCGGTGTAGTAGACAATGCACTATGTGCATTTCATAACTATGTTTTGGAGGCATTGGAGAGCATAAATGGTCTATTCTCATTACTTGTGTCTGCGCCTATGAGACACAGGGACTATAATATTGCTTGTGTCTAGCAAGATCTGTATCTCGACGTGTCGCTAGCGTTCGCTGTTATCCACGGCGACGCTGGGGGCCAGGACAAGGTGGATGCTCTGGAGCAAGGATACTGGTCCGGAGGTGGTGAATATGCTGTTATTCCTTGATTTCGTCAAGTGTATGCGGCAGATCTTGGTTCAAGGTAGCACGGGAACGTCTCCCGGTCGATGTGCCACAGCGACATGTGCCTTGCTGTTTGCGGCGAGCCTGTTCATCGACTCACAAAGCCTCATTGGCAATGGTGTTCCCTTGGATCTGGCAATGGTGGAGGCTCAGCGTCTATTGCACATCTAGGCGGCGTTGGTTTTTGACGACGGTCGTTGGCTTCAGCAAGTGCAGAAAATCCTAACGGTAGTTTTCTGCAAAGTTTTCAGGATATCTGTTTTCGCATGGTTAGTCTATTAGTTTCCACGTTTATTTGCTCATGTAACTTGATTTTCTATTAATGAAATATGTGGTTGCTCTAAAAAAAAGAGACTATAATATTGCTCAGCGCTCATGTGAATTAGGTCATTCATGTTTTTCACTGCTCCTATCGTCTTGTAGGCTTGTTGCATCAGGATCATATATTCTATATGGCTCTATTTCAGTTCATAGTGGATTTCAAACTCGTTTTTAAGCTAGCATGTAAAAACTCACGGATCGAACTATAGTGCGAAAACTTATCAGGCTTCAGAGTGCCACTTCCACTCCGAAGTACTCCCTCTGTTTCAAAATATAAAATGTTTTAGGTTTATAAAGAGAATGCATCTAGACTTGTTTTAGTGTGTAGATTCACTCCAAACATGAGTGAACCACTTCCACTCCGAAGTAGTTTCTATTCTTGAGTTCATGTTCCTTCGTTTAGTGACAAAAATACGAATGCGAAAGGAACATAAGCACGCTCCGTGACGTGATGGAGGTTTGGGACGCTCGGTTCCTTTCCTCTTACTGTGTCAGGTTTTCGAAAGCAAGGGCAAGAATGGTTAGACTGGGTTCACACTACGATTGCATCTAGTGAGCGATCTGGGAAAATGTTGTTTTCAAAGTGTTCAAAAGTTTTTTATAGTACTTGATTAGGTTGCGTGCATCTCAATTCATAGGAAGGAGGCTTCAGTTCTTTTTGTAGCCGTATAGCCTAGATACCTTTTTCAAGGAGTAAATAAAATACTTCCATTTCCGGAATAAAATAGTTGAGTCGACCAAAAGGCTAATGCTCAATCACCGTGTAGCTCAAATATCAGTGCTTGCGTGCCCTGCCACACCGTGAGGTCTTAACTAGTTCAAACACAAATGTTGCTCGATCATAAATCAGTACATCGACCTCCAGGCACATCGCTGCATCATTAATGAATGGTTGGTGAGTAAGACCAGATCAACTAAAGATGTGCACCTATTTAAAACTAGTAGGAGAGAAACATAGTATATATATAGATGATTCAAATAACACCGAGAAACCTCACTTTGAACTCCTGCAGAGAAGAGATGCATACATATCCATGTTCTATACTAACCATTGTACCTATGCAAGTTAATCTAGAATTTCTTTGATAGTGGATGTGAGAATGGACAAGCATGCACATTTGAGGTCTAAGCTTGGGAGGCACTCAGGAATGCAGAGACACGATTTTTTCGTTGGTCATTACGTGACGCTCCCTCTTGCACAGGACAGTGCCTTGCTCGTTCATCACCACTCCAGACCTCCAGTGTTTTTGTACTCACGGTAATTTCATTTGCTTGGAGATTTTGTTTGTATGTACTTGATCTATTATATTCTTTGTTAATTAGTATCATGTGGCGCTCGTGAGAACTAATGGATGAGATTTTCTCGAGCGTCTAGCGTGGTAGGATACCTCAATTTTATTTGTAGTCGAGTGGTAATCTGGATTCGTTTTCATTCAAGGATGTTCCTTCGATTATGGTGCAAAACAACCATTGGTTCAAGTCCATTGATTTTCATGCTCATTTCATAAGCTGCATTTAAAATAAATATGTAGAAACAACGTTCTAAAACCCATGGCTTTGAACCTCATGTGGTGTGATACTTACAACATGCTCCTTTGTTCCCCATGATTTTTTGTTCATCTAACCAGACTCTGGTGATAATGGTACAAAGGTGCAAGGGACGCAATGCCGTCACTACAGGAATGGGAAGCTACGCCGACGGCCGGTAGCTACGCCGACGGTCAAATATCGGGGCCGTCGGCGTAGCCATCGTCTAGGCCAGCTCCGCCAAGCAGCAGTCAGTGTAGAATTGCCCTCGGCATATCCTATGCTACGCCGACGGCTGCCCTCGGCGTAGCTATTTTTTATTTTATCTCATTAAATTTTGAAAAATCATAACTAAATCATTCTAATTCGGAAAAATACAAATAATATATCAAAATTTGCAGAAAATTAAGACCTATCTATCTACACTCAAATATTACACATTTTAAATAAAAATTAAGTAAAACATAAAACATTATATATAGTTTAAAACGGGCATAAAAAATTCAAAAATGATCGAAACAATGCGAAACCTTCGCGTGGTGTTATATTATGTGACACAGTTAGAAGAAAAATATCAAACTTGGTATATTAATTATGTCTCAAAGAAACCTTCACAAAATGACCTATCTCATTTGAGGTTTCTTGGCTTTCGGGTCAAATGACCAATGTTATGGCTAGAATCAAGGCATAGTTTGTGATAATGTGCCCATATTATGCATACACATGCATCATGGGATGGAGAACAATGTTGCAGGAGGAAGTTTTCCTTTTAGTCGCACCAAAAAGCCATTTCCCATTTTCCGAGCACATAAAACAGACGATTTTGTGAAGCAACCACCAAATGGCTAATTCAAAATGGTACCACCACATTTTACAAAAATACTATACCACCTTATATATACAATGTCCCAATAGGGGAATCCGAAACCTTTCCGTCCACCTCTGGTGAAAAAGACAAATTCCTGCCGAATCGGCGGGAAGTGGTCGATATGAACTGTGTATATGATCCGATGCTCATGTTTTTTTACAAAAATTATTTTTAGGTTCACAATATGCTATTTTATCAAAGATCCAATGCAATTTTAGCAAGGCTCGGCCCCGAGCTAAGAATCTTCATGCCCGTCGTTCGACAAAGTTTGACGATAGATTAAAACGGGCATAAAAAATTCAAAAACGATCGAAACAATGCGAAACCTTCGCGTGGTGTTATTTTATGTGACATAGTTATAAGTAAAAATATTAAACTTGATATATTGATTATGTCTCAAAAAAACCTTCACAAAATGACCTATCTCATTCGAGGTTTCTTGGCTTTCGGGTCAAATGACCAATGTTATGGCCAGAATCAAGGCATAGTTTGTGATAATATGCCCATATTGTGCATACACATGCATCATGGGATGAAAAACAATGTTGCAGTAGGAAGTTTTCCTTTTCGTCATACCAAAAAGTCATTTCCCATTTTCCGAGCACAAAAAACGGACGATTTTGTGAAGCAACAACCAAATGGCTAATTCAAAATGGTAACACCACATTTTACAAAAATACTATACCACCTTATATATACAATGTCCCAACAGGGAAATCCGAAACCTTTCCGTCCACCTCTGGTGAAAAAGACAAATTCCTGCTGAATCGGTAGGAAGTGGGTCAGATATGAACTACAGGTACATGATCCGATGCTCATGTTTTTTTACAAAAATCATTTTTAGGTTCACAATATGCTATTTTATCAAATATCCAATGCAATTTTAGCGAGGCTCGGCCCCGAGCTAAGAATCTTCATGCCCGTCGTTCGACAAAGTTTGACGATAGTTTAAAACGGGCATAAAAAATTCAAAAACGATCGAAACAATGCGAAACCTTCGCGTGCTGTTATTTTATGTGACATAGTTATAAGTAAAAATATTAAACTTGATATATTGATTATGTCTGAAAAAACCCTTCACAAAATGACCTATCTCATTCGAGGTTTCTTGGCTTTCGGGTCAAATGACCAATGTTATGGCTAGAATCAAGGCATAGTTTGTGATAATGTGCCCATATTGTGCATACACATGCATCATGGGATGGCGAACAATATTGCAGGAGGAAGTTTTTCTTTTCGTCATACCAAAAAGCCATTTCCCATTTTCCGAGCACAAAAAACGGACGATTTTGTGAAGCAACCACCAAATGGCTAATTCAAAATGGTACCACCATATTTTACAAAAATACTATACCAACTTATATAGACAATGTCCCAACAGGGGAATCCGAAACCTTTCCGTCCACCTCTGGTGAAAAAGACAAATTCCTGCCGAATCGGTAGGAAGTGGGTCAGATATGAACTACAGGTACATGATCCGATGCTCATGTTTTTTTACAAAAATCATTTTTAGGTTCACAATATGCTATTTTATCAAAGATTCAATGCAAGTTTTTCTTTTCATCGCACCAAAAAGCCATTTTTCATTATCCGAGCGCAAAAAGGGAATTTTCTAAAGCAACCACCAAATAGATAATTCAAAAACGGAGGGTTTGTGATTAGTTGATATGGATATTGTATTTGGATTCCTATCATTTTTCTGATCAATTTAGACATATTATTTGTTAAATTCCGATTTATAGATTTAAAGATATTAATTATTCCATATTAAATAGAAAAATACAAAAAAGTAAAATTATTATATTTTTATTTGAATTCAATAATAATTTATTGTAGCTCGAGATATTATTATATTTCTATCTTTTTATTGTAGCTCGAGATATTATCAGTTCTGATCATGTTCATACTGAGGTTGGTGCGAGCATTTAGTAGTATATTTAATTCCCTTTTTTATTTGATATGTTTGTTTATCTAGTTTTTGTGTTGTCTCAATCTTTTGTCTTTTTTTGTACTACATTCATGTAATTTTTCAATGATTTTATATCAAATTGATATTGCAAGTAACTTTGGATTTGATCAGTCCAAATGTTTTCTCCAAGGCAATCCCTACTTCTATTTCTAGGAGTGAATTTGTTCACAACCCTGGTAAATTCCTATCTTTGTACTTTTACCAAAATTGTTCCCTTTTCTTTTTCATTTTTCGGTTGTAATTTTTTGATTTACCTTTTCTTACACGGAGTCCGAATTATTGTCATCTAAGGTGGGATTAACACTGTCAAAACAGGTACCTAGCTATGTGTTAATATACGAAGTTATCTTCAGTTTGTTTTTAGTATAGATTTGTTGCTCTTTCTCCAATAATTATTCATCATGTTTTCCTGGTTAATGCAAAATAGCACCTGCAATGCAACCAATGCATAAAGTGAAGTCAAGAGTATCGCATTCAGTACTTGAAGAGCAAGCCCTACCATCGCTAAACACTTACCCTTGTGGTGTTAAAGATTCTAGGTCCCTCGTGTTCATGGCGTCTCCTATATCTCAAATAAATTTTTCACCGTCTTCGAATGCTAAGGTGATTTGTACTTGCTTCTTTTCTATTTTTTTGCATTCTACTTCTGTATGGATCATGAGAATAACCATCTTTAGTTATTCTATTTTTTTTATGTTTTAATCATTTATGTCTTTGTTTGGCTCCAAGTTACAAATGCACTATCTGATTCAAAAGGATGATTGCTAGAGGAAAACCAAATTGGTAGGAACATGAATTTTACTGGATCCAAGCAGCCCCCGTCCCTATATCTGATTTCTCTCCTAAACCTCAGGTAGTAAGTTTTTTTTTTGTTTTTGTTTTTTTTTTGCTTAACTTTTTGATTCCTTTATTATTTTTCATATATAATCTTTCTGTTCATTTATTCTTTTTGAGTTATATATCTGAATTTCTTGTAGATCAATCAATCTCCTGAATTGGAAATAACTGGGACAAGCAGATTTAGTTTTAGACAAGGAGAGTTAGCTAAGAAAGGAGATGAGTTGTATAACAGCATGTCTAACAATGTTGCTCAGCAAGGATTGGAACAATGTGTTCCTAAACTAGATGATGTCAAGACCATTGAAAATTTTATTGATTTATCTCAGAATGCATTTGAAGAGAGGCTTTCAAAAGATGATTTAGTGATTTTGCAGCCAAAAAATTTACTGGTTCTCCCCTTGGTTCAGAATGGTCGTTTTCCTGTCTCGGATTTGGACATCAAGCATTACTGTGCAATTGTTGATTTGGCTTACACCAAAGGGATTCAAAAGTAAGTTTTTCTCTCTGCCTTTTTTGTGTTTGTCTTCCATTTTTGTTTAATTCTGTCTCGGTTTTTCTTCTAACGGCTATCATTTTTGATCAATTTCCTAGTCTTCCCATCGACCATGTTTTCACACGGCTGTGTGCTGTACAAACAAGATAGGGAAGTATGGCCTGGAAAAGAGAATTAGCACCTTAAGTGATCAGAGGCCATGCATGGATATAGCCGTGTGATGAGGAAAACAAAATTCTTAATATACATTCGTGTGATGGAAAAGAGTACTAGCACCAAAATTCCCCGGTTAGTCCAGGCCATACTAACATACCCCTGAAAAAGATACAGAAGTAGAAAAGATAAGCAATATATTCTAAACAAAGAACGACTTTTTCTTATAAAAACTGAAAGGAGGGATTGGCCAGGAGCAGGAGGCTGCCGACGATCTGCACGATACTAGGGAATTTGGCGCCGGCGTGATGCCGCGCCCGTGAGAAACAATGTTATGAATTAATCGATCAAAATTGTTGCTGAAGATTATTATTGTGTGAAGTTTTGGGAAAAGACAAGGGTAACACTATTTGTAGATAAAAGAGGCAGCGTATGGTGCAATTAGTGTTGACGAATAAAAGTATAACAAAATTGAATTTCCAACTATGAATTACACCAAAAAATTACTCTCCCATAGAAAATTATCGAAGGATAACTACCATGTGAAAATCACAGATGAAAAAGTGCGAGCGGGATGAAATAACCCTAAAGGAAATGGTTGTCGAAGTAAGATTAGATAATGACACACCATCATAAAATTACCGTCGGTTAATTAGAATAATCAAGAAATAGAGCCAAAAAGTATTATCGTAGACATAGGATAACTACCACTGTAAAAATAAATCCGAAACATTGTGTCCATTAAGTAGAAAATTTCTGGTCGGAAAAAGTGGACCAAAAAATCTAAGCCGAATAGTTGGAGAAGATGAACGTAAAAAATATGTGATGTGGCACACTAGAGAAAAATAGACGATAAATAGTAAGTGGGCCACCAGATAACGGACGAAAAAGGTGGCTCAGAAAATTTAACCAGAATAGTTAAAAAATATAAATGTAAAAAAATAGGTTAGAGCAAGAAAATTTTAGCCGAAAGTTGTATTGCATCTACATAACGTGACACACAAGACAAAATTAAACTGCGAATAGCACAGCCGCAGACGCGGGCCGGCTGATCGAAGATGGACGCGATTAGATAAAATTAGACGATAAATTGTACACACGGACACGGGCCGCCGGATCGTAAAAGGTGGGAAAACATAAAATATATCAGTTAGGGCAAAGTTCTGTTGCGGTTTCACGTGACGTGGCATGCGAGTGAATAAAATTAGACAGTGAATAATATACGCGCGGACCCGTGCCGCCAGATCAAATCGACGGAAAAGGTGAGTTATAAAATTTAAATCGAATAGTTAGAAAAGATATATGTAAAAAATATCTGTTAATAAAAAGAAAATTTAGCCAAAATTTTTTGTTGTGTCACGTACTGATCGAAAATAAAGATTGAGCAAATTAGACGATGAATAGTACGCGCGGACACAGAACGTCGGATCGAACGGTCGGAAAAGGTGGACCAAAATTTTTTACCGAAAAGTTGTGCTATATTTACCTGTCGTGGCACGTGATTAGACAAAGAGTAATATACGTGTGAACACGGACCATCGGATCGAACGGCCGATAAAGGTTGCAAAAAAATTAAGACAAATAGTTGGAAAAGATAAAGGTTAAAAAATATCGATTGGGTAAAAAAAAATAACAAAAAAGTTATATTGTGTCTATGTGACGTGGCACGTGATCGGAAAAATTTGACTAAAATAGTACACACGCGGACATAGACCGTCTGATCAAAAATCAACGGCAAAAATAACTCATTCACTGTTCATCTGCGCGCACTGTTCATACGTGATGAACAGTGGCCGGAGTGCTCTCAGGCCAAGAATCGCCCGCCCCTTAATATATAGATTTTGGGAAAAGACAAGGGTAACACTATTTGTAGATAAAAGAGGCAGCATATGGTGCAATTAGTGTTGATGAATAAAAGTATAACAAAATTGAATTTCCAACTATGAATTACACCAAAAAATTACTCACCCATAGAAAATTATCGAAGGATAACTACCATGTGAAAATCACAGATGAAAAAGTGCGAGCGGGATGAAATAACCCTAAAGGAAATGGTTGTCGAAGTAAGATTAGATAATGACACACCGTCATAAAATTACCGTCGGTTAATTAGAATAATCAAGAAATAGAGCCAAAAAGTATTATCGTAGACATAGGATAACTACCACTGTAAAAATAAATCCGAAACATTGTGTCCATTAAGTAGAAAATTTCAGGTCGGAAAACGTGGACCAAAAAATCTAAGCCGAATAGTTGGAGAAGATGAACGTCAAAAATATGTGATGTGGCACACTAGAGAAAAATAGACGATAAATAGTACGTGGGCCACCAGATAACGGACGAAAAAGGTGGCTCAGAAAATTTAACCAGAATAGTTAAAAAATATAAATGTAAAAAAATAGGTTAGAGCAAGAAAATTTTAGCCGAAAGTTGTATTGCATCTACATAACATGACACACAAGACAAAATTAAACTGCGAATAGCACAGCCGCAGACGCGGGCCGGCGGATCGAAGATGGACGCGATTAGATAAAATTAGACGATAAATTGTACACGCGGACACGGGCCGCCGGATCGTAAAAGGTGGGAAAACATAAAATATATCAGTTAGGGCAAAGTTCTGTTGCGGGTTTCACGTGACGTGGCATGCGAGTGAATAAAATTAGACAGTGAATAATATACGCGCGGACCCGTGCCGCCAGATCAAATCGAGGGAAAAGGTGAGTTATAAAATTTAAATCGAATAGTTAGAAAAGATATACGTAAAAAATATTTGTTAATAAAAAGAAAATTTAGCCAAAAATTTTTGTTATGTCACGTACTGATCGAAAATAAAGATTGAGCAAATTAGACGATGAATAGTACGCGCGGACACAGAACGTCGGATCGAACGGTCGGAAAAGGTGGACCAAAATTTTTTACTGAAAAGTTGTGTTATATTTACCTGTCGTGGCACGTGATTAGACAAAGAGTAATATACGTGTGAACACGGACCATCGGATCGAACGGCCGATAAAAGTTGCAAAAAAATTAAGACAAATAGTTGGAAAAGATAAAGGTTAAAAAATATCGATTGGGTAAAAAAAAATTAACAAAAAAGTTATATTGTGTCTATGTGACGTGGCACGTGATCGGAAAAATTTGACTAAAATAGTACACGCGCGGACATAGACCGTCTGATCGAAAATCAACGGCAAAAATAACTCATTCACTGTTCATCTGCGCGCACTGTTCATACGCGATGAACAGTGGCCGGAGTGCTCTCAGGCCAAGAATCGCGCGCGCCTTAATATATACTAGTTGAATGCCCGTGCGTTACTACGGGTTTTAAGTTTATTGCGTCGTGATGTATAGGTTATGACGAATTTTAAAGCACGTAGCTTGAGTCTCTCTATGAACATAGAATAAATAATGAATTTTCTTACTCTCTTCGGCCAATATTAATTGACTTTGATTTGTCAAATTTTGGATGAATCTATATACTAAATAGTGTCTAGATTTATTCAAATTTTGACAAATTCAAATCAATTAATATGGGTCGGAGGGAGTACAGAAATTATCTTGGCCGAGTGTGAAATTGCCAAAGAAAATACAAGAGTAATTATTTTCAGTAGCCAACTGATGAAATATATAAAGGATAAACTATAAAATGAACTTGCTCCTAGAAAGCACAATTCAAACAACGACAGGATTAATTTGTCCAATATAAAGTAAAAATCTATGAATATGTAGTCTTCCAGCCTCGTATCCTCATCTCAAAGCGCATCAAAGCACAATGCTCCCACTTCCTTTGTCTTCAAGTATCTTGAATGTCAACATTTGAATACATATCCATATTAATCGCAAGCATCTAAATATTGACTAAACTTTCCAACATCTGAACAACTTGCCCCACCGACGGCCTACTGCACCTAAACAAACCTTGAGAAGTTCCATAGTACGAAGCAGAGCTCGGACATGATCTTCTGAATCTTCAGAATAATAAATTATTGTTAGAAAAAATAAAAATCCCTTTATAGTTATGAACCCGCGTGATGTTGCGTCTTCTAAGAGATAATATATAAATTTACTAAGAAATTGCAATGGTGATTTTTTTTTATTTTCTCTATAGTTACCTACTCTTTGGCTTACCCGTCCTCTGTTTGGCTCTAGATATCCAACAACGGTTCAACCTTAAGAAAATAATAAATAGGGTCAAATGTTTGGAGGATTGACAACAATTTTAATGGAAACACGTATCTAGACTAACCCTCTTGTTGAATTCACCGTGTTCCTTACTGTCATCTCTTCAACACAATATGGTGTTATCTCCTCTACGCAATATGGAAATCATTCAACTGGACTATAAAATGTTACCTCAGTGCGTGCGCATTTAAACAAAAGACAGTTACATCGTACTTCCTCCGTTTAAAAATATAAGATGTTTTAGATTTGTGAAGAAGATGTATCTAAACACCTTTTAGTGTATATTTTTTTTGAACGTTAAATGCCCCGAAGGGCAGGAAGCTGCATTAAAAAGGTGGGTACAAAGTTACAAGAAGGCCCCTGGCAACTATTGCCCTGAAGATTCTATAAATCAAAGAAAAGGCCCCCAAGTTTACAGGAAACACCCTAGGACAGAAAAGGAAAAAGCCATCGAGTCCTCTGTCCTCTCCACCGCCGGCAGATCTCCATCCACGGCCGTCGCAGTCTCCACCGGGGACGAAACCACTTGGAGAAGATGCTCCGGTTGCTGTCGTGCCGAGATCGAAGAAGAACCTCCAGCAAAGGAGGTAGATGGAGCTCGATTTGAAACCGAGCGCAGCGAGGCCGCTCTTGCGACCGAAGGTAGCGGTTACTCGAAAGCTCCGCTTGGGATTCGCCGCCGTGGCCTCAGCTTCCGATGGCCACCACGAACCGCCACCTCCACTCGTAGCCGCAGAGCCTCCGGTCTTCCCTCCCTCGCCACCGAGGCAGGCCAAGAGAAGAAGCAGCAACACCGAGCTAGAGCAAAGGGGGCAAGGATAAGATCTCCTGGAGGAAGACGAGATAGGACCTCTACAAGACCGCTCCACCTCGCCACCACGGCCGGCCTGGAGCAGAGCTGCGACAACCCTCGCCGAGACACGCTCGTTCCCCCCTCGCCGCCACGGTCGGCCAGGGAAACGCTGCGCGCGCGGCTCTCGAGTACCACCAGGGGATACACTGCCAGAAATTTATTCAAGGGAGCAGCAGCAGTCCTCTTCATCCTCATCACCCACCACCAGGAAAGAAGAAAGAGGAGGAAGTGCCCTAAAGCTCGCAGGATCCAGGCGGAGATGAGATCCGGAACTCTGCTCCAACTACCGGCCAAAAGGCCAACTACCGGCATATCTCCACTACATCTACTCCTATCTACGACGACACCACCCCTCCGCGTCTCCGACGGCGATGCGGGGATAAGGCTCGGGCGCGGCTCGTTTCTCTCTGGAAGACTCTCAAGCCGCTTAGAGGAGGAGAGGAGGAGAGGAAAAAGTTTCCCACCTTTTAGTGTATAGGTTCAAATGAATCTAGACACTAAAAGATGTCTAGATACATCTCATTCACAAATCTAAAACATCTTATATTTCCAAACGAAGGGAGTATATTAGTAGCACCATTGGATGAAGATATGCAACTCCTTGCTCAGATTCTTGTACCAGATAAAACACAATACTTTTATACTACTATGATTCTTGCTCAGATCCGCGGAAGATAAAATTCAGTGCTGCACAAAGGCTTCCAACAATCTATCCTGACCATCCACATATTCCGACACGCAACACTGAAATCATTAGTCTAAGTGAAAAAAAATTAAGGAGCTGGAGCAAAGCCCTATCTGCCGTGTGGAAGAATCCACGGAGTGTGATAAACCCCATCTGCTTGTGCAGGAATCCACCCACGGCACCACATCTAGCTTGGGGTTTGAGCCGATTATGCATGTCTCTATAGCTCCGCCGTACGTGCTGAACATTTGCACACCACACGACGTCGCCAACAACCATGCTCGCATGAACTTATCGCTGGACTGCATCAGAGCAGCAGGGGCGATGACGCACACAGCAGCCGACTTCCTGAACACCATGTTCGCAGAGAAGAGACACATCATAAGATAACCATAATGCCATCATAAATCTAACAAAAGCGTGCAGGGGAGCCGGTGGCATCGCTCTTAGCGGTGGGCGGCAGTGGCGCTCTCCTCGGTGAGCACGACCGACGCTCGAGGTCGACCGACCTATGCAGAGGCGCGTCTTGGTAGGTTTAAGGCATAAGGAGCCGGCCGTCGGGGATTGGACGGTGACCCACGAGGCCACGACGACCTGCTGACCTCGACTCATGGTGGCCGCCTCAAAACTTTGCGACAAGGCGATCGGCTCACTGTACACGGCCTAGAATATCAGGGACGCATCAAACTTGGGGTAGCAGCAGCAAAGGCAACCTCATTATAGTCCATCTCTGCACGACAGTTTCCCAGCGTCGACCCATTCATGCGCCTTCCACACCGTGGCGTACGTCCAACATCGTCGTGCTCCGGCTGAGCAGGTCCATCGCCATGTCTAGCTTCCTGGCTCGGCGTGTGGCACTTGCGGAGGAGCTCAGCGCGGACGGGACGGTGAACTCGCGCAGGCCGACCCTTGCAGTGACCATGTCGAGGTAGACTCGCCACTCGCAAGGCGGAGCCATGGACGTGGGACTGGAAGATCTTGCACGAAGTCCAAGCAAGTGTGCTCCAGCTTAGCTCCGGTATTTAGTCCTGCGCACGATTCGCCGCTTCGACTTCCACATACCCTCACTCGCCCGTCCTCCTCCTCTCTTCATGTTTGCCCCGGCAGGAGCGCACGGGCTCTGGGGAACCCGTCCGTCGGACGACGCATCCAACAGGTCCAAATGATGCCCTCTACTCGATTGGTGCGGCGACGCCCTTTGATTGACTGTGTGGCAACAAGGGTGATTGGATGCGCTAGGGAAACGACATGCAGCTTCGTGGCCGCCGGGTTAGGGCGCACGGCGGCGGCTTCTACGAGACTGACCAAGCGACAAGGATTCTGCACAAGAGGGCCCTCTCGATCTAGTAGCAGGTCTGTGCAGTTCTTGTACTCGACGTGGGGGCCTTGGACTTGTACCAAGCGGACAAGGATTCCACGGGACAGTGTTGGGAGCGCACGCGAAGCAAACGGCCCTCTCTAGGCTTCTGGTCACGTATAATAGGAAGATCGACCGACCAAGGAAGGACGTACGACGGACCAAAAAATCAGGAAACGAAATCCAATGCAGGAAACGTATTTTTGGTGAACGGAAACGTATTTGACTAACCTATGAACAGTGGCCGGAGTGCTCCCGGGCCAAAAATCGCTCGCGCCTTAATATATATATATATATATGGATCCACGGGACTCCCTGTACCAAGTACCCACCCGTCGCACATGCACGCACCCACCGCATCATTCGCAGGCCGCGTCAATGGCTCTTCGCCGCCATCAGCGACGGCATTGGCGGCGCCACCTTCACCGGCCGGCCTGGATTGACTTAATAGTGGAAAGTATCGCATCTGAACAAGATCGATTTGAGGGAGAACAAACCTGGGTAGGCACACGGTAGCAGATCAGATCTTGGTGAGCAGTTGGCGTGGCGGCTGGAGAGATGCACGCGAGGGTTCCCTCCTTCGACTACAGAAAAAAGAGTAAATCCAGAAAAGCGGAAAATATGAGCCACAGTTTATATTACGGAGTTTTTTCTAAAAAGTAAGAGGGAATATTTTGTTAAGCGGTAAAAACCACAAAAGTTAGCGCCAAAACGAAAAATAAGCTGAAACATTTTTCTTAACCGCTAAACTAACAAACTTACCATAGCTTATTTTATTTCACGTCAGGTTTGTATTCCACAAACGTATTACAACTTTTTTGATAATAAAAATTAACTTCTCCTGTCTGAAATGCGACGCATTTTAAAACGTCTAAGATTCGTCTCTAAGTGCCTATAAATTAAAAAAATTATTTATTTTAAGCAGCTCATAAATAACTTTTTTGAGACGCTACATGTAAGTCTCAAGGAACGTCTTCATGTTGAGCTGACCCACTCTTCTAGAGACGAAAACAAATTCGTCTCATACATACCGACTCTACATGATCATTTTGTTGTACTCCCTCCGTTTGAAAATATAAGATATTTTAGATTTGTTAATAAGATGTATCTAGACATATTTTAGTGTCTAGATTCATTTGAACCTACACACTAAAATGTGTCTAGATACATCTCCTTCACAAATCTAAAACATCTTATATTTCTAAACGGAGGGAGTAGTGTTATCTCTCAATTGGTCATTCTTTGAGATGTCTCACTCTTACTTTAGTAAGTATTCAGATTCTCATTACTTTATTCCTTGATCTTATCTTTACTTCGGATTCTTATCTATTCAGTTTCTTATTTATTCTTCTCAATTATTAGTTCTTTGATTTGTCTCTCTCTTTCTTATTATTTCATTACGCTTTTTCTTATCATTCTTCCTCAGTTTTTCATTTTTTCTTTATTCTTAGTTTTCTATTTTTGCTCATAAGTTTTTATTTATTTGTATATCAGATTATCATTCATTCATTTTTTCCAGTTTCTTAATATTTTTGAATATCAGCTTCTTTTATTCATTTTCTTAATATTTCTGTATCGGTAATTCACTTTGCTTCTTAGTTATCTCATTTTTAGTATATCAGCTTAATATTTCTCATTTTCATTCATCTTTTAAGTTATTCAATTTTTCAGTTTCTTTCTACATTTCTCTTTGACTTAATTTCTTTTGACTTAATTTCTCATTTTTCTTAGTGCCACTGTTTGTTTCTTAATTCTTAAGTTTCTCTGTTTCACTTTCTTGTCCACTTTCATTATTCATTCAATAAGCCTATGTACACTTTCTTTTTTTTCTTTCAGTCTTTCAGTTTACTTGATCATCATTTGCTATCTCTTCAGTGTTGTTCAATCTTTGAGTATCTTATTTTGTCAATCCTTGAGTTTCTTATTTTTTTTCCTCATTTCTTCACTCTGTGACATCTTTCCACAGTCTTCAGTATGCGTTTTCATTGTTGACTTGTATTTTATTTAGTGTTAATGTATCTCACCTCTTCAGTCTTTGTTTTCACTCATCATTATTTCTTAAGTCTCTCATTATTTTCAGTATGTCACCTCAGTTTAACATTCTCATTCTTGTGATTATATTTCTGTGTCCTCGTTCTTGTTTTTCATTTTGGCATTCACGTTTCATTTGTTCATTCTCAGTCTTCACTTTTTTTATTTTTCTGTCATCTCACTCTTGTTCTTTCTTCAGTTAATTCTGCTTCTCTGTTTGCTATAAGTTTAAGTTTAGTTCGCCATTTTGCAGTGTCATTTTATTCAGTTTTGTCTGTTTGGACTTGTTCTTCATTATTTCAGTTTGCATTTTCAGTGTTTACTTGTATTTTATTCGGTGTTAATGTATCTCACCTCTTTAGTGTTCGTTTTCACTCATCATTTGCCTTGTTCTTCTCTTACTATTTTGCTCAGTTTTATCATTTGCTATTGGCTTATTTACTCTTATTGTGGGGAAGGGTTTTTCGTGGGGAACTCCGCCTATCCGACATTTCTTAATTTGGATAGCCGGTTCCAAGCCCGGGTAAAGGAGGAGGAACCACTTCATTCGCTTGTTCTTTTTATGATTCATTCATTCAATTTATTACACACAAACACAAACACATCTGGTTATTATATCCGGTCATTCAGAACAAGTATAATATTTTTAGAAAACTGTTGATCCTTCAGAACAAGTATACTATGTAGCACATCACATCCTTTTGTATCTTTTGGTAATTTTATTACAACAAGAAATAGTCCAGAGAATAATAGACAATTTTCCTCAGCACCTTTTCTCAGCCCTCAATGTTTGAAGTAGATGTTGTTCCGCTGCATGGAATTGCTGCATGTTCTTCATGAATTTCCTTGTTTTCTTAAGCTCCAACTTCAGTTGTATTCCCTTTCTTCGTTGTTTTTTTGGCTGGAGAGTCTGTTCCTGCAAGCAAATAGAAAAATGCCTCATTTTAAAAATGATGTTATGATCCGTAGATGGGAGGTTCTTTTTTCATTTTATTCTTTGCTACCTGCTCCTTTAGGTTTTGATTTCCAACTCCTTTTTGGTTTAGGTAGACGAGATGTTTGTTGGTGCAGTTTCTCTTAGTGTGTTCAGTACCACCACAATGGCTACATATATAGAACTTATTTGCTTTGATCTTCTCCTTTATTGTGAGCATCCTAGGACGCCCTTTTGTGTGAGCTTGATCTGGATCAAGGATCTCAATTGTAGAGCTGGTTCCTTCCTGTAGTGATGCATTCAACAAATTTGAAATTGTTCTTGTTGAATTTGGCTGAGTTTCACCAGTGTCTTCAGTAACTTTATCCATTGCTTCCACGTGCTCCTCTATTCTCTGCACTTCTTGTAGCAAATATTGACATTTCTCTCTACTTTTTGATCCTTTGGAAGCTGTTTGTGTTAATCTCCTTGATAGTAAGTTATATCTCAGACTATCATTGTCTATTTCTTGTGGCGCAGGGACAATGTAGTTCAGTTTCTTTTGCGTTTTCCTCCATCTTTCAATGATGTATTTCTCTTGTATCTTTTCCAATTCTGTTGAATAATAGAGCAATTTACCAAGTGAATTATCCATAATGAACGCTAGATAAAACATGATTAGAATAATAGGCAATATACTAATCATGTGAAATAGCGAATACATATTAAGGCATATAACCAAACAAACTACAAGGCATAAAACTTTGGATATGATCAGAACAAGATTGAGACAGAAGATATACACAAGAAGAGAAGAGGAACCCGGGCGTTGGAACCGCAAGCCATGTCATCGAGGAAGAGGGTGCTGATGTCGGGGAAGAAGTCCTTGTCGGGGAAGACGTCGCTATCTGTGAGGGAGTCCGTGACGAAGTCGAAGCTGAAGCGCCCCAAAACCTTATCGCCTTCTCCCATACAGACTCAAGCAGCGGGTCTCGAGGCCCTCATCGGCCGGTGCACGCCGCAAGACAGGATGGGGAAGATCTAGGTAGCGCAGTGCTCTGGAACTGGAGGCGCAAAGGATGTGTGGCAGTGTAACTGAGAGGAGGCGCAACCTCTCTCTCTTATAGGCACAGAGGGGAAGGTAGACAGACTGCGCAGAAGATGAAACGAACAGGCGGCAGCCCACCGGACAGCCTCCACTCAATTCGTATTCATTTAACTAAAGTCCACTCAGAGCAAACGTTTCAGCTTCTGTATATCTTTTCATATACCATTCATGCGTGGAAAAATAAAGCTCGGCTCGGCGACATTCCCGCAACCTGCAACCCGCAACCCGCGGCGCGCGCGTCGTGACGTGACGAGGCGAGGCGAGGCATGGCGAGGCGATCAAGGAGGAGGAGCGCGCGTGCGGAACTCTCTCCTTCTCCTTCTCATCCTTTTACCAAGTGGTAGGAGAGCTCACCTTATAAGCTGGTCCAACTTTCACTCAACTAGCAATGTGGAACTAAACATTTGTCCCAGCTCTTGCCTTGCATGAATGGGCCAAATGGGCCTCTAGGATTTCAGGAATTTATTGGCATATAATAAATGGGCCGGGCCTATTTAGGCAAAAATTCCAACAATCCTCCACCAGATCCCAGAGGCACATGAAGTTTGCCTTTGGTTCCAAACCATTGTTTATATACCGGTACTGTAGTGGAGACTGTTAAGTTGAACTTCCACCTAGAGCTTTATGTTAAGTTGAAGTTGAACTTCCACCTAGAGAGCACCCTACTCTCATAGACTGCGACGTTTTAACAGTCAGACTCATATAGGTGTGTTCTTCAAAAGATGTTCTGCAGGACAACATCTTTGCTTAGGATAAGCCACTTAAAACACATTAAGATAATAAATCAACCTGCCGTGCAGAATAGGAAAGTATTTCATCTTTATGGAGTGGTGTTTATTAAAGTAGGGATACTTTCCTCTCAGCTAAGCAACAGCTTGTCTCCCAATTCTAATTCACGGGATCTCCGATCACATAGAGTGATTTTACCACTGTGGAAAGCTCAAATTGTGGGTCTCATACCCATCTCCTTCGATGCATTTTTCTATCACGTTGCGTGATAGACCCTTTGTGAAGGGATCTGCCAAGTTTTTAGATGTTTGGATATAATCCAGTGCAATAACTCCGGAGTTTCTCATTTTCCTGACAGATTTTAGTCTCCTCTTCACATGTCTTGAGGACTTCATATTATCCTTAGAACTTTTCACCTTAATAATCACAGTTTGATTATCACAGTTCATTGGAATTGCGGGTATAGGTTTTTCAACCACAGGTAAGTCCATCAAGAGTTCACGAAGCCACTCTGCTTCAACAGTGGCCGTGTCTAGTGCTGTGAGTTCTGCTTCCATAGTTAACCTCGTTAAGATGGTCTGCTTGCAAGACTTCCAAGAAACAGTGCCACCACCAAATGTGAAAACATATCCACTCGTGGCCTTTATCTTGTCAGCATCAGATATCCAATTTGAATCACTATAACCCTCTAGTACCCTCGGATACCCGGTATAGTGTATGCCATAGCTTGCAGTGCCTTTTAGATATCGCATAACTCTCTCAAGAGCATGCCAATGATCATCTCCTGGATTTGAAACAAATCGACTGAGTTTTCTTACAGCAAAGGCGATGTCAGGTATCGTGGCAATAGCTAAATACATAAGCGAGCCAATGATTTGAGAGTATCTTAGTTGGTCTCTAGCATTTCCTCGATTCTTTCGAAGCAACACACTAGGATCATACGGTGTAGGAGAAAAATTGACGTCGCTATACCCGAAACGACTCAAGATCTTTTCCACATACTGGGACTGAAACAGTGTAATCCCACCATCATCATCTCTCAATAGCTTGATGTTCAGGATGACATCAGCTACTCCCAGATCCTTCATCTCAAAGGAACGAGATAAGAAATCTTTGACCTCCTTAATTGCATTAAGGTTGGTTCCGAAAATCAGTATGTCATTAACATACAAACAAAGGATGACTCCCTCACCCCCACCATGGTGATAGTATACACACTTGTCAGCTTCGTTTACAGCAAAGCCTGCAGCGGTTAAGGTTTTATCAAATTTTCCGTGCCACTGCTTAGGTGCTTGTTTAAGACCATATAAAGACTTCAGTAGCTTGCACACTTTTCTTTCTTGACCATTTACTACAAAACCATCTGGTTGATCCATATAAATTTCCTCATCCAACTCTCCATTTAGGAAAGCCGTCTTAACGTCCATTTGATGAACGAGAAGACCGTGTGAGACAGCCAAGGAAAGTAGTACTCGAATGGTGGTCAACCTTGCTACAGGTGAGTAAGTGTCAAAGAAGTCTTCACCTTCCTTTTGGGTATAACCCTTGGCCACAATCCTTGCCTTGTACTTCTCAATAGTACCATCAGGGCTTAGTTTCTTCTTAAACACCCATTTACATACGACAGGTTTGCACCCATAAGGACGATTAGTAATCTCCCATGTTTCATTAGCTAAGATGGAATTCATCTCACTATGAACAGCTTCCTTCCAGTAGTCAGCATCAGGAGATGCATAAGCTTCTGAAATGGAAGTGGGAGTGTCATCGACAAGGTACACAATGAAATCATCACCAAAAGACTTTGCAGTCCTTTGTCTCTTGCTCCTTTTAGGAATTTCATTATCATCCTCCTTAGGACTATCAGAGTGTTCAATTGGAATGGTAGGTTCAGAGAATATAGCAAATTCCTGATTAGATGAACTAGGTATCTCCGGATTTGATGAGTTAGATTTATCCTTCATTGGAAAGATATCCTCAAAGAAAGTCGCATCAGTCGACTCCATGATTGTACCGACATGAATGTCAGGCACTTCAGATTTTACTATCAAGAATCTATAACCAATGCTATGAAAAGCATAGCCCAGAAAAACACAATCAATGGTTTTTGGTCCAAGCTTGTGCTTCTTGGGAATTGGTACATTAACCTTTGCCAAACAACCCCAAGTACGTAAGTAAGAGAGTTTTAATATTTTCTTCTCCCATTCTTCGAATGGAGTAATTTCTTTGTTCTTTGTAGGAACTCGGTTTAGGACATGACACGCGGTCAATAGTGCCTCCCCCCACCATTCCTTAGAAAGACCCGATGTGTCTAACATGGCGTTAACCAAATCAGTTAGAGTACGGTTCTTTCTTTCGGCTACTCCATTTGACTGGGGTGAGTAGGGAGGCGTCCTCTCATGAATTATGCCATGTTCCGCACAAAAGGAATCAAACTCGTTTGAAAAATACTCTCCACCACGATAAGACCTAAGCCTCTTAATCTTTCGATCAAGTTGATTTTCTGCCTCAGCTTTATAGATTTTGAAGAAACTCAAAGTCTCATCATTTGATTTCAGAAGATACACATGCCAATATCTCGTAGAGTCATCGATCAAAGTCATGAAATATTTCTTTCCACCTTTTGTCAACACACCATTCATCTCACAAAGATCAGAATGTATGAGCTCTAGTGGTGTTAAATTTCTCATTTCTGCAGTCGTATGTGACTTGCGAGGTTGTTTAGCTTGCACACAGACTTGGCACTTAGGTCCCTTAACAGTTGATAAATCAGGGATTAAATTCATTTTGGCTAGCCGCGTCATACAACCAAAATTAATATGACAAAGACGAGAGTGCCAGACATTTGATTCAAAATTCGTGTACATATGATTAACAACTTTATTACAAATGTCTGATAGAGATAAGCGGAACAAGCCTCCGCATTCATAGCCTTTACCAACAAAGGTTCCATACTTCGAAATTACAAATTTATTGGACTCGAATACAATCTTGTAGCATCTCGACACAGAAGAGATCCGCTAACAAGATTTTTATTTATTAAGGGAACATGATGCACGTTCTTCAGGCGCACGGTCTTTCACGAAGTGAACTTCAGATCGACCGTACCAAAACCATGAACAGAAGCATGCGAGTCATTCCCCATCAGCACGGTTTGAGTCCCTCTGACCTGATATGAAGAAACATGGAAATATCAGAACAGACATGTACATTAGCGCCCGTGTCAATCCACCAATCAGGAGAATGACATAATGAAAGAACAGTAGGTAATATACTATACCCAACATCTTTCATCTCAACGTCGCCCATGACAACATTAGCAGTCTTGCTGCTCTTCCCATGCTGGCGCTTGTCAAAGCGGTTGGGACAAGCAGGAGCCCAATGATTAGGATCACCGCACACATGACAAGCACCTTTCCTTTTATCAGTCTTATTCTTGAAGCTGGTGGACTGTGAGACCTTGTTCTTTCCATCGAACTTTCCTTCGTCATCATACTTGCCTTTGTTCTTGAACTTGTGAGGCTGGAAGTTCCTTTTCTGTACCAGGTTGGCATTAGAACCTCCCTTGGTACCTTGAGCACGTGTGTCTTTTGCTCTCGCCTTCTCTTCCACATCAAGAGTCCCAATGAGATCCGTCACGGAGAACTCTTGTATCTTGTGCTTCAGAGAAGTAGCAAAATTCCTCCATGACTGGGTAAGTTTGGCAATGATGCCTCCGGCAACAAACTTGTCCGGTAACACACAAGTGAAGTGCTCAAGCTCCCTGGCAAGTGACTGTATCTCATGAGCCTGCTCCACGATGGAGCGGTCATCAACCATCTTATAGTCATAGAATTGTTTCATGACATATTCCTCGCCAAAGATCGGAGACTCCAAATTTTCTCTCGAGCGCATCCCACATATCCTCGCCATTGCTAAATGACAGATATGAATCGACAATATTATCGCCAAGGATGCTGATCAAGGCATCCTTGAAAGTGGTATCAAGTTTTTTGGAACGCCTCTTCCTGAGCGGGATTAAGTTCTCCCTCAGGTGTGCCATAGATGGCGTTATAGCAGCTCATGGTCTGAAACCAGAGCACTGCTCTCGCACGCCATCGTTTGTAATTCACACCTTCGAACACAGGTGGCTTCATAGAACCAACAAAGCCACTTGGGGCAAATTGCCTGAAATAAGGTTTTTGGATTGTTGAATAATAGAGCAATTTACCAAGTGAATTATCCATAATAAACGCTAGATAAAACATGATTAGAATAATAGGCAATATACTAATCATGTGAAATAGCGAATACATATTAAGGCATATAACCAAACAAACTATAAGGCATAAAACTTTGTATATGATCAGAACAAGATTGAGACAGAAGATATACACGGCAGTAGCAGAACAGGAACCACCGACGTTGGAACTGTCGTTGGCCATGTCGTCGAGGAAGAGGGTGCTGATGTCGGGGAAGAATTCCTCGTCGGAGAAGACGTCGCTATCTGTGAGGGAGTCCGTGACGAAGCCAGTAGTCACGCTGATAGCGCTCCCCAAAAACCTTATCGCCCTTCTCCCGTACAGGACTCGAAGCAGCGGGGTCTCGGAGGCCTACTGTCCCGGCTCGCGGTGCACGCCGCAAGACGGGATGGGGAAGATCTAGGTAGCCTTGATGCTCGAACTGAGGCGCAAGGATGTGTGGCGGTGTGGCGAGGAGGCGCGACCTCTCTCTCTTATAGGCACAGAGGAGAAGGTAGACAGACTGCGCAGAAGATGAAACGAATGGACGGTAGATGAAGTGAACAGGCGGCAGCCCACCGGACAGCCTCCACTCAATTCATATTCATTTAACTCGTATTAAAATTCCACTCAAAGCAAACGTTTCAGCGTGGCAAAATAAAGCTCGGCCATGAGATTCCATAACCCGCAACCCATAACACGCTGGCAGCGTGTGATTTAGGCGAGGCGAGCGAGGAGGAGGAGAGCGCGTGTGGAACTCTCTCCTTCTCCTTCTCCTTCTCATCCTTTTACCAAGTGGTAGGAGAGATCACCTTATAAGCTGGTCCAACTTTCACTCAACTAGCAATGTGGGACTAAACATTTGTCCCAGCTCTTTCCTTGCATGAATGGGCCAAATGGGCCTCTGGGATTTCAGGAATTTATTGGCATATAATAAATGGGCTGGGCCTATTTAGCTAAAAATTCCAACAAATTCAAGGTGTAACATCACTTTCATAATATGAGAGCACAAGATGCCATCTTTGTTAAATTTGCAGCACACACAAGAATAGTCTTCACTTTCCAAGTTAACTTGCACTATGTAGTTTCTTGTTTTGTGCTCTTTAATTGGATAGTTGGGTGCCTGATATAGCACATAAATCTTGTTCTTTTCATGCTCTCGGATATGTAGCCTTGTAACATCATTGAGGTTTTGCTGGAATTTTCTGAATATTTCCATGTTGTACATTTCATGAGCTTGTCTTTCTATATAGTACTTAGTCAAGAATCTTGTTGGTGGCACTCTCTTATTCCCTGCATTGTGGTCGCATTCATCTTCCCTTGCATGTATCGTATCCAAAACGCGCTGATATTCCCTGAGGAAGCTAGTGATGCTGAATTGTGCGCCAACACCTTTTTTGAATAAAGCATTTGTCCCCTCACTTCTTGCTGTTGTTTGTATAAATGGGAAGAATTTTGTTTTGAAGTATACGGGAACATACTTCTTCCTTGATTTCCACATGTCATTGAAGAATTTCACTCCACCAACCTTATGTTCTTCAATCATAGCCATCCATAGTGTTTCAAACTCTTGTACTGTCAGTGAGTTATCTATTATATCTTGCATCTCTTCATACAAACCCTCATTTGCTTGGAATGTTGTTCCATTTTTGTCCTCACACTTCTTCTTCACATGAAACAAGCATGTTCTATGTGTTGTATTTGGAAAAACAGATTCAATTGCTTTTTTCATGCCTCTGTCTTGATCAGTTATTATTGATTGTGGATGCTTTCCACCATTTGATAATAGGAATTCCCTGAACAACCATTCAAATGTTTTTGTTGTCTCATTCACAATGAATGCACAAGCAAACAAGTAAGTTTTCCCATGTGGTGATATTCCAACAAAGGGTGCAAACGGTAAGTTGTATTTGTTCGTTAAGAAAGTAGTATCAAAACTTATGCAGTCACCATATAAATCAAAGTACTGCCTCGATCTTGCATCTAACCAAAAGACACTTTGTACCTTATTTTCAGCATCCAATTCCATGGAGTAGTAAAATCCAGGTTCTGCAGCTTGTTTCTTATTGAACCAGGAAAGAACTTCCATTAGATCACTGTTTTTCATTTCTCTGTTCACACTTGTACCATAGTTTCACACTTTATTTTTGTTGTATGGAAGTTGCTCCATTCCTCCTCGCATGTGTGCTAGAACGGAAACAATGTTTCTAGTGGGAATGTTGCATTGCTTCATTGTCTTTATGATTGATTTTTCTTCTTTTGTCATGCAGACATGAGACCTAAAAAAACGAGTCCCTGGATCGAGAGGATGGTTGTGGTCAAGAAACAGGTTAGTGATCCGCCACAACCCATCTTTCTCACTGATTACCATCTCCACTTTGTAATTTGTTCTCACTAGCACTGTGGTTTGCCTTTGTGCAATTAACTGCTCCTTTTCAGCTTCTGTGTTGTGACCATGCTTGTTACACTTTATTGTTGCCCTTGTAACTTCATTATTTCTTTTCTTGCTTGATGTGCGGTAAATGGACACAACATCAATAGAAAACCCGGCTGCAAAGGCATACATGTTTAGAAATTGATGAGCTTCCTCTCTAGATCTAAATTTCATACCCTTCTCTGGCATTAACTCAGCGCTCACTCCTGATTTAGCTTCTTTCTCATTTTGCAGAAAGTTCTCAACATCTTCTTCATTTATCTGCTTAGATCCTTTTTCTTCAGTTGCACCAGGCGATTCGGTCCCAATTTTAGTTGGCTTATCATCTGAATTCTCCTCACCATTTTGATCATCTAAATTCCATGTATGGTTGAATGGATTACCATTTCCTTCATCTTCTGGATGTTCATCTTCAACAATCTAAAGGGGATGGGAAGAAATATTAGTTTTAATTTTCTTTTTCAGATTATAACAGTTTAAAATACTTGCTTGTCTGAACTAACCTCATTGAGTATCATGTCTTCAAATAAATTTGCATCCCATGGATTGTAGCCAATATCTTCATGCCCAATGTTGTGTTCCTGCTGTTATTTTTGTTAATTATAATGTTAGTTTCATTTTTTTGAAGATAGTAAACAACAAGCCTTTTTGAATTTGTCTGCTCCAATAATAAATGTACCTGAAATCTGTCTGTGCTGTTCTTTGTAGGGTATGATGAACTAGAAGATGGCACTTCATCACACTTGCTTGAGTCTATCTGCAAAGTGAAGTTTTATCAACGGTTAGGCATACATATTTTTTATCTTTATATATTTAGTTTATGTTCCCTCTTTGATCTTTTCAGTGTTCATACCTTTGCTTTACTTCCTTTCATTTCGTCATGTAGTTTGGTTGATTGGGTCTGGCTGCCTGTGCTAAGTTCATTCTTGTCCTGATTTGCACCACTCCACCATGCATTCTTGTCACAGGAGTAGCTATTGTCGATTTCACCTCGTAGGAGTGCCATGTACGAAAAATTCTGCTTGCACAATGTGTTTTACAATGAATAAAACTGAGACATCATTTTTAAGACAAACAAATTGTGTTTGTGAGATACCTACCTGTAGCAATATGTCCCTATTCTCGCCTTCATCATTCATTACAACTGTGGCTCCATAATTTACCAACTGCAACAAATTTTATTTTTGTTTATGAGTCCTTTTTCCATGATGTAATACCCTGATTCTATAAAAAACATGATGTAATACTCTGATGGTTGGATCAGACAAGTTGGCTCCATTAATAATCTGCTCAGATCATTTTTTCCACTTGTTCCAGTTTTCTATTTGCTTAATTTCCAAATTGATTTTTCAAAGTTGGCTTGTTTTCTCATTTTCTAATATGTGCATATGTTTGTTACATACATGCACCGACAATTATATCCACACACACCCTACCCCTAGTTTTATTGTTTGTGATTCAGTGCTATTTCTATAAAACATAGGGGGGAGGGGGAGAGGAAGAATGGACCAAACCTGGGATTGCAGTACATCTTCAGCACTAGGTATGCGATTCAGCAGAGCATGTTTGTCCCTGTTCTCTTCTTGTTCCATGCCAGGATCTCAGATCTCTGATCCCCACCCCCTCTCTTGTATTGCAGTCCTTCTGTTTTCTGTGTAGAAGGTAGGCTTTTGATCTGGGATGGTTGACCGTGTTCTTCTATTGGGGAGGAAGATACGATGGAGATCGCCAAGACGTAGCCGAGCTTGATCTGGGTGTGGTCGACCTGTGCTGTGTCGTTTCTTGCTAGAGAAGAAGATGCTCTTTTTAGTGTTAGGCTTTTATTTCCGTGTAGAGTTCTCCCTGTTTGGTGTTGGCTAGAGAGAGTTTGCTGGGAGGCCTTTTTTGTTGGCCCTTCTGTACGTTCAGACCCGATACTCAAATATCTCGTCCGTTAGAGGCCCGATTATACTAGAGTTACAGAAAACCGAGAGTACAGAAATGTGTCTGTTTGATAGCAAAGAAACATACACTTTTTCTTTTGGCTCTGTTCTTTTCTCTTATTGATTTTTGTTTGACAGCTTTCATCCATTGATTGGACTCAAAAATGTGTCTCTTTCTAAATTTAAAAACAGCTAGTTGTACAATAGACACTCCCATTTTCTATGTATGTTATATTTTTAACGCAAGACTTTGTTCATGTTTTGAGTATTGGAATCATGTATCATGTATATTTTAAATGTTATCAAAATAGAGATCAAACGAGACAAAACGAGACACAGATTTTTATGTGGAAACCCTTGCGGGAAAAAACCACGGACGCACGAAGGCGCAATTTCACTATGATGGAGGAGTATTACAAGCACGAGAAGACAAACCGTCTTTTGGTGCGACTACATGGGTATATATGAGGGAAATATACAAGAGTCCTTGAAGGACAAGAAAACTAGATATACTCGTATGCGCTGGCCAGCGTACATACCTATAGCCCTCTAGAAGAATTTCGATCACGCTTCAACCATCTCCACCTTGAGCCAAAATCCCTCAAGTAGTCGAATAAAGTAATTAACTTCTCCATGTAAAATTTGCATAAACACCTTGTGCATCGAAGTCCCATAGGACTAGTGAGAGATGCCAAAATCCCTCAAGTAGTGGAATAAAGTAATTAACTTCTCCATGCAGCTACTGGCTTTGTCATCATATCAGCTGCATTATCATGTGTACTTATCTTGCATACCTTCACGTTGCCTTTAGTAATAACTTCTCGAGTATAGTGATATCTCACGTCAATGTGCTTTGTTCTCTCATGAAACATGAAATCCTTTGTAAGGTATATAGCACTTTGACTATCAAAAAATATTGTAGTGCAAGATATATCACCACAAAGCTTAGTGTACAAACCTCTCAACCATGTAGCTTCTCTACATGCTTCAGCAATCGCCATATACTCGGCCTTAGTAGTAGACCATGCAACAGTAGACCGCAAAATTGCTTTCCAACTCACGGCACAACCACCAATGGTGAAAATATAACCTGTGAGTGACCTCCTTTTGTCCAAATCACCAGCATAATCAGAATCAACAAAACCAACAAGTTCATTTCCAGATTTCCCAAACTGTAAACGAGCATTAGAAGTACCTCGCAAGTACCTAAATATCCATTGGACTGCTTTCCAATGCTCTTTTTCAGGATTAGCCATGTATCTACTAACAACACTCAAAGCATGTGATAAATCAGGGCGTGAACAAACCATGGCGTATATAAGTGAACCAACGACACTTGAATAGGGGATTTTGGACATGTACTCAATATCATCATCCGATTTAGGACATAAAGCTGATGATAATTTAAAATGTGCAGCTAACGGAGTACTTACTTTCTTGGCACCATGCATATTAAAGCCACGAAGGACCTTATCAATATATCCACTCTGACTTAGATATAATTTTCCAGACGGTCTATCTCTAGAAATTTCCATGCCAAGAATCTTCTTTGCTGCACCCAAATCCTTCATCTCAAATTCACTACTCAATTGCTTCTTTAGTTTTTCAATTTCTTTCATACTCTTTGCAACAATTAACATATCATCAACATAAAGGAGCAAATAAATAGCTGAATCTTTAGCAACTTTCAAATAAACACAGCTATCATAATCAGACCGCTTAAAACCTTGACAGAGCATAAAGGTGTCAAATCTCTTGTACCATTGTCTAGGGGATTGCTTCAATCCATAAAGAGATTTCTGTAACTTACAGACGAGGTCTTCTTTTCCAGGAATAATAAAACCTTCAGGTTGCTCCATATAAATATCCTCTTCTAACTCCCAATGTAAGAATGCAGTTTTAACATCTAATTGTTCAAGCTCATAATCATGCATTGCAACAATACTGAGTAATGTGCGAATAGAGCTATGTTTCACAACAGGAGAGAAAACTTCATTGAAGTCAATACCTGGAATTTGGCTATAACCTTTAGCCACTAACCTTGCTTTATATCTTGCCTCATCATTAGGTGAAACACCTTCTTTTCTTTTGAAAACCCACTTGCAGCGAATAGGTTTCTTCTCTCTTGGTAATTTAACTAATCTCCAAGTGCCATTCTTTTCAAGTGATTCCATCTCATCATGCATAGCGGTCATCCATTTATTTTTATCACTAGAAACAATAGCCTCGGAATATGAAGAAGGCTCAGCAACACCTTCAATTTCTTCTGCCACATTCAAACAATAAGAGACCATATTAACTTCTTCAATCAATCGCTTGCGAGGTTGAGTATTCCTCCTGGGTCTATCTGCTGCAATAGAACGATGTGGTGGATGCTCATTAGTAGAAACTTCTGAATCATTGTCCTGCTGAATCTCTGGTGTAGATCCTGAATTAATAACGTGCTCCACCTGCACGCTTGTCTCAATTTCCTTCTCAATAGGAATATTAGTAGATTGTTTATCACGAAATAATGCAACCTCATCAAAAGTAACGCTTCTACTAATAACAACCTTTCTAGTTTCAGGATTCCATAATTTAAAACCTTTCACACCAGGCTTATAACCAAGGTATAAATGCATTTAACAGCTCTAGGCTCCAATTTACTATTATTAACATGAGCATAAGCATGACAACCAAATATTTTCAACTCGGTATAATCAGCAGGAGAACCAGACCATACCTCAATAGGTGTCTTCTTTTCAATAGACAAATTAGGCGACCGATTAATTAAGTGACAAGCAGTGTGTAGCACCCCGGAAATCCTCTAATAGAAAATCGTGTGCTAAACAATATTTTGTGCATCATCATGACATCATGCATATATTTTTCATAAAACCATTTTCATAAAAGCCTATATTGTTTTCTAATTAGCCCTCTCCTTTAATCTCAAACTAAAATCTCGGACTCTTTAGATCTTTTATTTGTCTAAAAAGTATTTATAAAAATATTTTTTAAAATAAAATAAATAATAAAATGTTTTGTCCGGTGGAGGCGACCCAGCCCGTAGGCCAGGCCACCTACCACTCCGGCAGTCCGGCCCAACACACCCAGCAAAACCTAGACCTAATCCTAATCCTAGCCCCACATCTAACCAAAACCTAAACCTAAACCACCCCCACCCTATTCCCAGCCGCCGCCGCCGCAGTGCACACATCGCACAGCAGCCGCACACACGCACCCCACCCCGTTTCCTGCCGCTAACCCCTATCCCGCGTCACAGACCCGTTCCTCTGCCCGTTCGCTCGATGACCGCCCTGGCCCACCCCGACACGCTCCTATCCTTCCTTCGAAACCCACCAACCCCCCCCGTCCCTGTCGCTACCGCACCCTCACCTCCCTTCTTCATCCTGGATCCCGAGGCCACCTCCCCTCGATCTCCTCGCCGCCGCCAGGCTGCGAGCCTGAGCCACCCAGACCGCCTCCTCTGGCCCGCTCGCCTCACCCCCACGCCATCAAGCTCCCCAGGCAGAACCGCTCCCCCTGGCCCCACCACTCCCTGATCGATCCCCTCCACGCGACCCTGCTCCCGCCTACCTCGGTCCCTGTTGTTCTCCTCTGCCTCATTTTATCCTCTCCCCATGAGCGCCGCCGGCCTCAGGCCCTCCCGCCGCCAGCGCGCCCCTGCGGCCCCTCCTCGTCCGTTCGCCCCCGCCGTCACCTCCTCCTCGCGGACCATCTCACCGTCGCGCCATGTCGATGTCCTGCGCTGCCCGAGCGCCCTTGCGCCCTGCTAGAGCTCGCCGGCCGCCCCTGCGTTCCCCTGGTGCCGCCTCCGCTTCCAGGTGCCCCGGCCTCGACCTTCGTCATGCCCGACCTCGCATTCCTCCTCCCCGTCTCCTCTCTGTTCCTCACGTAACGGCAAGCCCCAGCTCCGTCCTCATCTGCCGCCAGCTTCCCCCGACACGGAGGTCCTCAGTGTCCACCTCTGCAAGATCAGCCAAGCCCCGGTGCAAGGTCTTCTTCTGCTCCGACATGGTCGCTGGGCCTCCTCGCGCCAGCTCCTCCTCAAGCATGTCGTCATGCGCCGTCCTTCCTGTCGCCTTCTGCTAACCGGCATCGCGCCTGTATGGCCAGGAGCACGTCGGCCCAAGCACCAACAGCTTCTGCCTCACGTGCTCGTGCATCGCGGTACCCCTGCAAGTTCTGGCCGGTTCTAGGGAAGCCGACCCAAGCTGGAGTCGCACCTGTTCGTCCCTGTTGTCTTGCAGCGGACTCTCTTTCGGATATGGTTTGTCCTGGCTACTTTCCAAGATCTCTCGAAAGGCCGCACACGGATGTGAACCCAAGGCTGGTGATTTAATCAATGATTGAAGACCAACTCGAGGTTTCCTAGGCGACGACACCCAAGATCTTCCTCATGGCACGCCAAGACCTCCGTCATGAAACCGCAAGATCCACTTCCGGAATCTAAAGAACCTCGATCCACGAATCCAAACCCCGATGCTCCGATCCAAAGACCGAGCCCGGGGAGACCGAACCCGTCGAACCCTCGGTGAACCCCAAGATCGCCGAGACCCCTCAATGTGTGACCCCTTACCTGAGACCCCCATATTTTTGTAATATATATAATATACTTGTTGCATATTAAATTGCCATGCTTGCACACATATAATATGGTTTGGGGGCATTATGCCAATTCACCGCATAATTAAATATGGAGACCATATGCGGGCGAATCTAGTCTAATATTGGTCCCATTTAAATTTGTGCATCGAACCGATGAAATATTCTGCCTTGGTAAGACAACATTTAAATTGCTGGGTATCTAAACAACATAAACCTAATAATTAATTGTCGGGACCTCGGTTCCGCTTAACATTGACTAATTGCATTGCATCCTTGCCATGTCATACATCATACATACCATGCCCGCTCTTTTGCCGTAGTAATAAATAGTGCATCCGGTGTTTCTCTAGTGCTTTGCTTCTTCACGGACTAGGCCGATGAGTTGATGCGAGTGTCGACCCGATCTTCGGATGAACATTCGACAATGTTTCCAGGCGAGCATTCTCCCCCTTTCTACCTATTTTACCTTTCTAGTCTTTATTTCTTCCTGTTGATCTATTGCTATCTGTGTTGCGATGCTCTAGTTTTCATACCCGTGATATCCCTTGTAGCCTTATATTGCCTTGGACACACCCTATTACCTGTTTCTTGGTAGATAGTTGGACTTGCGTGTCGTAGTCGCTTGCTCAAGTGCTGCTGCGTGTCGTCAAGTACCACAGTTGTTGGAGTATTGCCGTATGTTTAATGTTGGAGATGATCATGGCTTTAATTATTGTTTAATAACTAAAATTGAAAGTAGGTAAATGCAGAGGCACCGGTGGGTAATAGACAATATTTGGTTTTTAACCGCTCAATGGTGTCCCGTAGGACCCCGAGTTCTTGACACCTGTTCCGAGATCGAGCGCGCTAACCATAGGTGGGGTGTGTGGGCACCCCCATCGATTAGTACCTGATTTCAAAGTACTGTACCGGGGGCCACAAAGTAGTTTGGGGCTTTATTACTATCCTGTACTCATGCCATGCTTTACTGCTTTATTTACGATTGCGCGTGAAACGCCTGTACTGTTTAGGAACCCCGTGATACGTTTTTGCTGTATCGACAAGCCCAGTCACACTTTCGGGTTCCCAGTCGTTTACAGCCGTCGACACAAACCCAGGGTCCGTCTCGGAGACCGGCCGACTTCGTTACGGGTAGTTTAGTGGGGTGGCCCCCCGTGCTTGCTTTGGGTCTGGGAAACGTCGTGTCCGAAACCCCGTCGACATACCATTGGGTGTATGTATTGTGATCTTGTACCTACCTGATCTGACAACAAGGGTGTAGGTGCGTGTGGAAACTTTGGTGCACCCCTG
Source organism: Avena longiglumis (assembly GCA_030063025.1). Lineage (NCBI taxonomy): Eukaryota > Viridiplantae > Streptophyta > Magnoliopsida > Poales > Poaceae > Avena > Avena longiglumis. Next base: position 79,935,252 of record CP125978.1, read on the forward strand.
CAGGGTTAAATCTTTTTGAGAAGCCGTGTCCGCGGTTATGGACGACTTGGAGCACAGTTCTCGATCATAGCCAACTATAACTAAAGTTTACTGTTATAATTTGACTTGTATCCGATATGACTAGTAATCAGCTTCACTACAACGGAATGGCTAAATAAAAGTACCAACAACTGCTGGGTTTGGGATATCTCATGCTAATTGAATCTGACTAGTAAGTATTGCAACTACAACGGAATGGTTAACTAAAAGTGCCCACTGCTTATTATATCAGGATGACTATCTCTATCTGACTAGTAATGGCTGCAACGATAACTGAATAAATAAAACTGCCAACTGTGTGAGTTCCTCGGTTGACTTCCTCGTTTGGTCTCGAGGGGGAAACACCAGGATGGGTATGTTTGGTGGTAGAATCATGTTGGTTCCGAATAGGTCTTTCTTACCCCTCTCCGATAGCCGCTATTTGTATCGAGTCTCTATAGGTTGTTTAGTGCATGCCGCGCTGCCGCTTCAGTCCACCATACCTATGTAGGCGAGGACCGCCGAATTCTAGTCTCGCCGTATGTCGGCCTCGATCGACGCTCTCTTTTTCCTTTGCCCTTTGTCGGCACCCCTTTGTTTAAGCAGGATTGAGATCGGCGTCGTTAGGTGGTTACCCTTCCGGCTTGGCTCAGGGGGTTATGGACGCCATTGGTTATTCTTCAGGGCTCTTAGCTCAATTTGCATCTTGTCCGTACTCGGACGCTGTATTGTTTTCAAGGTGATTTGGATCTTTGTACTGTGAATTTGTATTCTTGACTCTTTGAGTCGCTGCTGTATATATATATGTTTTGTGGGTTCCATCGAGGACTATTGAGTAATGATATTACTTCGTTTTCCACCCGCACGCAAGTGCCTGGTGGGCACCTTTGAATCGTTTCTATGCGAGTTTGGCGGGAAGCGCTGAAACTTGCATAGGGCCTATTCCGAGGGAGTTACAGAGTGGAAGCGGCTTCAGCCCAAAAACTCTTAGATAATCCAGAGCTAGACAACATGCAACGTACCTTTTCCAGAATTGTTCTATTCATGCATTCAGAGACGCCATTTTGCTGAGGGTTACCTGGGACAATATATGTTGGAGATATGCCCTAGAGGCAATAATAAATGTAGTTATTATTATATCTTTGTGTTTATGATAAATGTTTACATTTATGCTATAATAGTATTAACAAGGAAACATTAATACTTGTGTGATTTGTAAACTTAATTTGAAGTCCCTAGTAAAGCCTCTATACATCACTAGCTTGTTGGTTAATAAATGATTGTGGTTTCCCTATCATGAACATTGAGATGTTATTAACAACAAGATCATATCGTTAGGAGAATGATATGATGGACATACTCCTATAGATAAGCATGCATAAAGATCAAGTCATTTTAATAGTTCAATTGCTATATGCTTTCTGATACATAGTACCTAATTCCTTCGACCATGAGATCATGCTTATCACCTTTACCGGATGGATGCTTTGATGACATCAAACACCACACCATAACTGGGTGGCTATAAAGGTGGAATTGAGTGTTCGGAAAGTGTTGGTTGAAACACATGGATCAAGAGTGGGATTTGTCCATCCATATGACGGATAGATATACTCTGGGCCCTCTCAGTGAAATGTCATCCAATTAGCTTGCAAGCATGTGACTGGCTCACAAGGGATCACATATCACGGGAACGAGAAAAGAGTACTTATCGGTAACGAGGTTGAACTAGGTATGCAGAGATACCGACGATCATAACCTTGGATAAGTAAACTATCGTGAGACAAAGGGAAATTGGTATCGTATGTAAGTGGTTCATTCGATCGCAAAGTAATCGTAGAAATATGTGGGAGCCATATGAATTTCCAGATTCCTCTATTGGTTATTGTTCGGAGAAGTATCTCGATCATGTCCGCATAATTCACGAACCGTAGGGAGACACACTTAAGGATTCGACGTTGTTTGAGTAGTTATGGAATGATGAGAAAGAGACCGAATGTTGTTCGGAGTCTCGAATGGGATTCGGGATATCACGAGGAGATCCGGAATGGTCCGGAGAATAAGATTCATATAAGGAAAGTCTTGTTTCGGAGTTGGAGAATGGTTCCGGTGTTTTCATCGGGAATGTTCTAGAAGGTTCCGGAATGTCCGGCACTCCGGAGGGGAAGGGTACATGAATGTGTTATATCAAGTTGGTACGATTGCATCATGTACTAAGTGTCATCGCTGAACAATATAGAGGGTTTATTCAAATCCTAGTTTGAAAAGTCAAACGCCAAGTTTGAAAGTCAAACGACTATTTTTGGGAAGTGGAGAGAGAGGTGGAAAACGACTTTGGGGAGGAGTTCCTCCTCCCACCGCCGGCGCACCACCAAGCCGAGTTGGGGAGGGACTCCCCTCCCCTTGGACGGCCCCTCCACCTATAAAAGGAGGGGCAGGGCTCCCCTCCTAGACACACAAGTTCCTACCTCTAAACCCTAGCCCCAAGCCGCCGCCGGCCCTAGGGCAAACCGCCGCCGCCGCCTAGATAACCCTAGCCACCGGCCAAGCCCCCTCCTCGGCGTGACTAAACCCTAAATCGTCGAGGGACTCTCTCATACTCCACCATACTCGCTCCGGCTTAAGGCGAAGCTCATGAGATCTCCCTCTACTTCGGTACCACGCCGTTGTCCGCCGAATCGAGGAGAGTGCTACAACCTCCGCTTTTCTGGAACAAGGAGAGGAAGGTCTTCGTCGAAAATCAACGTGTGACTGATCAAGGGGCGCTGGAACGCAGGAAGGATCGTCACGCGATCTTGAGATCGGAAGAGTACGACTACATCACCCACGAGAATCCGCCTCGCTAAACACTTTGGAATCTTCGAGGGTGAGTTATTCCATCGACTCGTTGCTACAATCTAGTAGATAGATCTTGGCTTGTTTGTTTGTATGCGATAGAAATTTTTGTTTTCCATGCTACGAAACCCTACAAAGTGGTATCGAGCCGTGTCTATATGTAGATCTGTTGCCTGAGTAGAACACAATGGTCATTGTGGGCGTTGATGCTTTTATTGTCGATTGCTTCTTGTGTACTTTGCTTCTTGCGGATGTTGGGATGAAGGCCCGGGCTAACCTTACATGACATCGTTCATGAGACTTGCTCCATGCTTGACATGCAACTTGTATTGCATAAGTGGCTTTATGGCGCTGCTTTCTCCTAGCATAGTTAAGATCCAATTTACAACGGGTGATTAACAATACTAGTATCAATGTTGTGGTTCATGTTCGTAAGTTAGAACGACACTTATTGAAAGCCCCAAACCACGTAAAATATGCAAAGAAAGTAGATACGTCTAACTTTGTTTTGCAGGGGTGTGCAGTGATGTGATATGGCCATGATTATGATTATATTTGATGTATGCAATGTTCCTTATTATAAGTTGGCAACCGGCAGGAGCCATATGGTTGTCTTTAATTTATGTTAAGACCCGCGTGTCTATTCAAAGTAGTTGTAATAGTTGAAGCCGGTGTACGACAACCATGGAGAAGCGTCATTGACCCTGATGCAATGCCGGTGATGATGGAGATCATGTTCGTGCTTGAAGATGGAGATCGGAAGCACAAAGAAGAAAGGCCATATCATATCACATATTATGAATTGCATGTGATGTTAATCCTTTATGCATCTTGTATTTCTTAGTTAACGACGGTAGCATTATAAGATGATCCCTCATGCACATGAATTTCAAGTCATAAAGTGTTCACCCTTAGTTAGCACCGTTGCTAAAGCTTGTTGTTTCGAAGCACCACATGATGATCGGGTGTGTTAGATTCCGCAAGTGTATACAACGTGAGCAAGCCAGATTTGCTCATGCGGAAGCTAAGGTTTGATCTTGACGAGCCTAGCATGTATGCACATGGTCTCGAACACGGATCACCGAAGGTAAATCATGAATCATATAGTAGATATGATGAACATGTCGATTGTTCGCCATTGAAACTGTATCAACTCTCGTGATGATCGGTGTTGATGTGGTGGATTTGGTTCGTGATCACTAAAACAATGTGAGGGATATTGTTTTGAGTGGGAGTTCACCTAGATTAATTTTATTATTAATTTGAACTCAATTTGTCATAAACTTAGTCTAAACTATTGCAAATATGTTGTAGATCAATGGCAGCCCCTACCATCAATTTTAATGAGTTAGAGAAAGAAAAGTTGAAAAACAATGGAAGCAACTTCATGGATTGGTTCCGCAATTTGAGGATTGTCCTCACAGTGGTATTTTGACCTATGTCTTGTATGCACCATTGGTGACCCACTGACTGATCTTTGCCGATGAAGTAAAGAATGTTTACCTCACTCGGAAGACTCAGTACTCCACAGTTCTGAAGGGAATATGCCCGAGAGGCAATAATAAAGTGGTTATTATCGTATTCCTTATTTATGATAAATGTTTATTTTGCATGCTATAATTGTATTAATACGGAAACGTTAATACATGTGTGTTTAGTAAACAAATAGAAAGTTCCTAGTTATGCCTCTCTTATAAACTAGCTCGTTGATTAACAAGATGATCATAGGTTTCCTGATCATGGACATTGGATGTTGTTAATAACGAGGTCACAACATTAGTGTAATGGTGTGATGAACATTCATCCGAAGTATAGCATTACGATCAAATTCATTGAGTTTATATTTCTATAACAACTTACGAAGTGATCCTAATCCTTAGACCATGAGATCATGTCAATCACTAACACTGGAAGAGTTTCTTGATAACATCAAACGTCACACCGTAACAGGGTGATTATAAAGATGGGTTCAGAACTACTAAAGTGTTATGTTGAGGCCCATGGATCGAGAGTGGAATTTGTTCATCCCGATGACGGATAGATATACTCTGGGCCCTCTCGGTGATATTACATTGATTAGCTTGCAAGCAAGTGATTTGATCACTAGAATGTTATATCACGGGAACGAGAAAAGAGTGCATGTCGATGAGATCAAACTAGGTATGGAGATACCTATGATCGAATCTCGGACATGTAATATATCATGAAACAAAGGGATTAAGATACTAGCGTAAAGGTTCCGACGATCACAAGAAAGTCATCGTTGAATGTGTGGGAGTCGATGGGTCTCGGATCCGCTTGATTATTGATCGAGAGGGTCTCGATCATGTCCGCATTATTCGCGAACCGTAGGGTGACACACTTAAGAGACACCGACATCCAATTGGAGCAAAAGTTTCATGCCGAAAAGAAAGGAAAGCGCGAATTTATTTCACTAGACACAAAGCTGTTTCGGTTGAAACTGGTTCTGCATGTGAAATGGAATACTAGCAAGGGTTTTATGTGAATGTTTGTTAATTAAAGTAATTAACAAAATTCTGAATAAATAAATAAAAGAGTTTTATTTAAATGAGAGCTTGCATTAAATTTGGTGGAAATTTAATGCATGTGAGTATTATGAGTGGAGGCTTTTTAATGGGAGTGGAGGCTTTTCATTTTGGGTGGAGCTCCACCCACATGAATGTGGAAGAGGTGGGGGCAGCCCCATGGCTGGCGCCATGCCCCTTGGGTGCCCCCTCTCCCCTATAAAAGGCCCCCCTCTCCTCCTCTCACACCACACCTCCTCGTGAAGGATCTCTCTCCCCCTCTAGAATTTATTCCCCATGGTCTCGGACTAGCGAGATACATGTTCCCGGTGGCTATTCGGCAAGAAAGAGTTGTGCTTCGCTGCATCGCTGGGCGAGGCGGAGGTTGCTCGGTGCCTCGAGCGTGTGTGCGAGCACGCTGCTTTGTTTTGCGCTAGGACTTCCTCGATCTTGAGATCGGCAAGAGATCGTCTACATCAACCACGAGTTTGGACTCGTTAAGCTTTGTCGGTCTTCAAGGGTATGTTCTCTACGGATATACATCCGCCCGTTGTTTGTATCTAGTAGATAGATCTTGGTACATAGTTGTTCCCATCGTAGGAAAATTTTGTTTTCTATCTGCGAACCCTTCATGGTATCGAGCGGATCTATGCGTAGATACTTTGCAGGTAGTACACATATGAGTATGTGGCGATGATGATCATTTTATTGCTTCTTAGTTGTACTTTGGATATTGGTGGCATAGTGGGATGAAGCGCCGGACAAACTTTACATGTCCTCGCATGAGACTGTTCACGCTTGACATGCAACTAGTTTTGCATAAGTGGCTAGCGGGTGTCTGTCTCTCCTACTATAGTCAATATCTAATTTACAACGAGTTGTCAACAATTTGGTTATCCTCGTTGTGGTTCATGTTCGTAGGTAAGAACGGTTCTATCTTCGAAAGCCCTAACCACGTAAAATTTGCAATGGATAAATTAGAGGCGTCTAGTTTAGATTGTTGCTGGGCTAGTGTTATGATATGGTGATGTTGTAAGTAGAAGTATGAGATGATACTCTTACAACATACATAACGTGTAATCTCCATAGACCTTGGATTTACACATAAAGGTATGATAGTGATCATACCATGATGCACATGATAAAGATCATCTGCGGGAACCATATAATCTCACTAATAAACATATGATGTTTGATTGCATCTTATATTGCTTATTTAGCGCTTTGTTAAGCATAATAAGATGTTCCCTCATTTAGATATCAAGATAAGAATGTGTTCTTCCTTTAGTATGCACCGATTATGTTTTCGTCGCTCCAAGACATCACGTGATGATCGGGTGTTCTTGGATCCTCGACCATACTTCGGGTGTAAAACAGTTACACACGCAAAATACTAAGGTTCTAACTTGGCGAGCCTAGCATGTCAGACATGGCCTCGAACACGGACGAAAGGTTAAGCATGAGTCATATAGTAGATATGATGCCCATTTGATGCTCGCCTTTGAAGCTACACCGACTCACGTGATGATCGGACTTGGTGTAGTGGATTTGGTTCATGTAATCACCAAAAAGGCACGAGGGATGTCGTTTTTGAGTGGGAGTTCATTTCTAATTTGGATTAGTAGAACTCAATTTATCATGAATTAAATCAAAGTGAATTTGCATAATTTGTTGTAGTCATTGGCATTCGTTCACCACCATATGCATAGTTGTAATTGAGATAATAGAACTATAGAATTCTGGATATATACTTTCTGAACGGTATCGTATTGTGTTGAGTGTCAATCTAAAGTTTAAAGTCCTATTGCAAACTTTCAGCAAAATTCTATTTACTCGTGAAATTTAATAATTGGTATTAAATCGAGAGTAACAATTCCAATGTTAGTATCTTAAGTATCATGTTTGCCTCCATGATTCTTGATTTAAACATCAAGTTTATCTAGGAGCTGAAAGAATTATTTGAAACCATCATGTGTGGCAGATATAACGATATCTGAAACAATGTTTTGGTTGAAATATGATAGAGTATAATATATGTTCTCATATTGGATGAGAATTTGCGAAGGTTGGAGATGCTAGACATCCTAATCATCCAAAAGGGTTTTGGAAAGTAATGTTATACTCACGATTCGCCTTTATAAGCTAAAGTAGCTTGATCATGAATGTCGTCATGATAAGGGTGAATAGAATATGTATGTAAAATGTTTACTACACTAAAAGATTACTAAAGAATGGATTTTGAAAGAATACCGATCATTTGATGATGGTGATCTACTTCAAAGTGCAAGTCCAAAGGTATTATTATTTGAATATACACTCTTTGGACTATGTGTCATGTGTATGGCGCCACTGTTGATGTTGATAGTTTCTTTTAAAAAGGAAAAGGAAATGCTGAAAGAAAATCTATAAAATATATTTGGCAGAAAAGAAAAGATTGGAAATATCCAATTTAGGTATATATATGATATACATGTTATGGTTGTATTCTTTGCTTGTTAAACAATGTGGTTTTTGGGTATTGGATACCGAATTGGTTGGTATGAAATTTCATACGGAATGACGCAATTCATGAACCACAATGGCCTAAGTAACTAGCAAGAGAAAATGTGATGATGTTCATCGAAAACAAACAAACCGTTGTTTGTATTTCTCGTTGACATCAAAGCTTGACTTCAAGATTTGTTTTAATAATTGTTATTTGAATCAGGTATTATAAGAACAAAGGTTGTTCAAATAATTACCGTATTCCATATAAGATGGATGATTTACAAATCTAGTTGAAGAAAGACTTCAAGATTTGTTTTAATAATTGTTATTTGAATCAGGTATTATAAGAACAAAGGTTGTTCAAATAATTACCGTATTCCATATAAGATGGATGATTTACAAATCTAGTTGAAGAAATCACATCCATAAATCCTAATGCTAAAATGTTGCAAGACAAATGATTGAAAGATCACTTATGAAGTGACATTGCTGTTTAAATTATATTGGAAAGAAAACATGAAGAATCTCCATTTTCATGGATTTTTGGAGTCTTTGATTTGATCAAGTGACGCTTGTGAGACTTTCCTCGGGATAATTAAAACTTTGTTCAAAGGCCAAAGAAGAACGAACGACTAAAATATTGGAATTTATACATATCGATGTATGTAGTCCATTATGTGCAGTCGTAAGCGATGGGTTTCAACTTCATATGCTTTCTCCGGAAATTTGAGTGAATGTTCACTTAATGAGAAAGAAGTATGAAATATTTGAAAATGTTTCAAATACTTTCAAGATGAAGTGAAAAATCATTGTAACAAGAAAATAAATGAATTATGATTTTATCATAAAGGGATTTATTTGAGTTGCAAGTTTAGCAAAACACCTAGATTTACATCTCCCGAAACACCATAGGAGTATGGAGTGTTTGAGATTTGTAAAGAAACCTTGTGAGACATGGTTGGATCAAAGGTGTTGTTTATAAAACTGCCATTATGTTTTAAAAGATTAAAGCTTTAGAGACTACCGCTTTTACACTGAAAAAGAGCTCCATCTAGATCCGTTGAAATGACACCATGGAAGTTATGGTTTGGGGTAAAACCCAAGTTGTCATTTCTTAAATTTTGGTATAATAAACATAAGTAAGATGTTTACAACCAAAGTCGGATGAGCATGTCTTTGTAGGTTATTTCGAATAACAATTGGTTATTCCTCCATAACACCGAGGAAAAAAGGGTTTGTCGCTTGAAATGTAAAGTTTCTTGAAGAAGGAATTTTTTCATAAATGTTAAGTGGGAGGACAATAGAACTTTGATAAGGTTAACGAACCTTAGCTAAATGTGCTGAGTTGCGCAGCGCCGGAAATCGTTCTGGAGGCTACCATAATGCTCATAGCTTATGTGCCTCAAAGGTTGTGGTCACAGAGATCTAAGTTCCTATTGAACCAAGTCGGTCGGATAAACAATCAAATACTAAGATTTGAGAGTAAATCATCATTGTTTGACAATGATTAACCGACTATATGCAAAGAAGTGATGATGGGCCCTGACTCCGTCAAATGGCTTGAAGCCATAAAATCCGTGATAGTTCCATACACGAGAAATCAAGTTTTGAACTTGGAAGACCCTCTGGAAAGGTGTAAAAACCTATCGGTAGTATTTGGATCTATAAAGAAACAGACATGGATGTTTCACATCTATGAAATAGTCGACATGTCGTAAAGTATTTTATGACAATGTTCAAGGAGTTGACTATGACAAGATTTGATCTTTCATAGCGATATTTAGTCTGAACGGATTAAAGTAGCAACCACTACATATAATTTGGTATATGGTAGATGAATAAACAAAACAAAGTTCTTCTAATAGAATGGTTACCTAGGACGTGTACATGACACGGTCCAAAGGGTTTTGTTAAATTCAAAGGATGTTAAAAGGGCATGCAAACTTCAATGGTTGAAGTAAGCATCATGAGTTGGAATCTTCACCATGATGAAAAGGAGTTTTTCATCGAGGCGATGAAGATGCTTGCATTTGCAAGAAATTAAGTGGGGCGCTAAGACATATTTCTAATACATTATGTGGAGGACATCTTGTTGATTAGAAATGATGTATCTTTTATTGACAAAGGTTAAGAATTTCATTTTGATGAAAGACTTAGGCAAAACCGAATATTTAGCGTGAATGTCTATAGTGGATGACTGTGGCGCCAATATGGTTATGCCAAGCGTACATATATGAGATATTGAAGGAGTTCAATATAGAAGCGACAAGAAACAGTTCTTGTTGCATGGAAAGGAATTGAATCAAGATTCAAGTGTATCGACACTTGATAAGTGAAACAAAATTCAAGTGCTTTGACACTTGATGAGTGCAATCACGAGAATGTTTTGATCAATCATACCATGATATGTACACATCCAGATATGTCCTATGCTCTAAGTGTTATGAGCATATACCAGAATGAATCATAAAATGATCATTGGACGATAGTAAGGATATTCTTATGATCTTTTGGAAGAACTAAGAATATATTTGTGTAGAGGTGACAAATAATTACAAATAGTTCATTGTAAAGCGTTACATTGATACTAGTTTTGTCACAAGATACAAATTAAGTTTATCTCAATTTAAACTATGGGTGGCACAATGTAATGGAAAGGAGATTCCATGATGGATTTGGAAGAGTTCCAAAGTTAAGACATTGTGAATACTACAACAAAAGGCTAAGTATAGGAGTGCTATAGTAGCAGCAAAGGAGGGAATTTGTGTCAAGTAGTTTGTTATCAAACTAAGGTGTGGTTCGCAACGGGCTAACACTAAAGATATATTGTATGACAATAGTATCGACGTGTTTTAACCCCAAGGAACTAAAGGTCTCACCGAAAGACCAAATTTATACAATGCCATCTCATTGGAGAATGAGTGATGCGTGAAGACGCAAAGACATGCAAATACACACGGACTGAGCGTCACTCGTAGATTATGTTAACCACTTGCAATTGTGTATATGGAACACGAAAGCCATAGGTGTTCAATACACAAAGTTCTCAAACTAGATTATTGTCTCTAGTGCAAGTGGGAGACGAAGGAATATGCCCGAGAGGCAATAATAAAGTGGTTATTATCGTATTCCTTATTTATGATAAATGTTTATTTTGCATGCTATAATTGTATTAATGAAAGCGTTAATACATGTGTGTTTAATAAACAAATAGAAAGTTCCTAGTTATGCCTCTCTTATAAACTAGCTCGTTGATTAACAAGATGATCATAGGTTTCCGATCATGGACATTGGATGTTGTTAATAACGAGGTCACAACATTAGTGTAATGGTGTGATGAACATTCATCCGAAGTAGCATTACGATCAAAGTCATTGAGTTTATATTGCTATAACAACTTACAGTGATCCTAATCCTTAGACCATGAGATCATGTCAATCACTAACCGGAAGAGTTTCTTGATAACATCAAACGTCACACCGTAATGGGGTGATTATAAAGATGGGTTGAGAACTACTAAAGTGTTATGTTGAGGCCATGGATCGAGAGGAATTTGTTCATCCGATGGCGGATAGATATACTGGGCCCTCTGGTGATATCACATTGATTAGCTTGCAAGCAAGTGATTTGATCACTAGAATGTTATATCACGGAGCGAGAAAAGAGTGCATGTCGATGCGAGATCAAACTAGGTATGGAGATACCGATGATCGAATCTCGGACATGTAATATATCGAAACAAAGGGATTAAGATACTAGCGTAAAGGTTCGGCGATCACAAGAAAGTCATCGTTGAATGTGGGAGTCGGTATGGGTCTCCAGATCCGCTCGATTATTGATCGAGAGGGTCTCGATCATGTCCGCATTATTCGCGAACCGTAGGGTGACACACTTAAGAGACACCGACATCCAATTGGAGCAAAAGTTTCATGCCGAAAAGAAAAGGAAAGCGCAGGAATTTATTTCACTGAACACAAACTGTTTGGTTGAAATTGTGAAACTGGTTACGCATGTGAAATGGAATACTAGCAAGGGTTTTATGTGAATGTTTGTTAATTAAAGTAATTAACAAAATTCTGAATAAATAAATAAAGAGTTTTATTTAAATGAGAGCTTGCATTAAATTTGGTGGAAATTTAATGCATGTGGTGGATTTATGAGTGGAGGCTTTTAATGGGAGTGGAGGCTTTTCATTTTGGGTGGGAGCTCCACCCACATGAATGTGGAAGAGGTGGGGCAGCCCATGGCTGGGCGCCATGGCCCTTGGGTGCCCCTCTCCCCTATAAAGGCCCCCTCTCCTCCTCTCACACCACACCTCCTCGTGAAGGATCTCTCTCCCCTCTAGAATTTATTCCCCATGGTCTCGGACTAGCGAGATACATGTTCCGGTGGCTTTTCGGCAAGAAAGATTTGTGCTTCGCTGCATCGCTGGGCGAGGCGGAGGTTGCTCGGTGCCTCGAGCGTGTGTGCGAGCACGGATCTTATTGTTTTCGGCGCTAGGACTTCCTCTCGATCTTGAGATCGGCAAGAGATCGTCTACATCAACCACGAGTTTGGACTCGTTAAGCTTTGTCGGTCTTCAAGGGTATGTTCTCTACGGATATACATCCGCCCGTTGTTTGTATCTAGTAGATAGATCTTGGTACATAGTTGTTCCCATCGTAGGAAAATTTTTGTTTTTCTATGCTGCGAACCCTTCAAGTTCAGTGTGCTATCTTGTATGGTTTAGAATCGGAGCTTTAGAAAAGGTTTGAGAATTCAGACCCATATGATATTGTCAAGGATCTCAAATTGATTTTTGAGACTCATGCAGCAATTGAAAGCTATGAGGCTTCTGAAAAGTTCTTTAACTGCAAGATGGAAGAGGGCAGCTCCGTCAGTGAGCATGTTCTTAAGATGTCTGGGCACGCAAACAAACTTCAAAGCTTGGGTATAGTGATTCCTAATGCTTTGGGGTTTTACCGTGTCCTCCAATCACTACCACCAAGTTACAAGAACTTTGTGATGAACTACAACATGCAGAACATGAACAAGACGTTGCCAGAACTCTTTGCCATGTTGAAATCTGCAGAAGTGGAGATCAAGAAAGAGCACCAAGTGTTGTTGGTCAATAAGACCACCAAATTCAAGAAAGGCAAGTCTAAGCAAAAGGGACACTTCAAGAAGGGTGGTAAGAAAGTTACCACACCGATGAAGAAGACCAAGGCTGGACCTAAGCCTGATACTGAGTGCTTTCTTGCAAGGAGAAGGTCCTTTGGGCGGAATTGCCCAAAGTACTTGGCGGTTGAAGAACGGCAACATCAAGAAGAAAGGTATATCCGATATACATGTTATTGATGTGTATCTCACTAGTACTCGTAGTAGTGCACGGGTATTTGATCTTGGTTCGGTTGCTCATATTTGTAACTCGAAGCAGTCTTTAGAATAAGCGGAAGCTAGCGAAGAACGAGGTGACGATGCGCGTGGGAAACGGATCAAAGGTTGATGTGATCGTGGTCGGCACGCTACCCCTTCATCTACCATCAGGATTAGTTTTATACTTAAATAATTGTTATTTGGTGCCTGTGTTGAGCATGAACATTATATCGGGATCTTGTTTATTGCGATACGGTTACTTGTTTAAGTCCGAGAATAATGGTTGTTCGATTTATATGAGTAATATGTTTTATGCACATGCACCTTTGATAGATGGTCTATTCTTATTGAATCTTGATAGTGGAAATACACATATTAATAACATTGAGGTTAAACGTTTGAAATCGAGCGATAACTCGACCTATATGTGGCACTGTCGTCTTGGTCACATTGGAGTGAAGTGTATGAAGAAACTCCATTCTGATGGACTTTTTGAATCACTTGATTTTGAATCACTTGAAAGATGCGAAGCATGTATGATGAGTAAAATGACTAAGACTCCATTTTCTGGTATGATGGAGCGAGCTACGGACTTATTGGAATTCATACATACCGATGTGTGTGGTCCAATGAGTCTAGCATCACGCGGTGGTTATCGTTATGTTCTTACCTTCACGGATGACTTGAGTAGATATGGGTATATCTATTTCATGAAACATAAGTCCGAGACTTTCGAGAAGTTTAAGGAATTTCAAAGTGAGGTTGAGAATCAACATAAGAAGAAGATTAAATTTCTACGTTCTGATCGTGGAGGTGAATATCTAAGTTACGAGTTTGGCGAGCATTTGAAGAAATGCGGAATACTTTCACAATTGACACTGCCGGGAACACCACATCGTAATGGTGTGTCCGAACGTCGTAATCGAACTCTCTTAGATATGGTTCGTTCTATGATGTCACTTACAGATTTACCGCTATCATTTTGGGGTTATGCATTAGAAACAGCCGCATTCACTTTAAATAGGGCACCATCTAAATCCGCTGAAACGACACCGTATGAATTATGGTTTGGGAAGAAACCTAGATTGTCGTTCCTTAAAGTTTGGGGATGCGAAGCCTATGTAAATAAGTTACAGCCGGACAAGCTTGAACCCAAAGCGGAAAAATGCGTCTTCATAGGATACCCGAAGGAAACTATTGGGTATACCTTCTATCATAGATCGAAGGAAAAATCTTCGTTGCCAGAATGGATCCTTTCTAGAGAAGGAATTTCTCTCGAAAGAAGTGACTGGAAGGAAAGTAGAACTAGGCGAGGTTGTCGAACCTTCTCTCGAAATTGCGAGTAGCGCAACACGGAAGAAGTTCTGTGGTGCTGCACCAATAAGAGAGGCAGCTAATGATGATGATCATGAAACTTCGGTTGTGGTTGCTCTGAGCCTCGCAGTCAACGAGAACTCGTACCACTCCAGATGGTATGATCCCGTTATGAGTGTCATGTTGGTGGACAACACCGATGACCCCGAGACATATGAGGAAGCGATGATGAGCCCAGATTCCAATAAATGGCAAGAAGCCATGAAATCCGAGATTGGATCCATGTACGAAAACCAAGTATGGACTTTGGTGGACTTACCGGATGGCGGAAGGCTGTCGAGAACAAATGGATTTTCAAGAAGAAAGCAGATCTTGATGGTAATGTTCATCTATAAATCTCGACTTGTCGCAAAAGGGTTTCGACAAATTCAAGGAGTTGACTACGATGAGACTTTCTCACCGAGCGAAGCTAAAGTCTGAGGATTATGTTAGCAATCGCTGCATATTATGATTATGAGATATGGCGGATGGATGTCAAAAGCATTCCTCAATGGAGACATTGATGAAGAGTTGTATATGATGCAACCCAAAGGTTTTGTCGATCCTAAAGATGCTAATAAGGTATGTAAACTTCAACGGTCCATCTATGGATTGAAGCAAGCATCCCGAAGTTGGAATCAACGTTTTGATAAGGTGATCAAAAGTTTTGGTTTTATACAAACTTATGGAGAAGCTTGTATTTACAAGAAAGTGAGTGGGAGCTCTGTAGCATTCTTAATACTATATGTAGATGACATATTGTTGATTGGGAATGATGTAGACCTTCTTAATAGTGTCAAGGAATATTTGAATGATAGTTTTTCAATGAAGGATCTTGGCGAAGCAGCTTACATATTAGGCATAAAGATTTATAGAGATAGATCGAGACGCTTAATATCATTGTCACAAAGTACATATTTGGACAAAGTTCTAAAGAGGTTTGGAATGGAAGATAGCAAGAAAGGGTTCTTGCCCATGTTGCCCAATATGACCTTGAGTAAAACTCAAAGTCCGACATCGGCAGAAGATAGAGAAAGGATGAGTAAGACTCCCTATGCCTCAGCCATAGGATCTCTAATGTATTCCATGCTATGTACTAGACCCGATATTGCATATGCTGTTAGTTTAACTAGCAGATATCAAAGTGATCCAGGAGTGGATCATTGGACAGCGGTCAAAAACATCCTTAAGTACTTGAGAAGAACTAAGGATATGGTTCTTTCTTATGGAGGTGATGAACAACTCGTTGTTAATGGTTACACCGATGCTAGTTGGAACACCGATCCGGATGATTCTAAATCACAATCTGGATACGTATTTATTTTGAATGGTGCAGCAGTTAGCTGGAGGAGTGCAAAGCACATCGTTGTGGCGATATCTTCAACTGAATCGGAATACATGGCTGCTTCGGAGGCTTCACAAGAAGCGATATGGATGAAAGAGTTCATTACAGAGCTGGGTGTGGTTCCTAGTGCGCTGGACCCAATGTCTATCTACTGTGATAACATGGGCGCCATAGCCAATGCGCAAGAACCAAGGTCACACAAGAAGCTGAAGCATATCAAGCTACGTTTTCACGCTATTCGAGAACATGTCCAAGATGGGGACATAAAGATTTGCAAAGTACACACAGATCTGAATGTGGCGGATCCGTTGACTAAACCTCTCCCGATGGCAAAGCATGACCAACACCAAACTGTCATGGGTGTTCGGTATATTACCATGTAATCTAGATTAGATGACTCTAGTGCAAGTGGGAGACTATTGGAGATATGCCCTAGAGGCAAAACTAAATGTAGTTATTATTATATCTTTCTGTTTATGATAAATGTTTACATTCATGCTATAATAGTATTAACAAGGAAACATTAATACTTGTGTGATTTGTAAACTTAATTTGAAGTCCCTAGTAAAGCCTCTATACATCACTAGCTTGTTGGTTAATAAATGATTGTGGTTTCCCTATCATGAACAATGAGATGTTATTAACAACAAGATCATATCGTTAGGAGAATGATATGATGGACATACTCCTATAGATAAGCATAGCATAAAGATCAAGTCATTTTAATAGTTCAATTGCTATATGCTTTCTGATACATAGTAACCTAATTCCTTCAATCATGAGATCATGCATATCACCTTTACCGGATGGATGCTTGATGACATCAAACACCACACCGTAACTGGGTGGCTATAAAGGTGGAATTGAGTGTTCGGAAAGTGTTGGTTGAAACACATGGATCAAGAGTGGGATTTGTCCATCCATATGACAGATAGATATACTCTGGGCCCTCTCGGTGAAATGTCATCCAATTAGCTTGCAAGCATGTGACTGGCTCACAAGGGATCACATATCACGGGAACGAGAAAAGAGTACTTATCAGTAACGAGGTTGAACTAGGTATGCAGAGATACCGACGATCATAACCTTGGATAAGTAAACTATCGTGAGACAAAGGGAAATTGGTATCGTATGTAAGTGGTTCATTCGATCGCAAAGTAATCGTAGAAATATGTGGGAGCCATATGAATTTCCAGATTCCTCTATTGGTTATTGTTCGGAGAAGTGTCTCGATCATGTCCGCATAATTCACGAACCGTAGGGAGACACACTTAAGGATTCGACGTTGTTTGAGTAGTTATGGAATGATGAGAAAGAGACCGAATGTTGTTCGGAGTCTCGAATGGGATTCGGGATATCACGAGGAGATCCGGAATGGTCCGGAGAATAAGATTCATATAAGGAAAGTCTTGTTTCGGAGTTGGAGAATGGTTCCGGTGTTTTCATCGGGAATGTTCTAGAAGGTTTCGGAATGTCCGGCACTCCGGAGGTGAAGGGTACATGAATGTGTTATATCAAGTTGGTATGATTGCATCATGTACTAAGTGTCATCGCTGAACAAAATAGAGGGTTTATTCAAATCCTAGTTTGAAAAGTCAAATGCCAAGTTTAAAAGTCAAACGGCTATTTTTGGGAAGTGGAGAGAGAGGTGGAAACCGACTTTGGGGAGGAGTTCCTCCTCCCACCGCCGGCGCACCACCAAGCCGAGTTGGGGAGGGACTCCCCTCCCCTTGGCCGGCCCCTCCACCTATAAAAGGAGGGGCAGGGCTCCCCTCCTAGACACACAAGTTCCTACCTCTAAACCCTAGCCCCAAGCCGCCGCCTCCATAGCCGCCGCCGGCCCTAGGGCAAACCGCCGCCGCCGCCTAGCAACCCTAGCCGCCGGCCTAGCCCCCTCCTCGGCGTGTCTAAACCCTAGATCGTCGAGGGACTCTCTCATACTCCACCATACTCGCTCCGGCTTAAGGCGAAGCCCTGCGAGATCTCCCCTCTACTTCCGGTACCACGCCGTTGTGCTGCCGGAATCGCGAGGAGAGTGCTACAACCTCCGCTGCCTGCTGGAACAAGGGAGAGGAAGGTCTTCGTCGAGTACCGAACATGTGACCGACTGCGGGAGCGCTGCCGGAACACAACGCCGGAAGGATCGTCTACACGATCTTGAGATCGGAAAGAGTACGACTACATCACCCACGAGAATCCGCTCTCGTTAAACACTTTGGAATCTTCGAGGGTGAGTTATTCCATCGACTCGTTGCTACAATCTAGTAGATAGATCTTGGATTGTTTGTTTGTATGCGATAGAATTTTTTTGTTTTCCATGCTACGAAACCCTACAGTATAGTGTCTTGCAATTCCCTCAGATTTACAGAAAGCTTCAAATTCTCCTGATAAGAATTCCAAGCCATTATCAGTACGCAGCTTCTTAATACGCTTGCCGGATTGCTTCTCAATCATAATTTTCCACTCTTTGAATGTATTGAATACATCTGACTTGTGCTTAATAAAGAATGACCAAACCCTCCTCGAGTAATCATCAATAATGGTCAACATATAACAAGCACCTCCAAGTGACGGAACGCGGGACTCTCCCCACGAATCTGAATGGATGTAATCCAATATATATTTTGTGTTGTGAGTAGCGATGCCAAACTTCACTCTTGTTTGCTTGCCGAAGACGCAATGCTCACAAAATTCCAACTTGTCAATGCGTTGACCACCAAGAAGCCCTCTTTTGCAGAGCTCCAACATTCCAGTTTCGCTCATGTGCCCCAGACACAAATGCCAAAGGTTAGTAGCATCAGAATCAGAAACTTTGCTGGAAGCAACATTAGCATTACCTGAAAGTGTAGTACCTCGAAGAAAATAAAGGCAATTGAAAGTATTTAAGTCACCTTTCATTACAATGAGAGAGCCTCTGGAAACTTTAATAAGCTTGTCCCCACCTTGATACTTGAACCCTTTGACATCAAGAGTACTCAATGAGATAAGATTTCTCTTCAAATCAGGAATGTAACGAACATCTGACAATATTCCGATAATGCCATCAAACATCTTGATCCGATAGAGCCAATGCCTTCAATTTTGCATATTTTGCATGGGGAATCATTACCCATCTTGACAGAACCTCTATGTTGTTCAACAAGTGTAGAAAACCACTCTCTGCACGGGCTCATGTGAAAACTGCAAGCGGAGTCAAGAATCCAATCATCACCTATTTCAGCATCACAAGTGAAGGCAACCAAGACATTCCCATCATAATCTTGATGCTTGGTAACAACGGTGGCATGACCGTCGCTCTCTCCTTTTCCTTTTTCTGAATTATTTTTTCTCTTCTCCTTGTTTTGCAACCTGTAACATTCAGAAATATCATGCCCATCTTTCTTGCAATATTTGCAAGACTTGTACCTGCCCCTTGACTTCGACCGGCCTCTGTAGCCGTTCGAACTTTTGCCCCTATTTCCATTGTTTGGGTTCTTGTCCTTTGCCCTGCCACGAACAGATAATCCTCGGCTTGAGACTTGAGAGGAACTTGAACCATCATTAGACACCATGAGCTTCATCTTCTCCTTGGAGTGCAAAGCTTCATAAACCTCCTCATCAGTCCAATCAGCGGCTCGCTTGCTTCCGAAACCATCTAGTGCATCCTCATAATCGGCTTGTGCCAACAACGCTCGCATCTTGACTTGCCATAGAGTAAACCTTGTGTCACGGTCCAGCAGCGGAAGATCATACTTCATGGTAGCCATGAGCAGATTAATCTGTGAACACAAAGTAGTACAAGCGAACAGACAAATTCTTTGTAGAATTAAATCTGCGAGCAAAAACTGAGATAAATAGCACCTGGTAATTGTAGTCTGGACGTAAAAATTTTGGGGATTAGAAGACTGTCTGTAGGCCTTCATGTGATGGAGCAAAAGCTCCACCTCGGAAGCTGATCCGTGCGTGGCGATCGATCTCACGTCACGTGCTCCTTCACGGCTGGTTCAACTGAGCTCGTGTGGATCGGATCCGAACGACGCCGAATAAAATACTCGGCGGATCGGAGGGAAGCAGTTTGTGTCGTACTCGGCAACGGAATCAACCGCCGGTACAACTCCTTCCTGATGCAATTGCAGCAGACCATGGTGATCTTGGGAATCGTCGAAGCGGCGCTCGGGACGTCGACGAAAACTGCGATCTCGTCGATCTTATCTCCGAAAGAAAAACCACAACCGTGGTTCTGATACTACTTGTTATCAAAATAGAGATTAAACAAGACAAAACGAGACATAGAATTTTACGTGAAAACCCTTGCGGGAAAAAACCACAGACGTACGAAGGCGCAATTTCACTATGATGGAGAAGTATTACAAGCACGAGAGGACAGACCGTCTTTTGATGCGACTACATGGGTATATACTAGGGCAATATACAAGAGTCCTTGAAGAACAAGAAAACGAGATATACTCGTATGCGCTGGCCAGCGTAGCGTATGTATAGCCCTCTAGAAGAATTTGGATCACGCTTCAACATTAAACATATGTATTCAAGTATAATATTGTGAATCAATTAGCTATGTATATTACCTATTTGGAAAATTTGTTGCAGAAAAAAAAATAGAAGTGTGCATACCCTTCAATTTTTTTCTGGATCCACCACTGTCTCAAAAGAATATCGTTTAGAATTAGATCATCCCATGACCCAAGGTAACTTCCCCACCATTAGTCTATATATTTAGATTGTTGTTGTTGTTGTTCATTTCCTTAGCATCGAGGATCAAACTAAAATCCCCCATGATTTCCAATGCATGAGCTACACATACGGACCTCGTGGATCTCGTTTCATCAAGAAAACATACTTTATCTGGCTCGTCTTGCGACATGTACACCGAAGTGATCCAGAAGAAGGACATGGCATCCCGAGAAAAGTGAACAGACTGAGAATTCCCAACATACTCACTCCGTTTCAAAATATAAAATGTTTTAGGTTTATGAAGAAAATGAATCTAGACTTCTTTTAATGTGAAATTCATTCCAAACCTGAGTAAACCTTTATACTAAAAGAAGTCTAGATACATTTGCTTTACAAAGCTAAAACATCTTATATTTTAAAACGGAGAAAGTAGATGGTTTCTCTATAAATTACGGTTTTGTCCCACATGATAAGGACACCTCATCATGTGCCCGAAGCTGGAAGATATGAAAAGCCTTTATAATTAGGGCCAAGACAATTCAATACAAGAAAAGGCGAGAACATCTCAATCTTCGGGAAGGCAACCGACTCTGGTCCATGTGGATACACGCACCCAAATTCCTCACTCCCATCTCTACGTGCCTTGTCATTCAAGCCGCATGTTCTAGGAGAGAGAAATAAAAATTTCCGAGTCCAGAAGGAAAACAATCCTCGGGAGTCTGGACACAAGCTTTTGTTTTGCGGAAAATCTAGGCAGCGACCGGTCTAAAAAATTCCAAATCCGCCAGGCACGCATATAGTGTATGTCCGGTGCCCTGTACCACCAAACAACAAATCGAATGAAAGCCAGCCAAGGAGCAAATCGAAAATTTAAAATATTTTCTAGACCAAACCATTTATCCGATTTAGGATCCGTTTTCACCGTTGGGCTAGTCGCAATGAGATCTTCGAAACTAGATCCCATATTGATATATTTCGATGAAAAAAAATTGACCAAAAAATTATCAACCGCTAACACGTGAGTTATCCATATCATAGTATGTAAGTTATCCATCCTAAAACATATATACGTTATCCAACATATAAATGGGTTAAGTCGAGATGTTCTCGTATTTCTCATATGGGTAACTTTTATATCTTTCTCGCCTCATGAAACCTCTATTGCTCCATGTATTTTAGTACAATTAATTAAATGTGAGCTATGAGCTAGTTTAATTAGGACGCGGTAGGCTAGGTGTTAGGGTACCGAGAATTTGTGTTAGGGCATCGACGAGCGGTGAAGGCTTGATACCCTAACACCTTTCGAGACTTCGTCACCCGTACGCCGCGTAGCGACTAGTCGGCGACGAGAGATGAAGCCGGGTGTTAGACTGCTGGTTGCACGTTCTGTTTGTTCATTACAACTTAGGATGGTAGATGGGTGAGAGATAAAAGCCCATTTATTATATTATTGTATGCAAAAAAAATTAAGATTTAATTTCTTTAAAAGTTATCAATCCCTAACACCTGAGTTATCTATGTCATAGTATGTAAGTTATCCACCCTAAAACATATAAGTTATCTAACATATAAAGAAGCTTAGTCAAGATATTTCTTTTGTATCGTTCTCGTCTCATTAAACCTCGATTGCCACATGTATTTTAGTAGAGTCTTGCCCGTTAGGTAAGAACTATCTTTGCCCTTTGTGTTCCGTAGTTAGACGTGCAGTATGTTGATTAGCAAGTCGGAAGATTTTAGGACTCAAACATAGCATCGACAAAATACTCTCTGGGCCCTTTTGCAGAAAGTAGCAAGAGCCCGTGAGTTTGCTGGGGTGACGCCACCGCGGGGTGATGTAGTATCCATTCGATGCATGTTTTCGTCTTCCCCCTTCTTGGTGAGATGTGGGTCATATCTTCCGTGATCTCCATCGACCAATGTCTAGTTTTTTCTTTGAGATCTCACATGCCATTTATTCAATTAGTCAAGAATTATAGGCATGTTTACACCCGACGACGGTTCTAAAAACCACACGTATCTACCCACTG
The DNA here is from genome assembly GCA_030063025.1 of Avena longiglumis. Taxonomy (NCBI): domain Eukaryota; kingdom Viridiplantae; phylum Streptophyta; class Magnoliopsida; order Poales; family Poaceae; genus Avena; species Avena longiglumis. Next base: position 79,957,868 of record CP125978.1, read on the forward strand.
ACAAGGACGAATCAAACATTGCCAATCTGTGAGCTTCCTCATTTGACTCCCTTCTCTCATGATGAAAAGAATTATCACCCCTAGCTCGGCCTATATCCCTGATCTCGCCTTCAAGATGCTACCACAGGTGCCGAGATGGACTGCATGAAGGCCATTCACCATTTGAAGACAATCGGAAGCTACATGTATTGGTCCGAGAATGTGATCTTCAGCAATGTCCAAAGCCTCACGGTAGGCGAGAGCCTCCAAATACTTAGGTTAAGTGATGCCATTGTAAACAACGACTGATGCGACCATGAACACACCATACTTCGACCTACATACTGCACCCACCGCTTCCCTGGCCGTCGATTTGGCCACGACAGCGTCAACGTTGATCTTCGTGTGCCCCATAGGTGGGGCAATCTAGGACGCCTTTCTAGTGTCCTCGGCCTGACGCCATGATGCGTCTATACTAGTGCCCTCAACACCGATAAATCCTTGAGAAACCTGTCCGCAAAAATGATTGTTGACAATGGCTCTGGTACACATCCTCATGACCCGCCTTCCGTGTGTCATATCGCCCACAAAGTCACTAGCACACGGTTTAAGTTTTCACTCTCCAGTGTGTCCATCATCGAGAATGGCCAATTCTTCGTAGACGGCTCCGTTGAGATATCTCTCTCTCTCTCTGTGTGCGCGCGCGCGCGTGCGTGCGTGTGCGTGTGTGTGTGTGTGCGTGTGTGTGGGTGTGCGTGTGGGTGCGTGCGTGCGTGCGTGTGGGTGCGTGCTCCACAATATCCTCCTTCGTCAACGTTGTATGAGATATGCCCTAGAGGCAAATAATAAAGGGAGTTTATTATTACATCTTATTAGTTCATAATAGGATTTATACATGATATAATTGTATCAATCGAAAACATTGATTTATGTGTGGTATGTAAACAAAACAAGTTCCTAGCACCCTCTATTCAACTAGTTCATTGGTCAACTGATGATCAAGATTTCCTGATTATGGACATTTATATCAATTGACAATAAGTTCATATCATTAGATGAGTGATCTGATGGATATGTACCCAACATAAGTATTGCAACACGATCAAGTCAACAAAGTTCATCATTGCAATAATTAGGTCTTTGGTTCGGTCCCGATTGATAATTTGAGAGAATAATAACTTGTATTGATTTTAGCCTCAGTGGGCTGTTTATATAGATTACAACTGACTTGAACTCTAAGATTAATAGAGATAGAGTTACAATCTGAATAGCCGCACCTACCTATACTCTAATATCCTCCCGCAGTCTCAACGTTAGGAGTAACGATGTTGAGACTGGAGCGAATGTCTGCTATGGAGTCCTTTAGTAAAAAATCAGCAAATTGAGCACTTGTAGGAACATGAAGAACTCGAACTTCGCCAAGAGCCACCTTCTCTCGAACAAAGTGAATATCAATCTCAATATGCTTCGTGCGCCGATGTTGAACGGGATTGGAGGCCATGTAGACTGCAGAAATATTTTCACAATAAACAATGGTGGCTCGCTCCAGGGGTCGATGAAGCTCGACGAGTAGCTGACGCAGCCACACCGCCTCCGCCACGGCATGGGCAACCGACCTATACTCAGCCTCAGCAGAAGACCTAGAAACTGTTACCTGCCCTTTAGAACACCAAGAAACAAGATTATCTCCTAAATAAACGCAAAATACGGATGTGGACCGTCGAGTATCTGGACAACCTGTCCAGTCCGCATCAGAATAAACTGCCAAGCTTGTAGGGGAAGAAGAGTTTAGAAGAAGACCGTGATCAAGAGTTCCTTTTAAATAGCAACGAATTCGTTTTACATGAGCACGGTGAGGAGCACGAGGATCATGCATGAAAAGACAGGCTTGCTGAACCGAATAAGAGATGTCGGGACGAGTGAGAGTGGCATACTGAAGAGAACGAGTGATGCTACGGTAAAAAGTGGGATCAGAAACATGATCACCATCGGCCGACAGTTTGGCACCTATGTCGGCTGGAGCGCGAGAAGGTTGACAATCGGACATACCAGCCCGTGAAAGCAAATCCAAAAGATATTGTCGTTGAGAAAGAAAAAGAGGGGATTTTGTGCGCGAAACATTAATGCCAATAAAATGATGAAGAGGCCCTAAATCATTCATGGAAAATTCACGATGAAGAGAAGAAATAATATGTTGGAGAAAAGAGTCAGAGCTAGCAGTAAGAACAATGTCATCAACATAAAGGAGAAGGTATGCAGTATGTTCGAAGGAACGAAAAATGAATAGAGAAGAATCAGATTTAGAAGATATAAAGCCAATGGTTTGAATTAAAGTAGCAAAATATTGAAACCAGGCACGAGGAGCCTGTTTGAGACCATAAAAAGATTTTTTGAGTAAGCAGACAAGATTTGGAGAAGAGGGATGCTCAAAACCAGAGGGTTGCTGAAAATAGACAGTTTCATTAAGAGTACCATGGAGAAAAGAATTTTTAACATCAAGTTGATAAATCGACCATGAAGAACAAACGACAAGACTAAGAACAACGCGAATAGTGCTTCGTTTGACAACAGGGGAGAAGGTCTCATCGAAATCAATGCCATGTTGTTGCGAAAAACCGCGACAAACGCAGCGAGCTTTTTAACGAGCAATAGTGCCATCAGAATGAAATTTGTGTTGAAAAATCCATTTGCCAGAAACAACATTAACGCCAGAAGGTTTGGGAATGAGAATCCATGTATTGTTTTGTTGAAGAGCATCAAATTCATCACGCATAGCTGAGAACCAAAGAGGATCAAGAAGAGAACGTTTGTAGGATGTGGGTATAGGGGAAATTGTGGTTGTGGCTGTGAGATTGAGACGTTTAGAAGGTAGAAGAAAGCCACATTTGCCACGAGTGCACATTACATGATCATTTTTAGGTGGTTGAATAGGAACATCATTAGGTGGTAATGGGGGTGTGGAGGAAGACTCGATAGTAGGTGTTGGTGATCCGGGTGACGGGGTAGATGGTTCGGTGGTAGGGGTAGAGGAAGTGGTGCTACGAGGGGTGGACACGACAGTGGTGGGGGTGGTGACAGGTTCCTGTCATGGCAGAGAATCGGGTGAAAGTTCTGCCGTGGCAGAGAAAAAGGCGAAAATCCTGCCGCGGTAGGCTGCCGTGGCAGAGAAACGGGGCAAAAGTATGCCGCGGCAGGGGCGACAGTGGGTTGGACGAAGGGTGTTTTGGTAGTGGTAGGGACTTGCGGTTTGGTTCGGGGAGTGAGTTTGGTGGCAGCATAAGGAAAGGTATTTTCATCAAAAGTAACATGACGAGAAACAATAACATGACCGGAAGAGGGATCAAAACAACGATATCCTTTGTGATCATTAGAAAGGCCAAGATGAATGCAAGGTAGGAAATGTGGTTCGAGTTTATTGGAGGCTGTAGAGGCAATGTTTGGAAAACAAAGGCAACCAAAAACACGCAAGAAAGAATAGTCTGGGTGAGATAAAAACAAAGATTGAAAGGGCGAATAAAGAGGACACGTTTTGGTGGGGCGAACATTGATGAGTAATGTGGCAGTGAGAAGAGCTTCAGCCCAGAAACGAGAAGGAAGATAGGCTTGCAAAATTAAAGTGCGAAGAATGTCATTTATAGAACGAAGATAACGTTAAGCTTTACCGTTTTGAGAAGAAGTGTAAGGGCATGAAAAACGGAGAAGAATTCCTTGAGAAAGAAAGAAACTGTGGTTTTGAGTGTTGTAAAATTGTCATCCATTATCACATTGAATAAATCGAATGGGTAAGCCAAAGTGAGTAAGGACATACTGCCAAAAATTTATGAAAATTGTATGCACATCAGATTTTGCACGAAGAGGAAAAGTCCAAATATAGTGAGAGTAGTCATCCAGTATCACAAGATAATATTTATAACCAGAAACACTAGGAACTGGAGAGGTCCATAAATCACAATGAAGAAGCTCAAACGGAAAAGCACTAACAGTAGTTGAGGTACCAAAAGGTAATCTAACATGTTTGCCGCATTGACAGACATTACATGGAGAGGGATTATGAGAGGAACTAGAACTAGGTATACAAAATTCTTGAAGCAAAGACGACATAGTGGTTTTATTGGGGTGGCCTAGACGACGATGCCATAAATCAACGGATGCAAGCATGGCGCGGGGGGTGGATGTGGGCGCGCCATGAAGTGGATAAAGATCGCCTGTGCAATTGTACCGAGCGAGGACCTCCCCGGTTTTCAGATCCTTCATAGACAAACCAAAAGGATCAAAATCCAGAATAACTTTGTTGTCAATACAAAATTTTCGAACAGAAATAAGATTTTTGATTAAGGAGGGAACAATAAGAATATTACGTAGAAGAAAATTAGTATAAGATGAAGAGATGTGAGAATTTCCGGTGCAAGAAACATGAATTGTGGAGCCATCGTCAATAGTGATTGTGGAAAAAGCAGAGGGAAAACAAGTTGACAACAAATTCATATTTGAAGACATATGCCAGGATGCACCAGAAACAAAAATCCAATTCGTACCTTCGTTATTTAGTGCAAAGTTGTTCATGGCGTTGATGAAGGAGGCTTGGTCCCAGGTCGGCTGCTGGGGAGGAGCAGAGGTGCCGGGAGCTGGCATGTTGACATAGGGGAGGGATGGTAGCTGGTTGTACGTGTACGAAGCTTGTATGGTGCCGTAAGAGGCCGGCATGTGGTAAAGTAGGGCACGCCGGATGGTGGTGTAGCAGTCGCGGTGTAGACACGAGCCGGCGGCCGAGGGCCGAGGAGGCCGGGAGAGCCCGTGGCTGGACGAAGACCGGGACTCCATGCGCCTGTGTGCACGGGAGGCGCCATACGGAGACGGGGCCGACCATGGCATCGACCAAGCCTGCACAAGGCCAGTCCAAGGGTCGTGCTGAGGAGGCCAGGACGGTGGCGCGTGCGGCGAAGAAGCAGGCGATGATGAAGCGGGTGCAGGGCCGGAGGAGCGCGTCGAGGGAGGCCTATAGGTCGGGTTCTTGCCCCTGTAATTAGGGATCGGGCGCCATCCAGGAGGCGGGTTCGGGGCCGTGGCTAGTGCATCAGGAGGTGGTTGCACGGGCGGCTGCCACGACAGCCAGAGGGCGGATTCCCTGCCGCGGCAGGGGCGGCGGCGTGGAAGACGTGCAGCGCCCGTTATGCCTTACGAGCTTGATTCTTCTCTTCTTGCTGGAGGAGGGAACGCACCTCCTTGAAGGTGGGGTAGGGCTTCAGCATGGGGATGAAGGACCGCTTCTTATCGAACTGATCTCCGAGGCCGACGAGGAGGGCGGTGATGAGGGTGCAGTCATCGACGTTATCACCAAGCTCACGAAGTTCGTCGCCGATGGCCTTGATCCGATAGCAGAAGACGGTGACCGGGGCGTCTCCCTGTGTGGTCGTGCGAAGCTCCGTGTTCAGCGCGTTGATGAGCGCGTCGGAGTTGTCCTGAAACAGCTGCTGGAGAGAGGCCCATAGATCGGCGGCGGTGGCGTCGTCGAAGGAGACCAGGTTGAAGAGCTTCGTGGAGATGCGGGTGTAGATCCTTTGGATGATGGAGAGATCATCTTTGACCCAGTGAGGATCGGCGGGCTGCGGATGGTGAGAGGGATCTATATGGTGGAGGCCATGGCGGCCAAGGTGGATGGTGAAGAGGTGGCGCCGGTGGTAATAGTTGTGGGCACGAGGTCGGCGAGATCGGTATGAAGGGGAGACATTGGCGATGGTGTCGGCTAGAGAAATCATCAGAATCTGGGGAGGTGGTGAATGTGTGGTTGTAGTTGTAGAGGAGGAAAAGGGGGAGTGAGTGACACCGGCAGCACGAAACTTGGCCATGGAGAAGAGGGGCCGAGCTGGGAGCGGCGGCGGCTTTGGCGGCAGAGGTGGAGGCGTCATCCCAGGTGCGGAAAACCTAGGCGTTTGATACCATGATAATTTGAGAGAATAATAACTTGTATTGATTTTAGCCGCAATGGACTGTTTATATATATTACAACTGACTTGGACTCCAAGACTAATAGAGATAGAGTTACAGTCCGAATAGCCGCACCGACATATACTCTAATACCGATTCTGGCTCTAGTCGGTTTATTACGGGCGGGACTAGTGTGAGCACTAGTCCCGGTTCGTGCCGGCTCCAACGACTACGAGCCTGTGACCGTACCGGACCATGACCAATCAGTATCACCCGATGCTTATATGATTGCGTCAACCGTCATATTATAACAGGATGATCATAAAGGTGTATCTCAGGTATTCCAAAGGGATAGGTTAAGACATATGTATCAAGATCGGGATTTGTTCTCCCGCGTGATGGAAACATACTGACATAGGTATGACTTACTGGGTTTCCGTAATTGGTATTACCTGATATATTTTTTCAACATGTTGAAAGTGAGAACAAGAAAGATCTACCATAAGTGCCCCTGCCCCATGCACACATAGATTAATAACCCTCCCGGTTGTGATATCTCAGTTCATCATTGTAAGATAACCGTTTATATGAGGCTAACCAGCCATCACATACGCATGTATTTTTTATAACAAGCATTTTATTATTTACAGGGTTTAAACATTACATCTGACCTTTCCATAACTTGAAAGCACATAGCTGCGATAAGTCCAAAAACATAAAGGGAAAAGTGAAATACAAGTAATCTAGAAGAAATTGTACATCGACTAAGGTGATGAAGGACCAACCTATATATCACGCTACCATCTACGTTGTATAATAATATCCCTCGCCATTTTATCCAAGTGTGTATACACCTTCATAAATAGGTAGTGATTCTCCATATGTTGTACAGACCATCATAAAAGGAGTGTATTGGTACACCTGTAGATAACATGCATAAAAGAAGAATTTTTATCATTAAAATTCCTATGATTTGTACACAACAAAAGTGACGAAATAACGTAAAGCCCTCTCACTCTAATAAGAATTTTTTTTGAAGTAATTCTAGTAAGAATTATAAACTTGTGATCAATCCCATCAATCGAATTTCCAAAAAAATTAACGATGTTGTGCGGACGATACAAGCTAGAAGCTATTTGGATGACTCACCAAATAGGTCAAGCGAATTTAAATTAAAAGAATAAATATTTGATTGTCTCATCATGGGGATAAAAACACATCTCGTACTTCCATGTCAATTTCTCTTAAGAAGGTTATCTTTGCTAAGAATGACTCCTCGATGAAGATACCACGCAATCATTTTATTCTGAAGAGGTATGTTCATATTCTTCTTGTTAGGGAAGTTGTGCAAATGTTTAATTTAGTCTAAGTTTGGGAGGCATTAGGAATACAACATCACTTTCGGGTCAGGAGCGTTAGCGATCCTCCAAGGTTCAAAAGACGCAAGAGAGCTCTAGACAAACATGTTTGGTTGGGGTAGAAGCAAATTTCTAGATGGCAGGAAAATCCTTCATGAAATCAATTACCATTGGATGTGAAAAAAAACGGCTCTCGGGTCGCTTGTGCGAGGGAAGCTCCAGAGCATCCCACTGAAACCCTAGAAGAACTGCTCCCGATATCCTTCGTCGGCCGCTATCTCCGCCTGCCGGTGGTGGCTACCACGTCTGGCCTCTGAAGGTGGTGGGCGGGATTGGCATGCCATGTTGGGTTCCCCTCGCGTGGGGGTCGACTACAGGGAGTCACAGGTGGTGGTAGGGGAAGCAGAATAAAAGGTGCCATCTTATGCATTGTAACTACCTCGGTGAATTACGCTCCTAGATACAAGCCTGGATGAACGGTAGTGGTTGAAATAATACGGTGGGGCCCAAAAGCCACTCACGGGTAGACCTTTCGGCCGTCCCAACCACTTCCAATTCATCGGGACCTGTACGGGCGGCGTAATCGGCGAAGCGAAGGATCAACTACATACACAAATGAGTATGTATGCAAGCCACCATACAAAAGTACATCAGAGCCATTCCATCTAGAAAGAAAGGAAATATAGCAACGCCATACGGCAAGATTCAAATGACATAGATAGATATAATATTTTAGGATATTTTCTCATACATCACACATCAGAGTATCAAGCGGAAACGGCAGAACAAAGTCCGAGTACGGATAAGAAGCAAATCGGCATAAGATGCCACAGAAATAAGCACATCCCGCCCACAGATCTCACGGATCCCCGTTCCCGGAATCTCTACACCGAACGATCGTTGCCCACATCATCAGCCTCTTCCACCCAGTATCCGTCCTGCGAGTGTACCTGTTCATCTGAACCAATAATTTATCGTATGAGACCCTAAGGGTACTCAGCAAGTCTTTATGCCTCTAAAGGGGACACAACCTGGGGTGACGCAATTGCAGCGAAAGATAAACCCTAACAGTTCTATAGATAAACACTAACCATCCGCCTAACCAAAGATAGACGGATGTCCATGAATTAATGACAACAGTTATAACAGTAATTTCATCAGATCCATCCTCCTCCTCGCTTACCAACGAGGAAGCGGACGAACAACCCCCCATCCGTTGGCAATTTTATTAGCCATTCCGTGAGTGTTGCACTATTTACTAGTCAATTACTTAGTCAGGTTAAAGCGGTACTTTAGTTATTGTAACACCCTCAGAATCGGACCTATGCAAGTTTGAGCGAAATTCACCGAACCCGCAGAAAGCGATTCAAAGGTGCCCACCAGCACTTTCGTGCGAGTGGAAAGCAAGTAATAACATTACACAACAGTCCTCGATGGGACCCAGCAGATATATATATAACGACTCAATGAGTCAAGAATACAAATATAATATACAAAGATCCAAATCACCTTGAAAGCGATAGGCGTCCAGCTACGGACAAGAGGCAAATGGGGCTAAGAGCCACGAAGAATAACCAATGGCGTCCATAATCCTGCCAAGCCGGAAGGGTAACCACGCTAACGGCGTCGACCTCAAAACCTTAACAAAGGGTGCCGACAAAGGAAAAACAGAACACAAAGAAGGAGCGTCGATCGAGGCGATGCAGCGAGGCTAGAATTCGGCGGTCCTCGCCTACATAGGTATGGTGGACTGAAGCGGCAGCGGCAGCATGCACTAAACAACCTATAGAGACTCGATACAACTGGCGGTTATCAGAGAGGGGTAAGAATGACCTAACCGGATCCAACCTGAAGCTATCACCAAACAAACCCATCCTGGCGTTTCCCCCTCGAGACCAATCGAGGAAGTCAACCGAGGAACTCACACAGTTGGCAGTTTTATTTATTCAGTTATAGTTGCGGCACTTTACTAGTCAGGTTTAGATAATCGTCCTGATAAAGTAAACAGTGGGCACTTTTAGTTAACCATTCCATTATAGTTGCAACTCTTACTAGTCAGATACAGTTGGCATGAGATAACCCGTAAACCCCAGCAGTTGTTGGTACTTTTAATCAGCCAAATCCGTTAAAGTTGCCATACTTACTAGTCAGGTGCAATTGTCGCAAGCGACAACCAAACAAGCAATTGTGGGCAATATTAATTAGCCATTCCGTTATAGTGAAGCTGCTTACTAGTCATTATAAGTCAAATTTATAGCAGTAAACTTTAGTTATGCTTGTCTATGATCGAGATACTGTGCTCCAAGTCGTCCATATCCGCGGACACGGCTTTCAGAAAGTTTTACCGGCGGGTGCACCAATAGCAACACACGCTCGATCAACCTCGGAAAAACCAAATCAAAACCCAACGAGGCTTTCACGGTGAACAATCACAGGATTCAGAAATATTTCAGGGGCCACCCATTGAGTAGATCCATAGCGGAGTAAGCAAGCTCGAGGCGGGCTCAAGGTTCGTCGTCGAAATGTATTTGGGAACCGAAAGTGTGGCTGGGCTTGTCGATACGCGAAAACACTCCGCTTACCTAAACAGTACAGTGTGCTCCTCGCACAATTTAAATACAGAAAGTAGCATGGCATAAGTACAGGATAGTAAAAAACACCTCAAACTAGTTTGTGGCCCCAAGAAATAAGACTGAATCAAGCTCTGGCTCAGGGGGGTCCCATATACCTCCCGGATGTGGATAGCGCGCAAAAATCAAGGAACATGTATCAAGTACTCGGGGTCTTACGGGACACAAGTGGGCGTTCGGAAACCAAATATTCTCTATCGCCCACCGATGCCTCTGCTTATTCAATTTTAGTTGTTAAACAGAAATTAAAGTGACGATAAGTAAAACTAGAATCATCTCCAACATCAACATGCGGCAATACATCAGCAACTGTGGCATATGACGACACACATCAGCACTCGAGCAAGCGGCTACGACGCGCAAGTCCAACTAGCTACCAAACAACAGGTAGTAGGATGTGTCCAAGGCAATATGAGGCTGCAAGGGATATCACGGGGTACGAAAACTAGAGCATCGCAACACAGATAGCAATAGACCAACAGGAGGGAATAAAGACTATGAAAGTAAGATAGGTAGAAAGAGGGAGATGCTCGCCTGAAAACATTGTCGAAGGTTCAACCGAAGATCGGGGCGAAGCTCACATCAACTCAACGGCCTTATCCGCGAAGAACCAAAACACTAGAAGAAACACCGGATGCACTATTTAATACAACGGCAGAAGATCGGCATGATGCATGTATGATGCATGGCATGGAAAAAGTGCGATGCAGTTAGGTCATATTAAGGGGAACCGGGGTTCCGACAATTATTCAAGTGGTTCAAGTTATTTAGAACCCCCGCAATTTAAATGTTGTTTTAACAAGGCAAGATTGCAACATCGGTTCGTTACACAAGTTTAAATGAGGCCAATATAAGGCTAGATTTGCCCGCATATGGGCCCCATATGTAATTATTAGGTGAATCGGCATAAGGCCCCCAAACCAACGCTATGCATGCGGGAATGACAATTCAATGTGCAACAAATTGATATGTTATAAAATAGGGTTCGAGGAAAAGGGTCACACATTTAGGGTTCGGCAGATCTTGGTTTCCGGGGTTCGGGGTTCGACAGGGTCCGAGGTCAAGCGGTTTCGGGATCGGTCTCGGCTCGTTCTCGGATACAGAGGCAGGTCTTGTCGCTTCCAGGGTGAAGCACTCGGCGTCCTCAAGGGAGTACTTGTCGCATATGCGGCCTTCGGGTTCTATGACGATGATCTTGTCGTTTCGATGCCGGGGTCCCGACGTCTGTGAAGAGGACCTTGTCGCCTTTGGGCGAAGAACACGTCATCCCGTGGTTCCGTGTAGAAGTGCTCGATGATCCATGACGGAGGTCTCCGGTTCGGCTTGGTTTTCCATGAAGGGATCTTGTCGCTTGGTATCCGTGTAGGCGTACTTAGCCGGTTCATGGCGGCGACCTTGGGGTTTTCCCTTGACGAAGAGGTTCGGTGTTCATGACGAAGGCCTTGGCGTAGGGGAATCTCCAGGCATCGACCATGGGGTTCTGAGGAAGAGCTCGTTTTTCCGCGGTCTCACATGGCGCCGGCGGGTTCGTTGTCGGATCGGTCTTCGGAGGCTCGGGATCTCGACGCCCGTAGTAGGTCTTGGTTTATCATGTACAATCGTCGGTCTTGGCCGCGGACGAACTTGGCAGCGGTTGCACGGCCAGGTGTTAGACACCAAACACGCCTGTGAGCGAAGCGAAACAGGCGGATCTCTCGAAGCAGGCGCACGCGAGCAGATGATGGCAGTGGGCGGTGCCAGCGCGCCGACGGAGGCGGATAACGGCGACAGAGGCGGTGGAGGTCGAGGCGGTGGCTTCAGACGAAGTGGGGGCCAAGCATGGCAGCAGTGGCGAGTCGGAGACGGCTGAGCTGGCGTGGTCGCGGAGCGGGGAACCGAGCGGCAGCGTCTGGGAGGGAGAAAGAACGGCAGCGGTGGGCGGCAGCGAGGCGTCGAACTGGGGAAAGCACGGGTCGCCGTGGCCAGCAGCGGGGCGGGGACGCAGCGCGCAGCAGCGTGGGGAGGCAGCCATGGTGGGTCCAGCGTGGGACCGGGTGGTGGGCCTTGGTAGGTGGATGGCGCGTGGGCGGGGAGGGCCCGGGAGAGGGGAAAGCGAGAGGGCTGGGGCTGCGTGTGTGTTGTGAGGAGAGTTGGAGTGGGACTGTGGGACCCAGTGGCTGGGCTGGTCATGCGTCTGAGTCGTCTGGCAGGGATCGGTGGTGTGGTGAGGGGCCAGCTGGGGGGGGGTTGGTGGTGAGTGGGAGGTGGCTTAGAGAGAGAGGGAGAGGGCTAGGACAAGTGGCAGGTGGGGATTGGGTAGAGGGGAGAGGGGAGCTGAGGTGGCATGCACTGGTTGGAGGGAGTGATGTGGAGGTTTGGGTGAGGGGTAGACTAGTGGGTAGCTTTAGGATTTAGGGGCAGGTGCAGGTTGGGCCGTTTTAAAAACAGGGGTGGTCGTTCGGGTCGGGTTGGCCCGTTCGACTGCCCCTACTAAAAACAATTGAACTTTTCATTTGTTTTAAACGGGCCGTGTGCAAACCGATAGCGGCCAAAACAAAATATTCGGGGACCGGTTTTGATGTTTGAAGAGGGGCGTTTAGAACACAACACGGGCTTTGCAAACATAATTTTGGGAAACAATGCATGATGATGACGAGGCAATGCACAAATTCAACGCGATTTTCTAGTAGTGATTTTGCGGGATGCCACAAAACCACTAATTGTGGCATCCCGCAAAACCACTACTAGAAAATCGCGTTAAATACATTATCGTCATCATCATGTTGTTTACATAAAACCATGATCGCAGCCGTTTGTTTTCTAAAAGCCCCATCTTATTCAAGCGCGGCGGGTCCCGGAATATTTTGTTTTGCGATAGCGGTTCGCAAAAGCTTTGTTTGAGATAAACAAAATTAATTATTATTTTAGCGGGGGCGGTCGAGCAGGCCGTTCGACCCGAGCGACCACCCAGGAAGATTACAAACGGTCCACCTAACCGCCCTGTAAAATCCTAGACCTACCCAGAAAGCTACCCACACCTAGCAGCCACATCACTCCCTCCAATCAGATCTCTCCACCTCACCTCTCCTCTCTCCCCCACCAATCCCGCGTTGCCACGTCACCCCTCATCCCTCCCTCTCTCCACCTCTCTCTCTCAACTCACACTACCACGCATGCCGCAGAGCAAGCCGCCCCTGCTGCTGGGCTTACAGCCCCCGCGTCCCCACACCCCACACCGCCCGCGCCCCAGCCCACCTTCCGGCAGCACCACGCGCTGCCCAGCAGACAGCCCTCCACAGCTGGCAACCCCTGTAAACCTCCTCGGCCGAGCCTCCCCAGCCCTGTCCCCTTGGGACCCACCCAGCGTCCTCCCACCGCGACCCTCCTCTCTCCTCCCCGGCACCAACCCTCATCCCGCCCGTCACCGCCCGCCCGTGACCCGTCGCCGCTCTCGCCTCATGGGAGGCCGCTCACCGCTTGATTCGCCCCCTCGGTTCCTCTCCTCCCTCCGGCTCGCCCGCGTCCCAGACGACCCGTCCCTTCCTCAACGCGCAACCCGGCCCGCCGTCGCGCCCCGTCCGCCCGCTCGCGCCTCCCGGCGTCCACCACCTCGCCTCCTCGGGCCGCTCCGCCCAAGCTCGGCCCCCTCCGCGCGTGCCAGCCTCGCCAGGCCCGCCTCGCCCCGGCCTCCGCCACCCTTGACCGCGCACCTCCGCGCGCCGCGCTCGCCATGCTCGCTCCCAGCCCGGCACAGGCCCCGCGCCGCGCCGTCGCCCGGCCGCCTCCCGTGCTTCCTCCGCCTCGCGCGCTCCCCGCCCCGTGCGTGGCAGCGCCGGCAGCCTCCACCGCCTCGCTGGCCTCCTCCGCTGCGGCCGGCCGCCTCCTGGGACCCGGACCCGCCGCCTTCCCTCCGTCGAGAGACCACTCGGCGAACAGTCGATGGGAGTTGTGACAAGATCGTCCGTCGGCAACACCAAAGTGCGGACCCAAGTCGAACCACTAGGATCCAAGATCGTCATCACGGACAACGCGCTCGTCGACACGGGGCGGACACAGCGATGCCCGAGACCTTCACCACAGAACTTGAGTACATCTTCGCGAGCTCAAAGAACCCGGTCGGTATCCGAAGATGCGAAACCTGGACGCCAAGTTTTCCTCTCGGACCACAGCCCGTTCCGGGAGCCGAAGCTCGATCCCTCGTCTACGGAAGGCCGAACCTGGCGTCAAGTTCTCCTTCCGGATTCAAGGACCCCGACATGGTGACAAGTACTTCTACGAGCATAAGGCGGTGCGCGTCAGAACCACGACTTCGGATATGCGGGACACCAAGTCGTCGACCACGAGAACCGTTCCGGAGGCGAAGTCCGGATCTAAAGACCGCCAAGATCGTCACCGACAAACGCCGCCGCGGATGCGCCAAGATCTACCATTATCCGAGAACGTTTCCGCCGAGACCGATCCGTCGAACCCTGGACCCTGGACCCTGTCGAACCCCGAACCCCCAGAACCCCAAGATCGTCGAGACCCCTCAAAGTGTGAACCTCTTATCCGAGAACCCTATTTTACAACATAATAACAACTTGTCGCATAATAATTGTTCATGCATGCATCTTGTCATGTGGTTTGGGGGCCTTATGCCGATTCACCTCTAATTAAATATGGGGCCCATATGCGGGCAAATCTAGTCTCATATTGGCCTCATTTAAATTTGAGTAGCGAACCCGGTGCTATCTTTTTCCATGCTAATACAACATTTAAATTGCGGGGATCTAAACAACATGAACCTATTAATTAATTGTCGAGACCCCGGTTCCGCTTAATTTGACCTAATTGCATTGCACCTTTGCCATGTCATCCATCAAACACGCATCATGCCGATCTTCTGCCGTTTTATTAAATAGTGCATCCGGTGTTCTTCTAGTGTTTTGCTTCTTCGCGGATAAGGCCGTTGAGTTGATGTGAGCTTCGCCCCGATCATCGGTTGAACATTCGACAATGTTTTCAGGCGAGCATCTCCCCCTTTCTACCTATCTTACTTTTCTAGTCTTTATTCCCTCCTGTGGATCTATTGCTATCTGTGCTGCGATGCTTTAGTTTTCCGTACCTGTGATATACCGTGCAGCCCTATATTGCCTTGGACACATCCTATTACCTGTTGTTTGGTAGATAGTTGGACTTGCGCGTCGTAGTTGCTTGCTCAAGCGCTGATGTGTGTCGTCATATGCCACAGTTGCTGATGTATTGCCGCATGTTGATGTTGGAGATGGTTCTAGTTTACTTATCGTCACTTTAATTTCTGTTTAACAACTAAAATTGAAATAAGCAGAGGCATCGGTGGGTGATAGATAATATTTGGTTTCGAGCCACTTATGTCCCGTAAGACCCAGTACTTGATACTGTTCCTTGATTTATCGCTATCCACATCCGGGAGGTATATGGGACCCCAGGCGAGCTTGATTCATTCTTATTTCTTGGGGCCACAAACTAGTTCGAGGTTTTATTTACGATCCTGTACTTATGCCATGCTACTTTCTGTATTTAAATTGTGCGAGGAGCACCTTGTCTTTGTTAGGTAAGCGGAGTGTTTCGCGGTATGTCGACAAGCCCGGCCACACTTTCGGGTTCCCGGTCGTTTCTGACCAGCGCAAACCTTGAGCCGTCTCGGAGCTTGCTTACTCGTTGCGGGATCTACTCAATGGGGTGGCCCCTGAAATATTTCTGAATCTGTGATTGTTCGTCGTGAAAGCCTCGTTGGGTTTTGATTTGGTTTTCGAGGTTGATCGGCGTGTGTTGCTATTGGTGCACCCGGCGGGTAAAACTTTAAAGCCGTGTCGCGGATATGGGCGACTTGGAGCTGATATCTCGATCATAGACAAGCATAACTAAAGTTTACTGCTATAAATTTGACTTATAATGACTAGTAAGCAGCTTCACTATCACGGAATGGATAATTAATACTGCCCACAATTGCTTGTTTGGTTGTCGCTTGCGACCATTGTACCTGACTAGTAAGTATGGCAACTACAACGGAATTGGCTGGATAAAAGTACCAACAACTGCTGGGTTTTGGGATTATATCATGCTATCTGTATTTGATTAGTAATTACATAACTATCACGGAATGGTCAACTAAAGTGCCTTGCTTACTTTATCGGGGCGATTATCTAAACTTGACTAGTAAAGTGCCAAAATTATAACTGAATAAGTAAAAGCGCCAGCGTGAGTTCCTCGGTTGACTTCCTCGTTTGGTCTCGAGGAAATACCGAGATGGGTTTGTTTGGTGTTAGAGGTTGGATCCGGTTAGGTCATTCTCACCCCTCTCGATAACCGCCATTGTATCGAGTCTCTATAGGTTATTTAGTGCATGCTTGCTGCCGCTTTCGATCCACCATACCTATGTGGCGAGGACCGAATTCTAGCCTCGTGTCTTGGCCTCGATCTTGGCAGCTCCTTCTTTGTTTTGCTTTGCCCTTTGCCGGCACCTTTTGTTGACAGGTTTTGAGATCGGCGCCGTTAGCGAGGTTACCCTTAAACGCTTTGGGCAGTTACGGACGCCATTGGTTATTCTTGAGGCTCTTAGCCCCATTTGCATCTTGTCCGTGGTGGCTCTATCATTTTCAAGGTGATTTGGATCTTTGTATATTATATCTGTATTCTTGACTCATGGAGTCATTATATATATCTCTGTACGTGGGTCCCATCGAGGCTGTTGTGCAATGTTATTACGTTTTCCACCCGCGAAAGTGCTGGTGAGCACCTTTGAATCGTTTCTATGCGGGTTTGGTGAATTCTGCCCAAACTTGCATAGGTCCGATCCGAGGGTTCTGAGTGGTATCGAGCTCGTGATTCACGATACCCCACAAGTCCAGCCTGTAGGATAACCTAGCTAACGGCCGAAGTAGAGTGTCAAAACTATTTTTGAAAATCGGTTGGATAGATCTGGTTAGGTCTGATTTTACTCCTTACCCCTCTGCTGTTCTCCTCTTACCTCTACGTGTTTTGAATCCGCTCTCTTCTCTCTCTTCGAGTCCAGGAATTCTCGTGGTTGGGTTTCCGTCGTACCTTCAGGGTTTCGCTTCCTTCTTGGATAACGGCGCTCTACCATCTGGTGTTCAAGCTGCCTGATGAATCCGTCTACGGTGTTACCATTCTTTGTTCCTTGTTTGTGCCTTCCGGTGTTTTCCGACGCGACGACATCATCTCGCGATTCGATCACGAGCTGCATCACTCCTTTGTTCGAACCTCGCTTGTCGAGATCTTGATCGATTCGAGAGTTGGTTGCATAATCCGCCTATTAGGTGCGAGTAATGGTTTGGGTGCGCGATGGACTGATCACCATCCGACTACTCTTAACATTCGCTCTTGTACATCGAATCGATGGACCAACAATTTACTCCATCCACGAAGCTAGAGGTGGCTTTATTTGTGGATACCTCTACCTTCAACCTTTTGTCCCCGGAGTGTTCTCTCGACGATCACGGACAACGACCTCTTGTTAGTGGTGTCGTGAGGATCTACACGAAGCGAGAGGATGCAGTTCGCCGACCTTCCTTCCGGTACCATGAGGCGGATCTCGGCGAGATCCTTTGTTAGTGGTGTCGAATTGTGGCATCCCATAAAACCACTACTAGAAAATCGCGTTGAATTTGTGCATTGCATCGTCATCATCATGTGTTGTTTGCATAAAACCATGATCGCAGCCGTTTGTTTTCTAAGCGCCCATCTTATTCAAACGCCGAAAATCGGGTCCCCGGAATATTTTGTTTTGCCCGATAGCGGTTCGCAAAAGCTTTGTTTGAGATAAACAACATTAATTATTATTTTAGCGGGCGGTCGAGCGGGCCGTTCGACCGAGCGACCACCCGGAGAAGATTACAAGCGGTCCACCTAACCGCCAAAATCCTAGACCTACCTTAAAGCTACCCACACCTAGCAGCCACATCACTCCCTCCAATCAGATCTCTCCACCTCACCTCTCCTCTCGCCCCCACCAATCCTGCGTTGCCACGTCACCCCTCATCCCTCTCCCTCTCTCCACCTCTCTCTCTCAACTCACGCACACACACACTACCGCCTTGAGCAAGCCGCCCCTGCCTGCCTGGGCCCCGCGCCCAGCGTCCACCTTACACCCGCCCATACGCGCCCAGCACCCGGCGGCTGCACGCTTGACCAGGCCTCCCACAGCGGTGGCAACCCAGTAAACCTCCCTCTCGCCGAGCCTCCCCAGCCCCATCCCCCACCCACCTTGCGTCCTCCCACGCGGACCGCGACCCTCCTCTCTCCTCCCCGGCACCAACCCTCATCCCGCCCGTCACCGCCCGCCCAGCGACCCCGTCCGCTCGCTCGCATGGGAGGCCGCTCACCCTTGATTCCGCCCCTCGTTCCTCTCCTCCCTCGGCTCGCCCGCACGTCCCCTGACCCGTCCCTCCTCCCGCGCAACCCCGGCCCGCCGTCGCCGCCCCGTCCGCCCCGCTCGCGCCTCCCCGACGTCCACCCCCTCGCCCCTCCTCGGGCCTCCGCCAGCTCCGCCCCCCCGCCAGCTTGGCCTGCCTCGGGGCCGCCTCGCCCGCGGCCTCCGCCACGCCCGACAACGCACCTCGCGCCCGCCAGCGCTCCGCGTGCTCGCTCCAGCCCGGCCTGCGAGCCCCAGCGCCCGCGCCTCGCCAAGGGCGTCGGCCGCCTCCGTGCTTCCTCCGCCTCGCGCTCCCACGCCCGTCGTGGCGCGCCGCGGCAGCCCTCCGCCTCGCTGGCCTCCTCCGCTGCTGGGCGTGGCCCGCGCCTCCACTGGGACCCGGACGCCGCCTTCCCCTCCGTCGCGAGACCACTTTCGGCGAGCAGGTGCGATGGGAGTTGTGACAAGATCGTCCGTCGGCAACACCGAGTGGCGCGGACCCAAGTCCGAACCACTAGGATCCAAGATCGTCATCACGGACAACAGCGCTCGTCGACACGGGGAACCGGACACGACGAGCCCGAGACCTTCACCACAGAACTTGAGTACATCTTGGCGAGCTCAAAGAACCCGGTCCGGTATCCGAAGATGCGAAACCACAGGGCGCCAAGTTTTCCTCTCGGACCACAGGCCCGTTCGGAGCGAACGAAGCTCGATCCTCGTCTAACACGGAAGGCCGAACCACTGGCGCGTCAAGTTCTCCTTCCGGATTCAAGGACCCGACATGGTGCGACAAGTACTTCTACCGAGCATAAGGCGGTGCAGCGTCAAGAACCCGACTCGGAGATGCGGGACACCAAGTCGCGACCACGAGAACCGTTCCGGGCGAAGTCGGATCTAAAGACCGCCAAGATCGTCACCGGTCGACAAACGCCGCAGCGGATGTAAGATCTACCACATTATCGAAACGTTTCCGCGAGACCGATCCGTCGAACCACGGACCTGGACCTGTCGAACCCGAACCCCAGAACCCCAAGATCGTCGAGACCCCTCAAAGTGTGAACCTCTTATCAAGAACCCTATTTTACAACATAATAACAACTTGCATAATAATTGTTCATGCATGCATCTTGTCATGTGGTTTGGGGGCCTTATGCCGATTCACCTCTAATTAAATATGGGGCCCATATGCGGGCAAATCTAGTCTCATATTGGCCTCATTTAAATTTGAGTAGCGAACCCGGTGCTATCTTTTGCCATGCTAATACAACATTTAAATTGCGGGGATCTAAACAACATGAACCTATTAATTAATTGTCGGGACCCCGGTTCCGCTTAATTTGACCTAATTGCATTGCACCTTTGCCATGTCATCCATCAAACACGCATCATGCCGATCTTCTGCCGTTTTATTAAATAGTGCATCCGGTGTTCTTCTAGTGTTTTGCTTCTTCGCGGATAAGGCCGTTGAGTTGATGTGAGCTTCGCCCCGATCATCGGTTGAACCTTCGACAATGTTTTCAGGCGAGCATCTCCCCCTTTCTACCTATCTTACTTTTCTAGTCTTTATTCCCTCCTGTGGATCTATTGCTATCATCTTTGCGATGCTTTAGTTTTCCGTACATGATATACCGTGCGACCCTATATTGCCTTGGACACATCCTATTACATTGTTTGGTAGATAGTTGGACTTAGCGTCGTAGTTGCTTGCTCAAGCGCTGATGTGTCGTCATATGCCACGATTCTTGATGTATTGCCGCATGTTGATGTTGGAGATGGTTCTAGTTTACTTATCGTCACTTTAATTTCTGTTTAACAACTAAAATTGAAATAGCGAGGCATCGGTGGGTGATAGATAATATTTGGTTTCGAGCATACTTGTGTCCGTAAGACCCAGTACTTGATACTGTTCCTTGATTTATCGCGCTATCCACATCAAGGTATATGGGACCCACGAGCGAGCTTGATTCATTCTTATTTCTTGGGGCCACAAACTAGTTCGAGGTTTTATTTACGATCTGTACTTATGCCATGCTACTTTACGTATTTAAATTGTGCGAGGAGCACCTTTGTCTTATTTAGGTAAGCGGAGTGTTTCGTGTCGACAAGCCAGCCACTTTGGGTTCCCGATCGTTCTGACAGCAGCGCAAACCTTGAGCCCGTCTCGGAGCTTGCTTACTCCGTTCGGGATCTACTTAATAGGGTGGCCCCAAAATATTTGAATCTGTGATTGTTGATCGTGAAAGCCTCGTTGGGTTTGATTTGGTTTTCGAGGTTGATCGGCGTGTGTTGCTATTGGTGCACCCGGCGGGTAAAACTTTCGAAAGCCGTGTCGCGGATATGGGCGACTTGGAGCCACGATATCTCGATCATAGACAAGCATAACTAAAGTTTACTGCTATAAATTTGACCTATAATGACTAGTAATCAGCTTCACTATCACGGAATGGCTAATTAATGCCCACAATTGCTTGTTTGGTTGTAAACTGCGACCATTGTACTGACTAGTAAGTATGGCAACTTCTAGCGGAATTGGCTGGATAAAGTACCAACAACTGCTGGGTTTTGGGATTATATCATGCTATCTGTATTTGATTAGTAATTACCGCAACTATCACGGAATGGTCAACTAAAAGTGCCCACTGCTTACTTTATCAGGACGATTATCTAAACTTGACTAGTAAAGTGCCACAATTATAACTGAATAAGTAAAGCGCCAGCGTGTGAGTTCCTCGGTTGACTTCCTCGTTTGGTCTCGAGGAAATACGAGATGGGTTTGTTTGGTGTTAACTTGAGTTGGATCGGTTAGGTCATTCTCACCCCTCTCGATAACCGCGGTTGTATCGAGTCTCTATAGGTTGTTTAGTGCATCTTTGCTGCCGCTCGATCCACCATACCTATGTGGCGAGGACATTGGTCTAGCCTCTTGTGTCTTGGCCTCGATCTTGGCGCTCCTTCTTTGTTTCCTTTGCCCTTTATCGGCACCTTTTGTTAAGGTTTTGAGATCGGCCGTTAGCGGGTTACCCTTAGGCTTTGAGGCGGGATTCTGGGCCATTGGTTATTCTTGAGGGCTCTTAGCCCCATTTGCATCTTGTCCGTGGTCGGCGCTCTATCATTTTCAAGGTGATTTGGATCTTTGTATATTATGTATTCTTGACTCATGGAGTCATTTATATATCTCATTACGTGGGTCCCATCGAGGGCTGTTGTGCAATGTTATTACTTCGTTTTCCACCCGCGAAAGTGCTGGTGAGCACCTTTGAATCGTTTCTATCTTGGGTTTGGTGAATTCTGCCCAAACTTGCATAGGTCGGTCTGAGGTGTTCTGAGTCTAATAAGCGTGGTGGGCCCAACACGGTCCGGGATCGAAACCTGCGATACCACTCTAACACCCTCGAATCGGACTATGCAAGTTTGAGCGAAATTCACGAACCCGCATAAAGCGATTCAAGGTGCCAGACGTGTGGTGAAGCGAAATAACATTACACAACAGTCCTCGATGGGACCCGAACATATATATATAACGGACTCAATGAGTCAAGAATACAAATATAATATACAAAGATCCAAATCACCTTGAAAACGATAGAAGCCCAGCTACGGACAAGAGCAAATGGGGCTAAGAGCCTGAAGAATAACCAATGGCGTCCATAACTTGCCAAGCGGAAGGTAACCCCTATGGCGTCGACCTCAAAACCTTTAACAGGGGTCGACAAAGGCAAAACACACAAAGAAGCGTCGATCTTGAGGCCATACAGCGAGGCTAGAATCGGCGGTCCCTACATAGGTATGGTGGGCAGCGGCATGCACTAAACAACCTATAGAGACTCGATACAAGCTGGCGGTTATCGGAGAGGGTAAGAATGACCTAACGGATCAACTTTGGCTATCACCAAACAACCCATCTGGCGTTTCCCTCGAGACCAATCGGAAGTCAACCGAGGAACTCACACAGTTGCTTTATTTATTCAGTTATAGTTGCGGCACTTTACTAGTCGAGTTTAGATAATAAATCACGATAAAAGCGATGGGCACTTTTAGTTAACCATTCCATTATAGTTGCAACTCTTACTAGTCGAATCGTTGGCATGAGATAACGTAAACCCCAGCGGTTGTTGGTACTTTTAATCAGCCAAATCCGTTAAAGTTGCCATACTTACTAGTGCAATTGTGGCGCTTACAACCAAACAAGCAATTGTGGGCAATATTAATTAGCCATTCCGTTATAGTGAAGCTTACTAGTCATTATAAGTCAAATTTATAGCAGTAAACTTTAGTTATGCTTGTCTATGATCGAGATCGTGCTCCAAGTCGTCCATATCCGCGGACACGACTTTGAGAAGTTTTACCGGCGGGTGCACCAATAGCAACACACGCCGATCAACCTCGGAAAACCAAATCAAAACCCAACGAGGCTTTCATGAACAATCACAGGATTCAAATATTTCGGGGCCACCCATTGAGTAGATCATAGCGGAGTAAGCAAGCTCCGAGACGGGCTCAAGGTTTGCGTCGGCTGGTACATCGGGAACCCAAGTGTGGCTGGGCTTGTCGATGCGAAAACACTCGCTTACCTAAGCGATGCAGGTGTGCTCCTCGCACAATTTAAATACAAAGTAGCATGGCATAATCTTGGCACAGATAGTAAAAAACACCTCAAACTAGTTTGTGGCCCCAAGAAATAAGACTGAATCAAGCTCGCTCGGGGGTCCCATATACCTCGGATGTGGATAGCGCAAAAATCAAGGAGCAGTATCAAGTACTGGGGTCTTACGGGACACAAGTGGGCGTTCGAGCAAATATTCTCTATCGCCCACCGATGCCTCTGCTTATTCAATTTTAGTTGTTAAACGAAATTAAAGTGACGATAAGTAAAACTAGAATCATCTCCAACATCAACATGACAATACATCAAGCTGTGGCATATGACACATCGACACTTTCGAGCAAGCGGCTACGACGCGCAAGTCCAACTAGCTACCAAACAACAGGTAGTAGGATGTGTCCAAGGCAATATGAGGCTGCAAGGGATATCACGGGGTACGAAAACTAGAGCATCGCAACACAGATAGCAATAGACCAACAGGAGGGAATAAAGACTATGAAAGTAAGATAGGTAGAAAGAGGGAGATGCTCGCCTGAAAACATTGTCGAAGGTTCAACCGAAGATCGGGGCGAACCTCACATCAACTCAACGGCCTTATCCGCGAAGAACCAAAACACTAGAAGAAACACCGGATGCACTATTTAATACAACGGCAGAAGATCGGCATGATGCATGTATGATGCATGGCATGGCAAAAGTGCGATGCAGTTAGGTCATATTAAGCGGAACCGGGGTTCCGACAATTATTCAAGTGGTTCAAGTTATTTAGAACCCCCGCAATTTAAATGTTGTTTTAACAAGGCAAGATTGCAACATCGGTTCGTTACACAAGTTTAAATGAGGCCAATATAAGGCTAGATTTGCCCGCATATGGGCCCCATATGTAATTATTAGGTGAATCGGCATAAGGCCCCCAAACCAACGCTATGCATGCGGGAATGACAATTTAATGTGCAACAAATTGATATGTTATAAAATAGGGTTCGAGGAAAAGGGTCACACATTTAGGGTTCGGCAGATCTTGGTTTCCGGGGTTCGGGGTTAAAGCAGTCCGTCCGACGGTTTTCGGGATCCGGTCTCGGCGGCTCGTTCTCGGATACAGAGGCAGGTCTTGTCGCTTCCAGGGTGAAGCACTCGGCGTCCTCGAGGGAGTACTTGTCGCATATGCGGCCTTCGGGTTCTATGACGATGATCTTGTCGTTTCGATGCCGGGGTCCCGACGTCCGTGAAGAGGACCTTGTCGCCTTTGGGCGAAGAACACGTCATCCCGTGGTTCCGTGTAGAAGTGCTCGATGATCCATGACGGAGGTCTCCGGTTCGGCTTGGTTTTCCATGAAGGGATCTTGTCGCTTGGTATCCGTGTAGGCGTACTTGTCGGTTCCGCGGCGACGACCTTGGGGTTTTCCCTTGACGAAGAGGTTCGGTGTTCATGACGAAGGCCTTGGCGTAGGGGAATCTCCAGGCATCGACCATGGGGTTCTGAGGAAGAGCTCGTTTTTCCGCGGTCTCACATGGCGCCGGCGGGTTCGTTGTCGGATCGGTCTTCGGAGGCTCGGGATCTCGACGCCCGTAGTAGGTCTTGGTTTATCATGTACAATCGTCGGTCTTGGCCGCGAACTTAACAGCGGTTTACGGGCCCAGGTGTTGACACAAAACACGCCGCGAGAGGCAGGGAACAGGTCGGGTCTCTCAAAGCAGGCGCTGCAGGCGAATGATGGCGGTGGGCGGGTATGGCGCGGCCGGCGGGCGGATAACGGCGGCAGGCGGTGGAGGTCGGCGGCGCGGGCAGGGGCTCGCGACGAGGCATGGCTGTGATGGCGAGTCGGAGGCAGACGGCGGCTGGGCGGCGTGGTCGCGGGGCGGCGTGGGAACCCGAGCGGCGCGCGTCTGGGAGAAGAACGGCGGCGCGGTGGGGCGAAACAGCGAGCGTCGGGCTGGGAGAAACACGGGTCGCCAGCGGGGCGAAGCACGGACGCAGGCAGGCGCAGGAGGCGGGCTTGGGCGGTGGGCTCGTCGGAGGAGGCGGCCGAGGACGAGGCGGCGGTAAGCGGCGGCTGAGCTCGCTCGCCGGAGACGAGGAAGGGTCGGGTGGACGGAGGGTGGTGAGCGCGGAGGGTGGAGGCGGCGTGCGGTGGTTGGCGGGGAGGCGAGCGGGCGGTCGGCGAGAGGAGGGGTGAGGCGAGGAAGAGGGAGGGTGCGTGGGGGAGGCAGCCGCGGTGGTGGGTCCCGCGTGGGACCGGGGGGGGTGGACGCGGTAGGTGGATGGCGCGTGGGCCAGGGAGGGACCGCGGGACAGAGGGGGAAAACGAGAGGGGCTGGGGGCTGCGGTGTGCGCTGTGAGGGAGAGTTGGGGGAGTGGGACCTGTGGGACCCAGGCGGCAGGGGCTGAATGCGTGCGTCAGAGGCCTTGTGAGAGATCGGTGGTGTGGTGAGGGGCCAGCTGGGGGGGGTTGGTGGTGAGCGGGAGGTGGCTTAGAGAGAGAGGGAGAGGGATAGGACAAGTGGCAGGTGGGGATTGGGTAGAGGGGAGAGGGGAGCTGAGGTGGCATGCACTGGTTGGAGGGAGTGATGTGGAGGTTTGGGTGAGGGGTAGACTAGTGGGTAGCTTTAGGATTTAGGGGCAGGTGCAGGTTGGGCCGTTTTAAAAACAGGGGTGGTCGTTCGGGTCGGGTTGGCCCGTTCGTCTGCCCCTACTAAAAACAATTGAACTTTTCATTTGTTTTAAACGGGCCGTGTGCAAACCGATAGCGGCCAAAACAAAATATTCCGGGGACCCGGTTTTGATGTTTGAAAAGAGAGGGGCGTTTAGAACACAACACGGGCTTTGCAAACATAATTTTGGCAAACAATGCATGATGATGACGAGGCAATGCACAAATTCAACGCGATTTTCTAGTAGTGATTTTGCGGGATGCCACAGTTATGCTTGTCTATGATCGAGAAACTGTGCTCCAAGTCGTCCATAACCGCGGACACGGCTTTCAGAAAGTTTTACCCTGCAGGGGTGCACAAATAGCAACACACACTCGATCAACCTCGGAAAAACCAAATCAAAACCCAACGAGGTCTTCACGACAAAGCAATCACAGGATTTGGAAAAATTTCAGGGGGCCACCCCTTGGAGTACACCCGCAACGAAGTTAGCTGACTCAGAGACGGACCCGAGGTTTGGGTGGACGGCTGTGAACGACTGGGAACCCAAAACTGGGCTCCTAAACAGTACAGGTGCTCCTCGCACAATCGTAATAAAGCAGTAAAGCATGGCATAAGTACAGGATAGTAAATAAAACCTCAAACTAGTTTGTGGCCCCAAGAAATAAGACGGAATCAAGCTCTGGCTCAGGGGGGTCCCATAAGCCTCCCGGATGTGGATAGCGCGAATATTCTTGAAACAGGAATCAAGTACTCGGGGTCTTACGGGACACAAGTGAGCAGGAAAAACCAAATAGCAGATGTTGCTCACCGGTGCCACTTTCATTAGTTATCCCATTACTACTCAGGTTAAGTTGTTTAGGTACCTCGTTATCCATCAGACTCTCACATACCCTACACATGCTGTTCTACGACTCGCATGGCTCAAACAACTCATGTAGTAATGGCTCATGGGATGGAGGAACAAGCTTGGTGGGGTTTAAAAGTAAAGGCTATGCAATACTTGGGATTCAATTTAATGCAATCGCGACTCAATGATGCAAGAATAAGATAGAGGCAATAGTCTTGTGTACGCAAGCATGTGGTAGTGCTTGCCTGGCAACTCAGTTGAAGCGAGAGACGGATCTGGGTAGTGCTCCTGGTTCTCTTGATATATCCCATGCTCAGTGTCTATTCGAAGAAGAACCAAACAAACAAGGGCCAACATGAATATAGTGCACAAGCATAGGAATAAATGCGTCAAGCAAACAATCATGCCATGATGAATGATGCACAAGTTGCATGGCAATAATGTAGCATGGCATGGGTGAGGTGTAGAATACAAGAAATAACATTTCTATTGGGTTTTGATCACATTTTATTGTCATGATAGTTGCTGTATACTATATTTTTATATGATGCATGCTGCAATTGAAGTCATGGATAGCATAAACAGAAAGGTCTCGTCGAGCTGATCATTTTAGACATATCATTTGTCAAATTCGGAGTTATAAAACAAAAGTTATTAATTTATTAAGGTCTAGGGGCATTTTGTTGTAATTTAATTCAACTTGAAATTTAAAGTGTCCAAATAGTATTTTGAATGGCATATTTGAAATCCTCACATTTTTCTGATTCAAATTCATATATTATTTACATTATTTGGATTTATATTTTGGAAGTTATTAAAAACTAATTTGAATTTGAATTGAATTTAAAAAGAATTGAATTAAAACAGAATACAGACAGGCTTTTGCTACCTGACACTACTCTAGCCACAGCCAGTGACAAGTGGGGCCAGGAACACGCGGACCCACACGCCAGCGGCTGAAAGCGAGGGGGACTGCGGGTTGATTAAAGCTTTTGCCGAGAGCCTTTTGCAAACGTCCGAGCACGCATGTGGCGGCCGGGATTGTGGGTTCAGGAAAAAGGTTGAGGGGTTTGGGAAAAAGGACTCGGGCCTGTTCCTCTTCTCTGAACCATTGCCGTCGGCTGGCAGCGCGTTGCGGCAGGCTGCGGGGGCTCGAACCCGTGCCCTCTGGCGCGCTAGCGGCGGCGGCTACCACTGCGGTGCGTGTGCGCTTGGTAGCGGGGAGAAAGCGGCTAGCTAAAGCCTCCATGGTATAGCGAGACAGCGGTAGCCTTCTTGGTGCACGCGGTGTGCTCGACGGATCGCCCATCGCCGGCAGGAAGCAAGGACGGCCAGGAGCATGTCTGGGAGGATCAGGGGCTTACCGCGAGGCCGATGGTGTGGTCGACGAGGCTTGGGGAGGTCACGATCAGCGGCGAGGCTGGGGCCGGCGAGCTAGGGTTTGTGTCGGTGCGTCGGCGTTCCTGGGCGCCTGGTCCTTCTCCTCCGCGCTGGATCGTGTAGGGAGACGCAGAGGGACGCTGCAGGCTTCCTCGACAACCCTATCTCCTC
Source organism: Avena longiglumis (assembly GCA_030063025.1). Taxonomy (NCBI): domain Eukaryota; kingdom Viridiplantae; phylum Streptophyta; class Magnoliopsida; order Poales; family Poaceae; genus Avena; species Avena longiglumis. Next base: position 79,985,790 of record CP125978.1, read on the forward strand.
GCCCGCCTCCTGGATCAAAGTGTGCTAGGGCGAGCCGATGGTTTGGCCGGCGTCGGGGTATGGCGGCGGTGGAGAAAAGAGGGGGCAGAGGGGGAACGAGGCAGGGCCTCTGGGTGAGATCTGGGAGAGGCTAGAGGTGGGGAGGGAGGTAGATAAGGACGGAGAGGTGGGGATGGCGTGGGGGAGGGAAAGGTGGCTTCGGCCACCTTTTTGCCTCTCCTTCACGTGCACGACATGGGCCAGGGGAGGGTTAGGCTGGCGGCAGGCTGGGGGGCTGTCGGGTGGTTCGGTGAGGGGGCTCGGGGTGGGGCGGTCAGACGGAGAGAGAGAGAGAGAGAGAGAGAGAGAGAGGGGTGGCTCGACTAGGGTAGATGGGTTTGGGGTGGAGAGAGAGAAGAAAGAGGGATGACATGTGGGGCCAGGGAGAGGGTGGATATGTGGCCCATGCATGGAAGAGAGGGGGAGCCGAGAGGAGGTGGAACATGGTGGGGTCGAGCTAGGTTTAGAGGAGGAAAACAAGTGAGAGAGGGTAAAACCTTGGGTTAGGGTTTTAGAGGGGATTAGGGTTAGAGGGAGGTTAAGGAGAGGGGTAGATAAGAGATGAGGTAGGTTTAGGATCTAGGTAGGAGGGGTGTAGATGGATCAAACAATCAAGGTCAAGCAAAGAGGGAGAGAGATGATCTATGCAAGAAAAACAAATGAAATTCAAATGACAAGTAAAAAGGTGGTGCTTGCATGGGCCATGCATAAAAAATTAATGCCATGCTTATTTTGTGGAAACAAGATCATTTACATGGCATTGCTCCTATGCATTCCAAAGGTAGGGTAAGGCCCAAGCAAAGAATTTGAAAGGAAGACCCCAAGTGGGCTAGATAAAGATGAGCATATTGGATTAAAATTGGGGCTTGCTAGTGTGTTTAGTCCACTAAATGTTTAATAGCCCCAAGAATAACCCAACATGAACATGACTCCAAACTAATCCACATGGAAGCTAGAAGAAGGGTCCCACTCACAGGGCATGCAAAGGTGGCCATGTGGCTCTCATATATCAATAATGTGAAAACATGATGATGCCAAGATGAGAGCATGTGGAAAAGAATTTGGATCCATCCCAACCCACATGAGCTAGAGGTAACTCAACTAAAATGCAAGCTCATGTTAATTGGATGGTGGAATTATAAGGTGGTGAAGACAAGGTGGTGGAGTCAATAAGAGATATGCCCCCAACTCAACTTGGGCATTTAACAATATATCAAGAACCAAATACAATATCAAGAGACAAATACAAATATTAATGCATATGAGTTAAGAACCAAAACAAAAAGGGTTTTTGTATGATGCTCAAATGCAAGGTGGCATGATGACATGAACATGACATGATGATGATGCAACAATATTTGTAGGAGTGGCCATTTTATTACTAGATCAAGTAGCATTACAATGTTAGACAATTGGGATGCTACAACTCTCCCCCACTAAACATGAATCTCGCCCCGAGATTCTAGGAAGAAGAAGAAGACACAAAGAGGGTAGGATAGTTGGCACGGAGTTCATCTTCACGTTCCCAAGTGGCTTCATCAACAGAATGGTGTGACCACTGCACCTTGCAGAACTTGATGGACTTGTTGCGAGTCCTTCTTTCTGCGGTCTCAAGGATTTTTGTGGGGTGTTCTTGATAAGAGAGGTCTTCTTGGAGATCGATTAGCTCATGATCCACGGTCCTGCCGGGATCTTTGAAGCACTTCTTGAGTTGAGAGATGTGGAAAACATCATGGACTTTGAGTTTTTCCGGGAGCTCAAGGGCATAAGCAACTTCTCCTCTTCTACCACAAATCTTGAAAGGACCGATGTATCTAGGAGCCAACTTTCCTTTGATACCGAAGCGGTGTGTGCCTCTCATGGGAGTGACACGAAGGTAGACGAGATCACCGGGGGCATACACCATGTCCGTGTGCTTCCTGTCATAATTGCTCTTCTGGCGACTTTGAGCAATCTTCAGGTTTTCAAGAATGATATGCACCTTCTCCTCCGCTTGAGTTACAATGTCAGGGCCAAACCAGATTCTTTCTCCTGCACCTGACCACCCAATCGGAGTTCTGCACTTGCGACCATAGAGAGCCTCAAATGGTGCCATCTTCAGACTTTTCTGGAAGCTGTTGTTGTAAGAGAATTCAGCATAAGGAAGACATTCCTCCCACTTCATGCCAAAAGAGATGACGCAAGCACGAAGCATATCCTCCAGAATCTGATTGATCCTTTCAACTTGTCCTTGCGAGGGTGGTAGCATCTTTGAAGTTCAACTTTGTTCCCAAAGCATTTTGGAAACTCTCCGAACTTGGAAGTGAAGATGCTTCCACAGTGCACTGATCTCAAGCGGAACCCCATACGGAGACAATTACATTGATATAGAGCTCGATAGCTGGATTCCAGAAATTGTTTCCTTGACGGGGAAGAAATGAGCCACTTTAGAAAGCCTGTCGATGACAACAAAGATTGCATTGTTGCCCTTCTGTGACCTTGGAAAGCCAGTGATGAAGTCCATCTCTACTTTCTCCCATTTCCATTCCGGGGGCTTCAATGGCTGAAGAAGACCGAAAGGTTTCTGATGGACAGCTTTCACTCTGCGGCAGACATCACACTCCGAGACATACTTGGCACAATACCGTTTCAAACCAGGCCACCAATATTGTGTTTTCAAGTCCATGTACATCTTTGTGCTGCCAGGATGGATAGATAGAACAGAATCGTGCGCCTCCTTGAGAACTTGCTCTCTCAAACCCGGGTAGTTTGGAACAAACATCCGGTGCTCAAAGAAAAGCGTGCCTTGATCATCGACGTGGAAGGACTCATACTTGGTGAAGTTTGGAGATGATCTTTTGGTGTGCGGATCACCAAGGTGACGAGAGAATCTTTTCTTCCAAGAGAGGAGTAGCGGAAGGTTCAGGAGATGCCCTTGTTCCACAATTTCGAGGTTGGCTGGGAATTCCTCGCACAAGAGAGGCTGTTGTTCTTCCATCATGAGGTTGTCGACATAAGCTTTGCGGCTGAGAGCATCGACCATGACATTAGCTTTGCCCGGAGTGTAGTTGATGGTCAAATCAAAATCATTGATTGCTTCAATCCATCTCCTCTGCCGAAGGTTGAGATCAGGCTGAGTGAAGATATACTTCAAACTCTTGTGGTCAGAAAAGATCTCACATCGGTTGCCAAGCAAGTAGTGCCTCCATAGCTTCAAAGCAAAGACAACTGCTGCGAGCTCGAGGTCATGTGTGGGATAGTTGATCTCATGCGTCTTCAACTGTCGAGAGGCATAAGCAACCACCTATTTATCTTGCATAAGGACCGCACCCAATCCTTGCAAAGAGGCGTCACAGAATATCTGGAAAGGCTTAGATGTATCCGGAGGAACCAAGACTGGTGTGGAAGTGAGCTTCTCTTTGAGTGTCTCAAAGCTTGCTTGACATGCAGGAGTCCAAAGATATTTCTTGCCTTTCTTGAGGAGATCGGTAAGAGGCTTCGCTATCTTCGAGAAGTTACGAGCAGGCGGCAATAACTAGCCAAACCGAGGAAACTCCGCACTTCTTTGACATTGACAGGAGGAAGCCAATCAACAATTGTTTTCACAGTTTCCGGGTTGACTGCAATGCCCTTGGCAGAGATGACATGACCAAGATAGGTTACTTCAGGCAACCAAAACTCACACTTTGAGAACTTTGCATACAAGCGGTTCTCACGAAGCTTGTTTAGGACACACCGAAGGTGTTCTTCATGCTCTTCCTTGGACTTGGAATAGACCAGGATGTCATCCAGATATACCACAGCGAACTTATCAAGGTACTCCATGAAAACCGAGTTCATAAGCCTCGATAAGGTAGCAGGTGCGTTGGTGAGACTGAAAGACATGACCGTGTACTCATACAGGCCATAGCGGGTGGTGAAAGCTGTTTTAGGTACATCTTCCTTGCGAATCTTGATTTGGTGATAACCACTTCTCAAGTCAAGCTTAGAGAACACCACAGCTCCAGCTAGCTGATCGAAGAGATCATTAATCTGCGGAAGGGGATATTTGTTCTTGATTATTTTAGCATTGAGAGCCTGATAGTCAACACAAAGTCTATCAGTCCTGTCACGCTTCTTCACAAAGATTGTTGGGCTACCCCAAGAAGAAGTACTGTGTTGAATGAAACCCAACTTCTCTTGTTCCTCAAGCTGACGTTTGAGTTCAGCCAACTCAGCAGGACCCATTTTATAAGGCCGCTTGGAGATAGGAGCCGTTCCAGGTTCAAGCTCAATTACAAACTCAACCTCACGATCCGGAGGCATACCCGGCAACTCTTCAGGAAAGACATCTGGGAACTCACAGACCAGGTACACTCTGAATAGCTTCCATAGCATCATCATTGAGCCGCCAAAGAGAAAAGATGGATAGCGAGTCAAGCTTGGAGAAAAGACTATATGGCCTTGAGGAATCTTGAGAGAACCGGCGTTCAAAGACAATCAATCACAGCTGCATTTCTTGTCAACCAATCCATGCCCAAGATGACATCAATGTCGAGAATTGCCCGAGAACAATTAAGGAAGCCGAGAACAAAGAGCCACCAATCTCAATTTGATTGCCATGGCTGATATGAACAGCCTCATGTTTGAACCGGAGATTGTACCACCAGCTTAAGGAGAGGAACCAAGACTAACTCATTCTCATTTGCAAACTTGTGAGAAACAAAAGAATGCGATGCACCAGAATCAAACAAAACTCGTGCAGGGACTGAGTTAACGGAAAGCATACCCATCACAACTCCAGGTGCATGCTCAGCTTGAGCGGCGTTGACACAGTTGGCACGAGCAACAGTAGACCCGGGCTTGGTGTTGATGTTGAGAGCCTGAGGTGGTGGTGCACGAACCAAAGGAGAGCTTGCTGCAGATCTTGGCGGGGGTGGAGGAAGAGCTTTGTTTTTCAACGGACAGTTCCAATTGAGATGTCCAGGATCTCCACATGTGAAACAAGCACCAGGTGGACGTGGAGCAACGTAGCCAGGGACTCCGCCAGGCGCTCCAGGGTAGTGGTGGTTGTAGCCCCTGGGAGCAGCAGTGATGGAGTTTAGTGGCCTTGACGCGTAACTTGCAGGTCTTGGTGGAGCCGGGAGCGACGGTGGGGTGTTAGGAACCCAGACACGCCGCTTAGAAGGAGCTGCCATAGCTGAAGAGCTTGATGCATCACGGTTGTGTTTCTTGGACTCCTCAAACACTTGCCTACTTGCTTCCTCTTGCAGAGCTGTGTGCTGAAGTTCCAGAAAAGATGCCGGCCTTGCATGTGTGATTGCATATTTGATCGATGCATTGAGCCCTTGCCTGAACCTCTTTTGCTTCTTCTTGTCATCAGATATCTCATCGCCACCATAACGAGAAAGATTCATGAAGTTCCTGATATAGGTGTTGACATTATCGTTTCCCTGCTTGAGGTTGAGAAAAGCTTCCTTCATCCTCTCCATGACAATTTCTGACAGATACTGCTCCTTGAACGCTCCCGTGAACCTTTCCCAAGTAGGCTGAAAACCAGTGCAGCTTTGTGGCATCCCGCAAAAACCACTACTAGAAAATCGCGTTGTTTTGTGCATTACATCATCATGACCGCATGCTCATGTCATCATGCCACATTTCATTTGAGCATCGTCATCGTCTTGCATTTGCTTGCATCAAACTATTTTCGCAAAGCCTGTTTTTGTTTTCTAAAACGCCCCATCTTAATTATCACGCAAAACCCGGGTCTCCGGGTTATTTTGTTTTGTCTGCTATCGGTTTGCAGAAGCTGTATTTTAAACAAATAAAATATTTAATTATTTTTAGTGGGGCAGTCGAACGGGCCGATTCGACCCGAACGACCACCCCCGGAATTAAATCGGGCCACCTAAAACAGCCCCTCTAATTCCTAAGTTCACCCAACCTATCTACCCACACCCCCCTCCACCTCACCCCAACCAATAGCCTCTCGCCACCTCATCTCCCCTCTCTCCACTAACCAATCACAGCCCACTTGGCCACCTCTTCCTCCACCCCCTCTCTCTCCTCTCTCCACCAGCCACGCGCCTGGGCCCCACCACCGGCCTCTCTCCCTCACCACCTAACCAGCCCCTACCCACGCGGTCAATACCCCTGACCCCAGGCCCCACTCGACCCACCACCCCGTCCCTCCCACCTTCCCACTGCCCAGGCTGCCCCACAGGCGGCCCGTCCCCCACCCTCCTTCCCTCTCCTCCCGCACGCTCCCACCAACCCCGCCCGCGCCTCTCTCTGCCGCTCGCCCAGGCCGACCGGTCGCCGCCGGAGCCGACCCCACCTCCGCCTCCGAGTCCCCGTTCCGCTCCGGCCAGAGACCGCCTCCCAGGCCGCGCCCCCCGCCGTCGCGCCGCGCTCCCGACCTCCGCCTGCTCGCCTCCACCCACCTCGTCGGCAGCCTTGCCGCCCCGCCTCGCTGCTCGCTTCCCGGCGAGCTCTGCGTGGCCTCACCTGCGCCGCCGCCGCCCCTGCTCTGCCCTCTCTGGCGCCGCCCGTGCCGTCCCATACCGCCGTCTTGGCCCGGCCCGGCCCGCTCCTCCGCCGCGCCCAGGCTTCCGTCGGCCACCGCCTCTCCGGACGCCGCGACGCCTCCCCTTCCTCGAGAGCTCCGCCCCCGCCGCCCCTCACCAAGCGCCGCCCTCGCCCGAGCCGTGGCCGCCTCTGCCGCCTCTCCTCCGCCCGGCAGCCACGCCGCCGCCTGCAGGAGCATTCCCGAGCGCCCGTCCTCCCCTCCGCGTCGCCGCCGGCCGATCCCGTGCCGTGGCTCCCTGCCCGCCTCCACCACCGCGACCTCCCGCCTCGCCGGACCCTCCCGCCTCGCCGCCCGCACGTCCGCCTCCTCGTGTGCCTCCGCAAGCCGCCGCCAAGCATCACCGCAGGGCCCGTTTTCTTCCGTACAGCTGCAGCACCACCGCCTGTTCGATGTGGAGCTCGCGCCCCTTCAAGACCCCGAGGGACCTTTTTGCAACCATTGTTGTCTATTCAAGTTTGCCATCCGATGGACAAGATCGACATGTGTTGACAAGCGAAGGCTATCGTTGACCGATTCCATTCAAGGACGCCATCGACAACGAAACCGCGATACCCCCAAGATCTACCACACGGATGCCCACGGACTCGGAGGAACCCCTCGAAACGGCAAGTTCGCCAACCCGGAACTAAAGTGCGAACCCCGGTATCGACTTCATGCTCTCCTTCACGGATGCCAAGACCGAATCTCGTCGGGCCCGGATCCCGAAGACCGAACCCGACCCGCCAAGTTCTTCAATCGGATCCGAGGACACCGAGACCCCGGTGCGACAAGTACTCCGCCCCGGACACCAAGTTCTGCACCCTGGACGCCAAGTCCGACCCGACCTGCGGACCGACAAGATCTTCGCGACGATAAGATCGGCACCGACCAGGGCGAGACCGATGCGCCCCCGACCCCGAATCCGAGGGCCTTCGACACGGAACGACAAGATCTACCCCTGTAAATCCGAGAACGCTTCCGTTGAGACCGAACCCCGAACCCCCGGATCCCCAAGATCTGCCGAACCCTAAAGTGTGACCCTTATCCGAACCCCTATTTTATAAATGCTAAACATAAAACCTGTTGCATATTAAATTGTCATACTCGCATGCATATTTGTGTGGTTTGGGGGCCTTATGCCGATTCACCATATAATTAAATATGGGGCCCATATGCGGGCAGATCTAGCCTTATATTGGCCTCATTTAAATTTGTGTAGCGAACCCGGTACTATCTTCTGCCATGTTAAAACAACATTTAAATTGCGGGGGTTCTAAATAACTTGAACCATTTAATTAATTGTCGGGACCCCAGTTCCACTTATTATGACCTAGTTGCATCGCACCTGTGCCATGTCATACATCATACATGCATCATGCCGATCTTCTGCCGTTGTATTAAATAGTGCATCCGGTGTTTATTCTAGCGTTTTGCTTCTTCGCGGATAAGGTTGTTGAGTTGATGTGAGCTTAGTCCCGATCTTCGGTTGAACCTTCGGCAATGTTTTCAGGCGAGCATATCCCCCTTTCTACCTATCTTACTTTTATAGTATTTATTTCCTCCGGTTGATCTATTGCTATCTGTGTTGCGATGCTCTAGTTTCCGAACCCGTGATATCCCTTGCAGCCTTATATTGCCTTGGACACACCCTATTACCTGTTGTTTGGTAGATAGTTGGACTTGCGCGTCGTAGTCGCTTGCTCAAGTGCTGTTGCGTGTCGTCAAGTGCCACAGTTGTTGGTGTATTGCCACATGTTTGATGTTGGAGATGATGATGGCTTTACTTATCGTTCACTTTAATTCCTGTTTAACAACTAAAATTGAAGTTAGCAGAGGCATCGGTGGGTGATAGATAATATTTGGTTTCCGAACGCCCACTTGTGTCCCGTAGGACCCCGAGTACTTGATACCTATTCCTTGATTTATCGCGCTATCCACATCCGGGAGGTATATGGGACCCCCCCTGAGCCAGAGCTTGATTCAGTCTTATTTCTTGGGGCCACAAACTAGTTTGAGGTTTTATTTACGATCCTGTACTTATGCCATGCTACTGCTTTATTTAAATTGTGCGAGGAGCACACTGTACTGTTTAGGTAAGCGGAATGTTTTCGCGGTATCGACAAGCCCAGCCACACTTTCGGTTTCCCAGTCGTTCAGCCATTGTCGCAAACCTTGAGTCCGTCTCGGAGTCAGCTGGCTTCGTTGCGGGTCTACTCAATGGGGTGGCCCCCTGAAATATTTCTGAATCCTGTGATTGCTTTGTCGTGAAGGCCTCGTTGGGTTTTGAATTGGTTTTTCCGAGGTTGATCGAGCGTTTGTTGCTATTGGTGCACCCCGGCCGGGTAAAACTTTCTGAAAGCCATGTCCGCGGTTATGGACGACTTGGAGCACAGTATCTCGACCATAGACAAGCATAACTAAAGTTTATTGCTATAAATTTGACTTTATAATGTCTAGTAATCAGCTTCACTATAATGGAATGGCTAAATAACACTGCCCGCTATTGCTTGCTTGGTTGGTCGCTTGCGACAAATGTACCTGACTAGTAAATATTGCAACTACAACGGAATGGCTAAATAAAAGTACCAACAAATACTGGGTCTTGGGTTATCTCATGCTAATTGTTTAATGACTAGTAAGTGTTGCAACTATAACGGAATGGTTAACTAAAACGGCCCACTGCTTATTTTATCAGGATGATTATCTACACCTGACTAGTAATTGCTGCAACGATAACTGAATAAGTAAAACTGCCAACTGTGTGAGTTCCTCGGTTGACTTCCTCGTTTGGTCTTAAGGAGGAAACGCCAGGATGGGTTTGTTTGATGGTAGCATCAGGTTGGATCCGAATAGGTCTTTCTTACCCCTCTCTGATAGCCGCCAGTTGTATCGAGTCTCTATAGGTTGTTTAGTGCATGCTGCCGCTGCCGCTCAGCCCACCATACCTATGTAGGCGAGGACCGCCGAATTCTAGCCTCGCCGTGTACTGGTCTCGATCGACACCTCTTTTCCTTTGCCCTTTGCCGGCACCCCTTTTGTTTAAGCAGGTTTGAGATCGACGTCGTTAGCAGGGTTACCCTTCCGGCTTGGCCTGGGCAGGGTTATGGACGCCACTGGTTATTCTTCAGGGCTCTTAGCCCCATTTGCATCTTGTCCGTAGCTGGACGCTCTATCGTTTTCAAGGTGATTTGGATCTTTGTATATTATATCTGTATTCTTGACTCATTGAGTCGCTGTTATATATATATATATATATTCTGTGGGTCCCATCGAGGACTGTTGTGTAATGTTATTACTTCGTTTTCCACCCGCACGAAAGTGCCTGGTGGGCACCTTTGAATCGTTTCTATGCGGGTTTGGCGGGTTTCGCTAAAACTTGCATAGGTCCGATTCTGAGGGTGTTACAGAGTGGTATCGAGATCGCAGCTATGCGATACCCACAAGTCCAAATCTGAGGATAACCTAGCTAACGGCCGAAGTAGAGTGTCAAAATTATTTTGCAAAATCGGTTGGATAGTTCTGATTAGGTCTGATTTTACTCCTTACCCTTCTGCTATTCTCCTCTTATCTCGACGTGTTTTGAATCTGCTCTCTTATCTTTTCTTCGAGTCCAGGATTTCTCGTGGTTGGGTTCCGTCGTACCTTCAGGGTTTCGCTTCCTTCTTTGATAACGGTGTTCTACCATCCGGTGTTCATGCTGCTTGAGGAATCCGTTTGTTGTGGTACCATTCTTTGTTCCTTGTTTGTGCCTTCCGATGTTTTCTGACGCGACGACATCATCCACGCCAGATCCGATGCAGAGTCTGCATCACTCCTTTGTTTCCGAACCTCGCTTGTCGAGATCTTCAGTCTGTTTCCGAGAATGGTTGCACTCTTTTCCACTGATTGTGCGGAGTAATAGTTTGGGTGCGTGATGGATTGGCCCCCATGCCGACTACCCTTTCTATTCGCTTTTCTACATTGAAGTTGATGAGAATGCATCGGTTCCCTCTTTCCATCGAAGTTAGAGGTGGCTTTATTTGTTGGTACCTCTGCCTTCGACCTTTTTGTTACCGGAGAGTTCTCTCGACGATCACGGACAACGACCTCTTATTAGTGGTGTCGCGAGGATCTACGCAAAGCGAGAAGATGCAGATCGCCGACCTTTCCTTCCGGTACCATGAGGCGGATCTCGAGGGCGAGATCCATTGTTAGTGGTGTCGAATTGTGGCATCCCGCAAAAACCACTACTAGAAAATCGCGTTGTTTTATGCATTACATCATCATGACCGCATGCTCATGTCATCATGCCACATTGCATTTGAGCATCGTCATCGTCTTGCATTTGCTTGCATCAAACTATTTTCGCAAAGCCTGTTTTTGTTTTCTAAAACGCCCCATCTTAATTATCACGCAAAACCCGGGTCTCCGGGTTATTTTGTTTTGTCTGCTATCGGTTTGCAGAAGCTGTGTTTTAAACAAATAAAATATTTAATTATTTTTAGTGGGGCAGTCGAACGGGCCGATTCGACCCGAACGACCACCCCCGGAATTAAATCGGGCCACCTAAAACAGCCCCTCTAATTCCTAAGTTCACCCAACCTATCTACCCACACCCCCTCCACCTCACCCCAACCAATAGCCTCTCGCCACCTCATCTCCCCTCTCTCCACTAACCAATCACAGCCCGCCACTTGGCCACCTCTTCCTCCACCCCTTCTCTCTCCTCTCTCTCCACCAGCCACGCGCCTGGGCCCCACCACCGGCCTCTCTCCCTCACCACCTAACCAGCCCCTACCCACGCGGTCAACCCCCCTGACCCCCAGGCCCCACTCGCCCCGACCCCACCCGCAGCACCCCGTCCCACTCCCTGCCTCCCCACAGCTGCCCAGCCTGGCCCCACCAGAGCGGCCCCGTCCCCCACCCTCCTTCCCTCTCCTCCCGCACGCTTCCACCAACCCCGCGCCTCTCTGCCTGGTCGCCACGAGCCGACCCCACCTCCGCCTCCGATTCCCGTTCCGCTCTGCCAGACCGCCTCCCAGGCCGTCGCGCCCGGCGCCCCGACCTCCGCTCGCCTCCACCCCACCTCGTCAGCCTCGCCGCCCGCCTCGCTCCCGGCGAGCTCTGCCTCACTGCGCTGCCGCCTCGCTTCGCTCTGCGCCACAGACGCCCCGCCTGCCGCCCGTCCTCGTCGGCCCGGCCCGCTCATCCGCCCGCCAGGCTTCGTCGGCCACCGCCCGCCGGATGCCGCGACGCCCTTCTCGAGCTCCGCCCCGCCGCCACCAAGCGCCGCCTCGCCGAGCGCGGCCACCTCTCCGCCCGGCAGCAGCGCCGCCCGCAGAGCGTTCAGCCCGTCCTCCGTCCAGCGTCGCCGCCGGCCGAGCCCGTGCCGTGGCTCCCTGCCCGCCTCCACCACCGCGACCTCCCGCATCGCCGGACCCTCCCGCCTCGCCGCCCGCACGTCCGCCTCCTCGTGTGCCTCCGCAAGCCGCCGCCAAGCATCACCGCAGGGCCCGTTTTCTTCCGTACAGCTGCAGCACCACCGCCTGTTCGATGTGGAGCTCGCGCCCCTTCAAGACCCCGAGGGACCTTTTTGCAACCATTGTTGTCTATTCAAGTTTGCCATCCGATGGACAAGATCGACATGTGTTGACAGGCGAAGGCTATTGGTGACCGATTCCATTCAAGGACGCCATCGACAACGAAACCGCGATACCCCCAAGATCTACCACACGGATGCCCACGGACTCGGAGGAACCCCTCGAAACGGCAAGTTCGCCAACCCGGAACTAAAGTGCGAACCCCGGTGTCGACTTCATGCTCTCCTTCACGGATGCGAAGACCGAATCTCGTCGGGCCCGGATCCCGAAGACCGAACCCGACCCGCCAAGTTCTTCAATCGGATCCGAGGACACCGAGACCCCGGTGCGACAAGTACTCCGCCCCGGACACCAAGTTCTGCACCCCGGACGCCAAGTTCGACCCGACCTGTGGACCGACAAGATCTTCGCGACGATAAGATCGGCACCGACCAGGGCGAGGCCGATGCGCCCCTGACCCCGAATCCGAGGGCCTTCGACACGGAACGACAAGATCTACCCCAGTAAATCCGAGAACGCTTCCGTTGAGACCGAACCCCGAACCCCCGGATCCCCAAGATCTGCCGAACCCTAAAGTGTGACCCTTATCCGAACCCCTATTTTATAAATGCTAAACATAAAACCTGTTGCATATTAAATTGTCATACTCGCATGCATATTTGTGTGGTTTGGGGGCCTTATGCCGATTCACCATATAATTAAATATGGGGCCCATATGCGGGCAGATCTAGCGTTATATTGGCCTCATTTAAATTTGTGTAGCGAACCCAGTACTATCTTCTGCCATGTTAAAACAACATTTAAATTGCGGGGGTTCTAAATAACTTGAACCATTTAATTAATTGTCGGGACCCCGGTTCCACTTATTATGACCTAGTTGCATCGCACCTGTGCCATGTCATACATCATACATGCATCATGCCGATCTTCTACCGTTGTATTAAATAGTGCATCCGGTGTTCTATTCTAGCGTTTTGCTTCTTCGCGGATAAGGCCGTTGAGTTGATGTGAGCTTCGTCCCGATCTTCGGTTGAACCTTCGGCAATGTTTTCAGGCGAGCATATCCCCCTTTCTACCTATCTTACTTTTATAGTATTTATTTCCTCCGGTTGATCTATTGCTATCTGTGTTGCGATGCTCTAGTTTCTGAACCCGTGATATCCCTTGCAACCTTATATTGCCTTGGACACACCCTATTACCTGTTGTTTGGTAGATAGTTGGACTTGCGCGTCGTAGTCGCTTGCTCAAGTGCTGTTGCGTGTCGTCAAGTGCCACAGTTGTTGGTGTATTGCCGCATGTTTGATGTTGGAGATGATGATGGCTTTACTTATCGTTCACTTTAATTCCTGTTTAACAACTAAAATTGAAGTAAGCAGAGGCATCGGTGGGTGATAGATAATATTTGGTTTCCAAACGCCCACTTGTGTCCCGTAGGACCCCGAGTACTTGATACCTGTTCCTTGATTTATTGCGCTATCCACATCCGGGAGGTATATGGGACCCCCCTGAGCCAGAGCTTGATTCAGTCTTATTTCTTGGGGCCACAAACTAGTTTGAGGTTTTATTTACGATCCTGTACTTATGCCATGCTACTGCTTTATTTAAATTGTGCGAGGAGCACACTGTACTGTTTAGGTAAGCGAAATGTTTTCGTGGTATCGACAAGCCCAGCCACACTTTCGGGTTCCCAATCGTTTACAGCCATTGTCGCAAACCTTGAGTCCGTCTCGGAGTCAGCTGGCTTCGTTGCGGGTCTACTCAATGGGGTGGCCCCCTGAAATATTTCTGAATCCTGTGATTGCTTTGTCGTGAAGGCCTCGTTGGGTTTTGAATTGGTTTTTCCGAGGTTGATCGAGCGTGTGTTGCTATTGGTGCACCCCGGCCGGGTAAAACTTTTTGAAAGCCGTGTCCGCGGTTATGGACGACTTGGAGCACAGTATCTCGACCATAGACAAGCATAACTAAAGTTTATTGCTATAAATTTGACTTTATAATGTCTAGTAATCAGCTTCACTATAATGGAATGGCTAAATAACACTGCCCGCTATTGCTTGCTTGGTTGGTCGCTTGCGACAAATGTACCTGACTAGTAAATATTGCAACTACAACGGAATGGCTAAATAAAAGTACCAACAACTACTGGGTCTTGGGTTATCTCATGCTAATTGTTTAATGACTAGTAAGTGTTGCAACTATAACGGAATGGTTAACTAAAACGGCCCACTGCTTATTTTATCAGGACGATTATCTACACCTGACTAGTAATTGCTGCAACGATAACTGAATAAGTAAAACTGCCAACTGTGTGAGTTCCTCGGTTGACTTCCTCGTTTGGTCTCGAGGGGGAAACGCCAGGATGGGTTTGTTTGATGGTAGCATCAGGTTGGATCCGAATAGGTCTTTCTTACCCCTCTCTGATATCCGCCAGTTGTATCGAGTCTCTATAGGTTGTTTAGTGCATGCCGCGCCGCCGCCACCCACCATACCTATGTAGGCGAGGACCGCAATTCTAGCCTCGCTGTCTTGGCCTCGATCGACGCTCCTATTTTTCCTTTGCCCTTTGGCACCCCATTTGTTTAAGCAGGTTTGAGATCGACGTCGTTAGCGTGGTTACCCTTCCGCTTGGCACAGGGTTATGGACGCCACTGGTTATTCTTCAGGGCTCTTAGCCCCATTTGCATCTTGTCCGTAGCTGGACGCTCTATCGTTTTCAAGGTGATTTGGATCTTTGTATATTATATCTGTATTCTTGACTCATTGAGTCGCTGTTATATATATATATATATCTATTCTGTGGGTCCCATCGAGGACTGTTGTGTAATGTTATTACTTCGTTTTCCACCCGCACGAAAGTGCCTGGTGGGCACCTTTGAATCGTTTCTATGCGGGTTTGGCGGGTTCGCTAAAACTTGCATAGGTCCGATTCTGAGGGTGTTACAAGCTTGCCTTCAAGTAATTCTCCCACCAGAGAGCTGCATCTCCCTTTAGAAGGTGAGTAGCACACTTTACCCACTCCTGCTCAGGAACATCAGCAGTCTCGAGCAGCCTTGACATCTCACGCAACCAATCATCCGCATCCAGTGGTCGATCAGAAACATCAAATTGGCGAGGGTTGAATTTCAGGAAGCTTTTGATGTCTCCTCGCTTGGGAGGTGGAGGTAGTGGAGCAAACTCGTCCCGACACTTTCCTCAAAGCGCTGATTCGCTGCATTGCTGCCAAGGCATTGGCGATGTTTGACAACGGAGCCTAGTTCGTGGTATGTCCTCATCGAAGCGTGGTGGAGCCATCCTGTGATTGATATAAAACACAAGTCAGTACTATAATGGAGAATAATAATAATCCAAAATAGTACCAAGATGGAATTAACCAAGATTAAAGGATACAATTTACTAAGATGATATTAAAATATCAACAAAGTTCAAAGCACCTAGAAGATATTAAGCATATCGCACACGACTGAAAAGGAGTGTGGTACACAAATATATCAAAGAAAAATTTTCCCCAAATTTCGGCATTAAAATACCAATAGATGCGCAAAATCGCTTAACGAATCAAGATTAGTGACTCTACCGATTCAATATGCAAAAGCGAATGATAAGGGTAGTGGTATGGTCGCTACTCCATCCCGCACTCAAATCATTACTCCGCACATGAATAAGTGGAACACATATCCTAACCCCTTCTTCTCACGTTGAACCTAGAGATTGGTAACTATGGAAACGAACACCCCAAACAAGATAACGTCGGGTAACAAAGAGTAAGACAGATCGTGGCGGTATACAACGAATCAGATAGATCGCGTCGGTTTGCAAAAGCCTGTCGGTATGGAATGTACCAACAGTTGATAACCAAAGGCTTATTAGATAACAACTTGGATGCAACAGATAGACAAGGAATTACACACACACACACACACACACAACCTATGGTACTACGGAAACCCAGAACACGTGAATCCTAGTTTGAATTTTAAGAAGAGGACTGAAAACGTTGCACTTCCTTACCAGAAAAGGGTGGGTGGGTGGGTAAGAAGAAAAGTGGAAGCAGTCCTACTCTCGCGTTTTGTTTTTCCCTATTATACATAACTACCAAAAATATTTGCTAGACTAACAACGACCGTTTGGCTGAGACCCTGAAGGTCGGGATGGCTCTGATACCAATTGTAACTACCTCGGTGAATTACGCTCCTAGATACAAGCCTGGATGAACGGTAGTGGTTGAAATAGTATGGTGGGGCCCAAAATCCACTCACGGGTAGACCTTTCGGCCGTCCCAACCACTTCCAATTCATCGGGACATGTACGGGCGGCGTAATCGGCAGGCGAAGGGATCAACTACATGCACAAATGAGTATGTATGCAAGCCACCATACAAAAGTACATCAGAGCCATTCCATCTAGAAAGAAAGGAAATATAGCAACGCCATACGGCAAGATTCAAATGACCTAGATAGATATAATATTTTAGGATATTTCCTCATACATCACACATCAGAGTATCAAGCGAAAACGGCAGAACAAAGTCCGAGTACGGATAAGAAGCAAATCGGCATAAGATTCCATAGAAATAAGAACATCCCGCCCACAGATCTCACGGATCCCCGTTCCCGGAATCTCTACACCGAACGATCGTTGCCCACATCATCAGCCTCTTCCACCCAGTATCCGTCCTGCGAGTGTACCTATTCATCTGAACCAATAATTTATCGTGTGAGACCCTAAGGGTACTCAGCAAGTCTTTATGCCTCTAAAGGGGACACAACCTGGGGTGACGCAATTGCAGCGAAAGATAAACCCTAACAGTTTTATAGATAAACGCTAACCATCCGCCTAACCAAAGATAGACGGATGTCCGTGAATTAATGACAACAGTTATAACAGTAATTTCATCAGATCCATCCTCCTCCTCGCTTACCAACGAGGAAGCGGACGAACAACCCCCCATCCGTTGGCAATTTTATTAGCCATTCCGTGAGTGTTGCACTATTTACTAGTCAATTACTTAGTCAGGTTAAAGCGGTACTTTAGTTATGCTTGTCTATCATCGAGAAACTGTGCTCCAAGTCGTCCATAACCGCGGACACGGCTTTCAGAAAGTTTTACCCTGCAGGGGTGCACAAATAGCAACACACACTCGATCAACCTCGGAAAAACCAAATCAAAACCCAACGAGGCCTTCACGACAAAGCAATCACAGATTCGAAATATTTCAGGGCCACCCTTGAGTACACCAAGAACGGTTAGCTGACTCCGAGACGGACCCGAGGTTTGGGTGGACGGCTGTGAACCCAAAACTGGGCTTGTCGACACTGCGAAAATGTGTCCCGATCCTAAACAGTACAGGTGCTCCTCGCACAATCGTAATAAAGCAGTAAAGCATGGCATAAGTACAGGATAGTAAATAAAACCTCAAACTAGTTTGTGGCCCCAAGAAATAAGACGGAATCAAGCTCTGTCTCAGGGGGGTCCCATAAGCCTCCCGGATGTGGATAGCGCGAATATTCTTGGAACAGGAATCAAGTACTCGGGGTCTTACGGGACACAAGTGAGCGGGAAAAACCAAATAGCAGATGTTGCTCACCGGTGCTACTTTCATTAGTTATCCCATTACTACTCAGGTTAAGTTGTTTAGGTACCTCGTTATCCATCAGACTCTCACATACCCTACACATGCTGTTCTACGACTCGCATGGCTCAAACAACTCCTGTAGTAATGGCTCATGGGATGGAGGAACAAGCTTGGTGGGGTTTAAAAGTAAAGGCTATGCAATACTTGGGATTCAATTTAATGCAATCGCGACTCAATGATGCAAGAATAAGATAGAGGCAATAGGTACTGTATGTATGCAAGCATGTGGTAGTGCTTGCATGGCAACTCGAGTTGAAGCGAGAGATCTGGGTAGTGCTCTCGGTTCTCTTGATATATCCTCAAAGGTGTCTATTCGAAGAAGAACCAAACAAACAAGGGCCAACATGAATATAGTGCACAAGCATAGGAATAAATGCGTCAAGCAAACAATCATGCCATGATGAATGATGCACAAGTTGCATGGCAATAATGTAGCATGGCATGGGTGAGGTGTAGAATACAAGAAATAACATTTCTATTGGGTTTTGATCACATTTTATTGTCATGATAGTTGCTGTACACTATATTTTTATATGATGCATGTTGCAATTGAAGTCATGGATAGCATAAACAGAAATGTCTCGTCGAGCTGATCATTTTAGACATATCATTTGTCAAATTCGGAGTTATAAAACAAAAGTTATTAATTTATTAAGGTCCAGGGGCATTTTGTTGTAATTTAATTCAACTTGAAATTTAAAGTGTCCAAATAGTATTTTGAATGGCATATTTGAAATCCTCACATTTTTCTGATTCAAATTCATATATTATTTACATTATTTGGATTTATATTTTGGAAGTTATTAAAAACTGATTTGAATTTGAATTTGAATTGAATTTAAAAAGAATTGAATTAAAACAGAATACAGACAGGCTTTTGCTACCTAACACTACTCTAGCCACAGCCAGTGACAAGTGGGGCCAGGCACACGCGGACCCACACGCCAGCGGCTGAATGCGAGGGGGACTGCGGGTTGATTAAAGCTTTTGCCGAGAGCCTTTTTGCAAAACGTCCGAGGCACAGACAGGTGGGGCAGCGAGGATTGCGGGTTCAGGGGAAAAAAGGTTGAGGGGGTTTTGGGGAAAAAGGACTCCAGGGCCCTGTTCCTCTTCTACGAATCAGTCGTCAGCGCTGCGACGTCAGCTGCGGGCTCGAACCCGTGCCCTCTGGCGTGCTAGCGACGGCGCCTACCACTGCGGTGCGTGTGCGCTTGGTGACAGGAGGGGAAACGCGGCTAGCTAAAGCCTCCGCGAGGCGCAAGCGGACAGGCAGGCGCGCGCTCGCCGGTGCACGCGGTGTGCTCGACGGATCGCCCACCGCCGGCAGGAAGCAAGGACGGCCAGGAGCATGTCTGGGAGGATCAGGGGCTTACCGCGAGGCCGATGGTGTGGTCGACGAGGCTTGGGGAGGTCACGATCGGCGGCGAGGCTGGGGCCGGCGAGCTAGGGTTTGCGTCGGTGCGTCGGCGTTCCTGGGCGCCTGGTCCTTCTCCTCCGCGCTGGATCGTGCAGGGCGACGCAGAGGGACGCTGCAGGCTTCCTCGACAACCCTATCTCCTCGCCCGCCTCCTGGATCGAAGTGTGCTAGGGCGAGCCGATGGTTTGGCCGGCGTCGGGGTATGGCGGCGGTGGAGAAAAGAGGGGGCAGAGGGGGAACGAGGCAGGGCCTCTGGGTGAGATCTGGGAGAGGCTAGAGGTGGGGAGGGAGGTAGATAAGGACGGAGAGGTGGGGATGGCGTGGGGGAGGGGAAGGTGGCTTCGGCCACCTTTTTGCCTCTCCTTCACGTGCACGACATGGGCCAGGGGAGGGTTAGCTGGGCAGAGCTGGGGGACCGCTGTGGGTCGGTGAGGGGGCTCGGGGTGGGGCAGGTCAGACAGAGAGAGAGAGCAAGAGAGAGGAGAGGGGTAGGCTCGTCTAGGGTAGATGGGTTTTGGGGTGGAGAGAGAGAAGAGAAAAGAGAGGGGATGACATGTGGGGCCAGGGAGAGGGGTGGATCTGTGGCCCGTGCATGGAAGAGAGGGGAGGCCGAGAGGGAGGTGGAACATGGTGGGGTTGAGCTAGGTTTAGAGGAGGGAAAACAAGTGAGAGAGGGTAAAACCTCGGGTTAGGGTTTGCTTAGAGGGGGATTAGGGTTAGAGGGAGGTTAAGGAGAGGGGTAGATAAGAGATGAGGTAGGTTTAGGATCTAGGTAGGAGGGGTGTAGATGGATCAAACAATCAAGGTCAAGCAAAGAGGGAGAGAGATGATCTATGCAAGAAAAACAAATGAAATTCAAATGACAAGTAAAAAGGTGGTGCTTGCATGGGCCATGCATAAAAAATTAATGCCATGCTTATTTTGTGGAAACAAGATCATTTACATGGCATTGCTCCTATGCATTCCAAAGGTAGGGTAAGGCCCAAGCAAAGAATTTGAAAGGAAGCCCCCAAGTGGGCTAGATAAAGATGAGCATATTGGATTAAAATTGGGGCTTGCTAGTGTGTTTAGTCCACTAAATGTTTAATAGCCCCAAGAATAACCCAACATGAACATGACTCCAAACTAATCCACATGGAAGCTAGAAGAAGGGTCCCACTCACAGGGCATGCAAAGGTGGCCATGTGGCTCTCATATATCAATAATGTGAAAACATGATGATGCCAAGATGAGAGCATGTGGAAAAGAATTTGGATCCATCCCAACCCACATGAGCTAGAGGTAACTCAACTAAAATGCAAGCTCATGTTAATTGGATGGTGGAATTATAAGGTGGTGAAGACAAGGTGGTGGAGTCAATAAGAGATATGCCCCCAACTCAACTTGGGCATTTAACAATATATCAAGAACCAAATACAATATCAAGAGACAAATACAAATATTAATGCATATGAGTTAAGAACCAAAACAAAAAGGGTTTTTGTATGATGCTCAAATGCAAGGTGGCATGATGACATGAACATGACATGATGATGATGCAACAATATTTGTAGGAGTGGCCATTTTATTACTAGATCAAGTAGCATTACAATGTTAGACAATTGGGATGCTACATGCATGGTGCCCGCCGAGGCATGGCTGCGAAGTGGGTGGAGGAAGCGGCGGGCGCGGTGTTGTAGGCCGGAGGCGGTGGCGCGGCTAAGCCCTGGTGTTGGCGGCGCTAAACCTACGTGCTTGGCAACGCCCGGGCCCGATCTTTTCAACCTTGGGCTCGTCTAGGCCGAAGGTCGGCATGCTCGATCCGTTCATCGGAAGTCGAACGGCGGTGTGGGGACTGCTGGTTCGGCCTTAATATATGTGGCAGTCCTAGGATTTCTCTCGTGACAAGACGAAGATTTTCCTATTGCCTTTTCTCGCTGATCTGGCCGGAGTATCTAGTTCCAGAAGGTTCCACCGGCAAACTTTCATGAGTTTCTTATGCCTGGAGATTGCTGGAGCGGATGAGATTCGGTCGGGCATGCCTATGTTTTGTTTCTGACTGTTTGGTTTCAGTAGGAGTGTGGCGAAGCTCTGCTGTGTGTTACCATCACGGGACACGTGTTTCGGTCCATGGTGAAGTAGAGTATGTCATGAACGCCGAGACTGAAGGACTAGCAATAATGGTTCAAGTCTTAGACGCAAGCTTTGCATCTTCTCTAGAAATAAACAAGTTCATAGTCGTCCACTACTCAGGAATCAGACACTATCTATGCACATCACCGAGCCGGCGGGGCGTAGAATTGCCTCGCATCGGAATCGCCTTCAGAGCAGCCGTGCTGAGGCCAGCTACAAGATATTGCCTT
Organism: Avena longiglumis; assembly: GCA_030063025.1. NCBI lineage: Eukaryota > Viridiplantae > Streptophyta > Magnoliopsida > Poales > Poaceae > Avena > Avena longiglumis. Next base: position 80,007,323 of record CP125978.1, read on the forward strand.
TACTACAAGGCTTTTCTTTTTTTACAGAAGCATAATTTTTGAAAAATCATAAGTAGCTATTTTATTTTATCCAAAAAAAAATTAAATATAAAAAATTTGCAGAAAAATAAAAATAATCTAAATATATCAAATTTAATAAAAAAATAAATAAAAAAAATCTAAAAAACATAAAAATTTATATATAGTAAAATATGGCAAATTTAAAAAAAAAATTATATATAGTTTAAAAAAAATAAAAATATTATAAAATGGGCACAAAATATAGTTAGAATCAAAAATAATTAACAAATATGATTAAATAATATAAAAAAAAATCCAAAAAAACTATATTATCAATGTTCAAAAATGTTTCAAAAAATGATGACCAATCACAAATCTTTCTTGGCTTTTGTGCCAAATGACCACAAATTGTGATGATGTATGGCTTAATCACATGTGTGAAGAATGTTGACATAGACATTGCATTTAAAGCATCGCTGCATTGTGGAGAAAAGTTTTTTCTTTAACAAACAAACAACGATTTTGCCATTTTCAAAACAAACCAATTAATTTTAAAATGGTAACACACAAATTTACAAAAATACTAAACCAAATAATGGCTAATTCAAAATGGTAACACCACATTTTACAAACAATGTCCCCCAATTTTATATAAACAATGTCCCAATCGGGAATAATTCCAGAGAAGTGGGGACGAAAAAGTGGGAATAAATTATGTGTGAGAATACAAATTTTTCAAAAATCACTTTTAAGTTTACATATGCATTTTTTCAAAGATCCCAATAATCTTTCATGAAGGCTAAACAATTTAAGAATCTTCATGCCATGGCCAAAAGTTCAATTCAAAGTTAGACGATAATTTAAAATAAAATTCAAAAAAATCAAATTCAAAAAAACCTAAAAAAAGGAAAAAAAACTGCAAGTTATATAAAAACATGTAAAAAAAATATATAATTATAACCTAAAAAATTTATATATTAAAAAAACCTTCAAAATTACTCTTCAAATATTTATTATCATTTGGTACAATGTACAAATTCAAATCATCAAGGTATATTGGGTTTGGTGATCAATGTTAATGTGAGATATATGGCTATTAATAACATACACAATGATCATGGGATGTTTTTTTTAATTTAAAGCTTCATGGCTTTTTTTCCCAAAAATCAATTTCCCATTTTTTATTGGCTAAAACACATAATATTTTTTTAATTCAGCACAAAACAATGGCTAATTTTAAATAAAACCACCATTTTTTTATATAAACCAAAATGGTACCAATATACAAAACAAAATCCGAAACCTTTAAACTATAGATTCAATCACCTAGAAAAAAGAGAAAATAGGTGAATATGAACAGATATGAAATGATGGATAGGTTCATGATATGATGTTCATCTTTTTATTTTCATGCATTTCATTTTACATGTTATTTAACAAAATCATTTTTTTTATGTTCAAATTTTATGTTATCAAATATCCAAAGAAATCAAATTGGGGCATAAAGTTTAAAAAAGTTTCATGCCCAAAAAAAAAAAAAAAAAATAAAAAAAAAATCAAACAATGTTTCAAAATAAATAAAAAAATATTTATATTGATATATATAAAGATTATTAAAAATATTGATATATTAAAACCAAAATAAATTCAAAAAAAATATTATGTCTCTCTCTTTGTATGTCATTTGGGTCAAGCATCAAATAGAATTTTATATGGCAGTCATATGGTTTCATATATTATGCATACACATGCATCATGACAATATGGGATGGCTTGATATTGTGCCAAGGAAGTTTAAAAAAGCTTTGTCCATCATAAAAATCTCCGATTTTCATTTTAAAACGGAAAAAGTGGAGCATTTCCACCAGCAACCACCAAAATGCTAGCTGAACTAACCATCAAAAAATAATATACTAAAATATAATACCAATTTATACACAATTACGTTCACCTCTTACGACCTTTCAAATTCAAGCCAAAAAAAAGACAAATTGTGTAGAATTGGATATATGTGAAAACATATGATACATGATCTACATTTTTTTACATTTTTTTTTTAAATTATTTTTTATTTTATCAATTTTTTATCAAATATCCAATGCAAGTTAAGTTGGCTCGTTAACCTAAGAATCTTCATGCCCACTCTGCCCGCCAAAAGACAAATTTTATTAAAAAAAAAAAAAAAAAAAAAAAAAAAAAAAAATAAAAAAAACCAAAAATGTCAAATCATGTCATATTATGACATAGTTATAATTAAAATATATACTGATATTATTGATAATAAAAAAAAAATAAAAAAAAAAATCTCATTATCTCATTCGAGCTTTCAAAATAAATGACCATATCTGTAAAAATATGGCTAGATAGTTTAATGTAATGTATAATGTTATGGCCATATTGTGCATACATGGCATAAATAACAATGTTATGTGAGAAATGGAGGTTTTCATGTTTCATCGCACTAAAATTTCATTTCATTTTCATCATTCCTAAAAGGAATTAAAAAAAGCAAAAACCAAATAGATAAATAAAAAAGTAATAAAAAGTGGATTAGTTGATATGGATTGATATGGATATCTCTCTCTCATTTTCTGATTTTTAGACATATATTTTTTTTTAAATTCAATTTATAGATATAATTTATTTATATTTATTTATTTAATATAAAAAAAAAAAAAAATTATTAATTATTATATTTTTATTTGAAATCAATTTTATTTTTAATTATTTTTTATTTTTTATTATTAATTGTTTTTAAAATAACAAAAATGTGATGTGATGTGACATGTTGATAAATGTTTAATAGGATGGTATCATAGTAACAATGTATGAATAACAATGTATGAAAATAAAATAAAGAATGGAAAGGAAGCGAGTTTATATTGGTGAGAAGTTAGGATATTAGGTGACCAGGACAAGTTCGACCAAGACCACAATTTAAAATTTAATTAATGTTAATGTAATAAAATAATGTTTCAGAGAGATTATTTACGAGTCAAACAGTTCAAAGATTCAAAATGATAATAAGGATCTTGATTAAACTCACTTGTGAAAGAGTTCCGTGATATGGATCATTGATGACCTAGGGTTCCGCCGTTATATATACCTCTTGTACCGGTTGGAATAATGCGCATCTGATAATCCGACATTATGTAAACACTCTCTATATAATACAATTTTCCTGGCTAATATCCGTGGTTTTTTCTCTCTTTGTTGGAGAGATTTTTCATGCTAAATTCTTGTGTCCCCATATGTGGTTTGTTTGTTCTTTGTTTTATTGCTTGTCAAATTTATAACATAGCATGTGTCCTCGGTACCAAATTCATATCATGTATAGCAACAACAAACAGAGTTCCCTAGGTAATTAATTAAGGGAAAGTTACCCCTGCTATTAGTCACACTCTTCATCTCATACCTCTAATAGACCCTGCATGAGCACTCTTGATTGGAAACTGAATAATGCAGCCCTAAACTCTAAACTCTTGCGTTTCAGTTAACCTTGAGTAAGCCGGTATCCTTATTCATCTTGCAACGGTGGCGCACAGCTGCTAATATCAGATATGCGGCAATAAGTTCAGCTGTGACAAGACAACGCCTGCAATTGCTACTCCACTGGCTCCTCCGGCTCCAGCTAGCCATGCCGAGCAACCTGCCTGCAGATCCGGAGAAGGTTGGCGCTGCCATGTCGTGGATGATTTTGTCGCCATGTCCGCGAGCGACCGGGAAGAGGACATGGCGATGATGCCCCGCGCATTCTCGCTGACCTTCTCTAAGACCACCTCCATCTCCACAGGCGGCGTCGGCCCAAGACCGTGACGGATGCGCCCCAAGAGAGTGAGCACGCCCGCGTCCGCCTCCACAGCCAGGTCATGCTGCCGGAGTAAGTAGCCAAGGTGTGGTGAGAGATGCATGGCATGGCAGCCATAACTGAACAACTTTATATACTTATTGGAGTACGTTCTTCACATACCAGGCGCTGCAGGTTGACAACGGTCTGGCCATGGTACGTGCCGACGACCGGGGCCGGGGCGGCCGGGGCCAGCGGCTGGATCCCTGGCTGCGGCGGTGGCGGTTCGGCGACGCGGAGGAGGGATAGCTGACCACGGTGCTTACCATGGACGGCAGGGTCCAGCAGTTCGTATGGCCAGGCGGTAGTGCCAAAGCCTGCTGGATGCGTGGCCGGACGGCGACTAGCAGCACCTGATTGCAAAGCATAAAATTAGTACTGCAGAAATCATTAGGCTTTTCCTAGCTCTTTGTTGCATGCATGGACTTTTGAAAATTAATCCCATAGTCCCAGTCACTTAAATTGCACAATACTTATTGAAATGTTAGTGCAAAATGTAGCCTGTTGTATATATTTGAGGAGGTGAAGATGGCAGGTTCGGTGTTGACCGTGATTTTCAACAAATTTGTGAATACTCAACTAACTACAATATAAAACCAACAGGGCATAACATCTGACAGCTAACAGGAGATTTACGCTTCTTGTATCTGAATAATGTCAAAAAGCATATGAATGCATCACTCCAAGTTCTCTAAGTTTAGCAATTTCATGTGATTCCTCCATCTGTGAATGATTTTTTGTAATTACATGCTTCCTAAATAGATTACCAAATCCCTAACTAAGATACACAAAACTCATGAAAATTGCATGCTGAACAAAATACATCACTAAGATTCACATAAAATTGCTAGTGCATGGAAAGAAGGGGATTAACGTAAGTTGCAACATCAGTAATTAAAGAGTCATTGCTAGCTTATGGACTGTTTATAACATGATTCACAAGTTTGCATGCACACATGCACATGTGAAGAACTAAAAACCAAATAGATCAATCCGCACTGGTTGAGACGGCAAGTTTGAAACTTCAGTATGTACGTTCAAAAAAAGACTGCTAACTAGAAGCTTGGAGAACAGAAGGTATCATTACTACAGCGCCGCGAAGGGTTGCTCCTCCTCGCCAGCAACGAGCTTGGCGATGTCATCATCAGCGCCCGGAGGACGCTGGCCGGAGGTGAGTACAGCTCGTCGTCGCTGCTGGTCCTGCCCATGGTTGTATCGGAAGATATCTCACTGCTGATGTTGCTGTAGCTGACTTGTACATCACCACTGCCGCCGCCGGCTCTACTATTACCACAGCCCCGTTCACCATCGCCGCCTCCTCCACCACCATTATCTCCGCGACCTCCTTCACCACCACCGATGACACCTCCTTCTCCACTATCACCGCCTACACCTCCATCTCCACCATCACCGCCACCTCCTTCACCACCACCGTGGACACCTTCTCGAGGGCTGCTCCTCATCGCGGGCAACGAGCTAGGCTGTGACGGTGACGTATGATGATGAAGTGGTTGGAGGAAGTTGGGTGGCGCAAGGTCTGACACCCGAGCCCTCTTGGTGTTCCGACGAGGCGAGGACGGCTCGTCGTCGCTGCTGCTGATGTCTATCATCGGCTCGGAACATATCCCACTGCTGCCGTTGCCTCCTCCCTGTTTACCACCGCCGCAGTCCGAATCGGAGTCGCTGCTGATTTCTATGACTGCTACACGACATGGGTCACCTCCGGTGGCCAGAGCCAGCGAGAGAGGACTTACGTTGGGGGAGGCCATTACCACTGGAGTTATAAACGGGAAGAAGCTTCTGGGAAGTGGCAAGTACGAGTCTTCAAGGTGCTATTATAGAGGATAGCTGAGTAATTTCAAAGAAGGCCAAAGGGCTTAGATAAATAAGGGGTGCGGCAGAGAAGACCATGCATGCAGAGGGATTTGACCGTGAGCGATCAAAGAGGCTTACGCATGCGCATACCTTACTCGCCTAGATATACGATCAGTTTCTATCCTTCCCGAGGCATGCGGGCCTTTTACTCATGGCTGTAAAAGCTAAGACTATTCACAATGAAAAATAATAGTTGAGCATGCACTAGTGGGTCCGATCTTTCTTTCCCAATGCATTGAGGTCTACGAGTATGGTTACTAGCAGCATCTTATTTATTTAAGATTTAATTTTGGCCAACAATTTTTTTAATTTTTAAGTTAATTTTATTTAAAATTAAATTAAAATAATAATCTCTATCTTAAATTAGATATTAAAAATTTATTTAAATTTATATATATCTATACATTAAAATAGTTCTAAGTATATGTGAATCTATACAAATCTCTGACATCTAATTTGACATGAAGAGAGTATGTTAAATATATACTCCCTCTGTCTTGAAATACCCTGCATTCTGGGTTTAGTGAAAGTCAAACTTTATAAAATTTGGTAGAATATATAGAAAAAACTATAAACATCTATAGCACCAAATGTATATATTATGAAAATATATTTTATGACGATTCTAATGGTACTTGTGTTATATTATAGGTGTAGATAAATTTTTAATATGTTTGGTCAAACTAAAGTTTGACCTTGACTAAACCCAGAATGCAGGGTATTTCAGGACAGAGGGAGTATATTTTTATATACTTGTTTAAAGTTTATGAAACTTAACTTAAAAATAGTGATATGCACTGTATTTTGGTAGAGAATGTTAAATATAATACTCCTTCCGATTCAAATTAAAGGAACTCAGATTTGTCTAGATCCAGATGTATCTATACATATTTTAATCTAGAAAAATCTAAGTCCATTAATTTGGATGGTGTGGAGTATCAAATTTACATTTTATTATTAAATTAGTGTAAAAATTGAATATTAAAATCTTGTTCTAAATTGTTCAATAGATTCTCAATAAGTGAAATTTCAATATCTTAAAAGTTACTGACATATAACCTAAACTATGTTGATCAAATTTGTATCAACTAAACACTTATATAAAGTAAAACACAAATACTATAGTTAGGAAAGTTAGTTTTCCATGGGTGGCGCGGGCTGCAGTTGGCCACCTCTACAGCGGCAGGTGGGGGAGGCGGTGCAGTGGTAGGTGGCGTGTGCTCGATCTGGAGGTGGTTGGTCCGAGGCAGCGGGGTGCTCGACGGGGCACAGGTGGACAGGTCTCGGAGCCAGAGCGGGCCGAGCGGGCCATGGCTACGGAAGCTGCTCGCCGACCCATGGCTGTCGATGGGCGGGGCACTAGGTCCGGCCAGGAGAGCCTAGATCTGGGGATGGTATGGCATACTCTAGCTAGGGTTTGTGGGGCACGACTTGCGGGCAGCACAGAGGTGTCATTGCTGCCATGCTAGTTGACCTTCTGCCACCGTGTCTAGCTATCATGCGCCAGCTTCCCGCGTCTATGCCATTGGACCTGCCTTGCTGACAACTGCCGACTTGTGGGTACGAGTGCGTGGAAGTCGGGGTGGCGGCCCTAAAAGGTGGTCTGCGCAGGCGGCCCTCTGACGGAGGAGGCTCCGGGAGCGGAGTGTTATACCTCATATCGGCGGCGGTCCGGAAGGTCCAGGTGACCACGGTGGGGATGGCGCTGCTGCTTGGCGGCGGGGGTCTACGATGGCAGCGGACTCACTAGTGGACGGAGGAGAGACTAGAGCTAGGGTTGACAGGATGGTGACACCCTTGCTGCAGTGTGGCGGCGGGGCTTCACGAATCCTTTTGGGCTCGGCCAGGCCAGAGAGGGCCCGGTTTGCCCTTGCTGTTACATCCGGGAAGCTATCGCCCTCCGGTGGTGGAGGTACTTCCCTCTCGCATGTCACTATACCACCGACCCCCACCGAAGTTGCTTATTTTCGGTCCTTCCAGCCTCACATCATGGGTCACGGTGAGTCGACGGTGGTGACTGCAAGAACGTGGTGGCGTGTGCTGGTGAGCGGCGAGCTTGGTGGAGTAATTCGAAGCCTCTGGGAGTGTTGTTTTTTATGGGGTCGAGAGAAATTCTTGTCGTCTAGACACCGACGTGGTGACACCTGCAAGTGCCATTGTCCTTCCTAAGAGGTGTTGGGTGTATCTCTTCCCCAACTCCCATAGCATACCAGGAGAAACCCTAGGACCAGTCCGGGCAACAACGTCGTTCTCATCGCTTTCCTCTTAGATGTGTTGCTTGGTACACGACGCTTCAGAGCGCCAGGATCATGATGGTAATTCTCTAGAGGACGCAGCGGTTTCGGGTCATCCTCGTTCTCATCGAGCCATGGTTGTTGGCTTTGTTTTTTTTTCTCGTGAGAGTTGTGCTGTCTGGCCTAACAACGATGTCAAACTGATATATTAATATAGTTGGACGAAAGCATGTTTGGAGAAGTTTTAGTGTCCACAACAAGTAGCACGCACAAAGTTGACATGAGAAAGGCACATGCAGGAATGATACCACTGATCCATTAGACTATAACACATTGGAAAAGCTTCGAGAGTTTGTGACTCTTCGATATGCCACCAGTGTGTACGCAGGCCTCAATCTCAAATCTGTACTGTACCATATTTGCTTTAATTGATATAAGCGGACTTTTGTCAGTTTTGTGTATGGATGGCGAATGTCTTTGTGGTTTTCGGCCGGGTCAGACCGTATCTATTTACCTTCCTTTTGTGGTAGCATTCATGCCGTATTTATATAACGTGGGAGAATTTTTATTTCTTGTACTGAGAGAAGTAACTACCGGACTTGAAATGCATGTGTCATTCTTTTATTAAGGAATCTAAAATAGCTCAAAGGAGTTCCAAGCAGTCCTGCATACCCTCCGTAAGATAAGCCTTAACTATATAAATGATCTCTGAGAAGTATATTTCTAACATTTTTATACATACTTTTTGACAAGTGTCGCGGTAGGTTGGCTGGTGCAGGCAGGTTTGATAACTCAGTAAGAGAGTATGACCACTTTGGGAAATCCCCTAGCTTTCGTCCCTCACAGTCTACAGCGTAGCAGTCATGGAACCCCAGTGTCTTCGTCAAGCATTCCACTCTAGTTTTCGCTACCAGTGTTTCAACAACACACAATACCGCCGGGAGTATATATTAATATAACGAAGATACAATTATGTCCAGCCTCTGCAACAACGCGTTGACATACCAGCTTACGGACGCACACAACTAAAAAAAATAAACACAATAAAAAAGTCTCGCTATAAGGATTTATTCCTTGTAGCAGTACTAACACCACCAAGACAACACCAGAAGTCCAGCTCCTCTAAAAGAGACGCCTTGAAGAAGATAACAGTGCACAAGCGCGTCGTCATCGTCCGATAATAGATCTTAGATTTTTACCATGAAAAAAGTCGTCGTTCACAAAACAATGCTTACAAAAAGGTCATTGTCACGCACAATCAACTAAGACTAGACTTTGGATTTTCACCCTGAAAGGTAAGACTTTGAACCTCTCATTGGTTGTCTCCCCCACTTATGATGTCGCTACTCCAAATCACGAATCACCAAGCCCATTCCCCATCACCAGAAATACTCAAATCACCATTGCTAGTCTATATCGGCATGACATTCTCCGTCAGCTGACTTCACCATGAAATGAGAAAGCGTGCCCCATGATGGTAATAACTAGCAGAGCTTTGCAAAGCTCCATATGAAACCAAACGATCAATGAAAAACCATGGGTGCACACGACTTTATCCCACCCGATCCAACAATCTCCAAGCATGAATTGCGCAATGGAGTTTGCCAGTGGAGCCTCTTGTAACATGACACGTCAACCAGATCGATCGGGACAAGCATCCGACAGATCATCATCTTGGCGGGAGTTGGAACTCTAGGACCGCCACCGTTATTCAAGCCAAGCTAGTCGCCCCCACGCCACCCGCCGACACCCTATTGGATCTTCTGCTCCGAAACTCACCGGACATGCTAGCATCGATGAAGAAGACGACATAACATGGGCGATCTTCTGTCGGATCTAGCAAAATCATGCAGCAAGGAGGAGCCACCGCCTCCGATCAATGCACAGTCGTGGAAGACCTCCGCCACCACCCGTGTTCACATGTGCCGCCCCATTCATGGCCCGCCTCGTGCGTAGGAGACCGTCAGAGATCGCTCGCCCTCACCCCCATCTTTGGCAGGCTGGGCGTGGACGCCACCACTGATGAAGATAGTGGCAGCGGCCATGGGGAGTAAATCAAGAGATGGCTCGCTAGGGAGGGAGAGGGGCCTCCAGAGTCGCCCCGCATGAGGCGACCCGGGAGGAAGGCGAATGATGGTGGGCTAGTGGTGGCGGCGCTATTTCCCTAGGAGTCGCTAGGAACATTTTTATAATGATATGAAGATATGTGTTGTCTTCTTCAAATATAACTAGTTGAAACCCCGCACGCTATGTCAGGCGTTGGAGATAATTCCTTTACCCGCATTCTCCCCGCGTCTTCTTCTTCCTCTCAACTCTTCTAGATCCTCGCGAGAAAACCATAACAGACAACCCATCTCCCCTTCTCTCTTAACCCAATGGAAAGAAGCAACAACGCTCCATCCATGGCGGCAACTTCCGAGGCTCTCAAGAAGCCATCATAGGAGTTCTAGGTTCCGCTGGAAGGACTGGAGGTTCTGGTCTCCGTCGTGTTAGAAACCACTGGCGCGAACCACAAACCGGCGTTCGAGGCCATCGATGAAGAAAAGGAGGAGCCTAAATCCCATAATAGAGTGTGGAGGGGTTCTGATCTTTCCGCGGAATATCTGAAGGAACTCATTGCCGGGGGATACCTTCCTATGGCGGAGGACCTAGTCTGGCGGCCAGCGAGGTCGTCCCTTCTCCCCTAGCCGGAGAAAAGGTCTACCTCAAAGAGCAGCTGGTACGTGGCATTGTCCTTCTAGTCGCTGACTTCATCCTTGAAGTCCTGAAACACTTCCGGGTTCTCCCTCACAACCTCTTTCACAGTAGCATCTTAGCACTTAGCAACAATGTAGCTTTGTCTACTTTTTTTACTGTGAAGAGAGAATCTAGTGATTCAAAGGACGAGCTTCGTAACTGCAGAACCATTAGCTTTAAGATCCATCCTGGCTGGCGGTTCCCCAACATCGTTGGTCATGAGTCTTGTAAGAACTGGCAGAAAACCTATTTCTACGACCCAGACATACCTATGGCTGGCCGACAAGGTTCATACCCCGACTTTGTCGATGGAGCTATTGCCAAAGCCACCATCTAGAGGTCCCAAGCCATTCTCCCTTTCGATAACGAAGCCTCCTGTGCCATAAGAAGGATAGAGTGGCTAGTAGATGGAGGTCTGACCGGCTTATACATAGCCATGTGCTGGTTTACAAGGCAGATTCAGCCTCTACAACACAACGCCAAGATGATGCATGAGTACACTAAAGAGAGAAAGGACTCAATCCAGATCTATGGAGATAACTTATCTAGTGACTCCATCAAGCTCCGGCTTAAGGACATCGCCAAGGTGAAGGACAAGAAGCACGACTTCGGCATCACCTTTGACATGTTCAAATACGGTGAATTCCTAGAGGTTACATGTTTCCTTCATTACTTTAGTATACTACAAATTATATGTCTTTGATGCATCAATCCATCCGACATGCTTTAACCTTATCAGCTGGTGAGCTTGGCCGAGGGAGACATGTCCACTCAAGTTTATGACCCAAAGCTGAAGGAAGTGCAAGTCCTGTCCGATGATGAAACCTAAAAGGATCATCAAGCCCTGGCAACATGAAAGCGGAAGATATCCACCTCTGACGCTGATGCCATGAGCAAGAAGAAGAAACCAGAGAGTGGAGTCTCCAGGAAATCAACTGCCTCGCTGGAGGCAGAGAAGAGAAAGTCAACCAGCATCTCTTTGACAAAGGCACCTGCCGTTGTGTAAGTACTCACTTCTCCGATTTTGACATTTCTTTACTCTATGTACTTATGCTTGTTAACTTTGTACATTTCAGGAAGAGAACCAATGTCAGTTTGAAGCGGACTTCCAAAGATACTGGAAGTTCCAAGAATATTCATGAGATGTTTTCAAATTTCTCTCCCGCTATCGCTCCCCTACTCCTGCCTCCAATCCAACCAAAAGCTTTGCCGGCGCACTGTCCACAGCTACACATGAGACCTCCGTCATGGAGATAGACATCAATCCTGTACAAGATGTCTTAGGTGATGCCATCTTGGACATTGTTCCCGACACACAAGCGACGCAAGAGAGCACCTCCTCCCAAGTGGCTGAAGCTTCGGCTAAGGATGCCACTGAAAAAGGGAAGGAGCTGATGGCGGGAGGAGTTACAACAGTAAACACCGGCAAGTCGCGAACCTCTACGCCAACTCATGCCATTAGAACTCAACGATCGACTAGAGCTTTGTCCACACTTATAGGTGATGCACCTAGTGCACCCCAGACTTCTCAGACATTGAGCTTGGAAGAACTAATTTGGCAAGCGAATATCATTCGCCACAATGCCAATGTCTTCCATGACTCGTATTCCCAAGCAGAAAATAATATCAAGATCGTTGTCATTGTAAGTCTTTGATACATCACATTCACTTATGATATATCCCACTGTATCCCTGAGTTCTTAGGCGGAAAACCTTTGGTATTTTGGCCTGAGTGCTCTAAGAGTGACCAAGTGAAAATCTTGATAGTGTAGCCCCTAAGTATCTAGGTAGAATGAAACATTCTTGTTAGGTACTCATAGAGAAGCATACATAGTGTTTTAAATTATGATATTGTAACCCCTAGCTTCTAGGTGAAACTGAATAAGTTCCGGCTAGATGCTCAAAAGAGACTAAGCACGCCTTCGAGTAAAATATCATACTATAGCCCCAAGCCTCTAGGTGAAACTGAATAAGTTCCTGCTAGATGCTTCAAGGAAATTAAGCATATCAATTGTGCAGAACGAGAATGCTTGGAATATTGCCGCGAACAAGAAGTTTGCCAAGCTATGGGAGGAACTAGCGACTGAAAAGGGTAAAACTAACTTTCTAAAGGAACAGATAACCAAAAAAAGCATCTGTTTTCTTTTCAATCTCATGTTAATCCATTGCTCGAGCTATTCCTTCCGAGTACTCAAAGTACTTTTATTTCTCCGACTTGCAGAATCTGTTGGCACGACCAAGAGCATCGATGAGCAATCCAAGCACATCGAAGAATTGGACGATGAGAAAAAGATCTTGAAGAAGGACCTGGACGATGTTATAGCCAGGAATGAGGAAGAAATGAAGTCTCTGCAAGAATCTGCAGACACCGAGATGGATCGCCAGAAGAAGGAAAATTGAATATCTCAAGGAATAGAATCGAGCTGCCATAGAGCAGAATAATCGGAGCCTTGAAGCATTCAAGAAACTTCAGAAGGAGCATGCCATCTTGGCGGAGACATGCAAGCAAGATAAAACCAACATATTTGGTAACCTCCCTCTATCTTAATTCTGTAAGTCGGATACTTTGTATTGTTGTAAAACTGATGATCCTTGTATCTTACAAAAACATAGCCCCCATTGGTTTTACCAACTTGGGTGAAGCTCTGGATTCAAAGGAGTGCATGATTCTTGCGGGGAACTTCATCAATAGTGCCATCACCCAGGCCAAGGAGATAGCCAAGGCCCTGGACATCACCATCAAGGTGGTGGACTCTGCACCAAGTACTCGCAGATTCTCCGCCGAGCTCCCGAGAAGATGGAAAGCTTCCTCTATCCGGGCCGGTGCTAGAATGGCCCTTTCCTTGGTCAAGGCACACTATGACGATGCCGACATTAATTTGGTAAGCTTCTGTATGTCGGCAATCGACGAAGAAGGTAATGCAGTTGATCGGACTGCAATCTAGAACTCCCTCGCCGGATATGATACCAAGGTAGCCAAGTTAGTCTAGGATAACGTCTTCATTCATGCCGAGGTGATGGACAATCAGCCGACAGGATCAGAGTCTTCCCTAAGGACTGGCGACTTCAATGATGTCTCCCGGGCTGGTTCTCCTGTTGCCGATGATGTAGCATCCAAGTCTCCTATAGCTGAGCCATAAAAAATGTTGTATTAATTGTGCCTCTGCGTATTGTGTGTTATTGCAGAAAAAACAATGTAGAAGTTAGGCGGAAAACTTGGCTACAAGCCTCCTACAACTTATCTATGTATAACATGTATATGTTTGTATATTTGTTTAAGCAAGTGTTGGTTTATCCATTATTCTAGTTCTTATGCTTGACCTTTCATGATACAGAAGACTCGTAGCATGGTACCATGTACTTAGGTGCTGATGCTTAATAGCACCGTCCGGAACCTGATGACCCACAAGTATAGGGAGTGTATCGTAGTACTTTTGATAAATAGGAGTGTCGATCCCAACGAGGAGCAAAAGGTGTTGACTAGTGGTATGGAGCAGTAAATCTCTGTAAAGCAAACGGATTTTTAGGGGTTTTCTAATAAAGCAAAGAAACAAAGTGCAAGTAATAAAGACAACGAACAAATGCAGCAAGTGGCCCAATCCTTTATTAGCAAAGGACAAGCCGGTGGAAATACTTATAAGGACCAAACGTTCTCGAGGACACATGGGAATTATGTAAAGTGCTTTCGCTTCAAATAGTTGAGTACCCTTCATTGGTGTTGTAAGAGTTGTGTGGGTGAACCTGTGCTAATGTACCGACCTTACTTGGACTAATACATACTTGTGATTAAACCCCCTACAAGCATCCACAACTACAGGAAAGCAATTAAGATATAAACCTAATCATGGCCTTAAACTCTGAGATCCTACGCTCCCTTATGCAATGGTGTCCTAACGGGGGTTCAGGTTTCTATCACTCCGACAACCCCACAGTTAGTAGCCAAATACACAATGCATTACCCTAGGCCCATAAATGGTGAAGTATCATGTAGTCGGCGTTCAGATGACACCACTAGAAGAATAGCACCACAACTTAAATACTAAACCATAGAATAATATCTCAACACATATCCACTACTAACAACATGACTTCTCCCATGTCCTCAAGAACTAAATGAACTAGTCACAAGACATCATATGGATCAAGATCAAAGATGATATGGTGATGGATAACAATCTTAACATAAACAATAATCCAATGGTTCCACTCACAAGCATCAACTACAATAGTAATCAACACTGGAAAAGTTTTCCCTAAGAAGTAATGCAAGATTCAACACAATTGTTACAGCGGGATGGAGTGGTGATGATGGTGCTGGTGGAGATGATGGTGTGGATGATGATGATCCCGATGAAGTCTAGATTGACGATGGTGTTGATGGCGACGATCTCCCCTCTTCGGGAAGGAATTTCCCTCACAGAAATCTGTCTGCCGGAGAGATCTTTCTCTCTCGGTGTGTTCCGCCCCGAAGAGGTGGCGGAATCTTTCTGTGGTCGCTCCCCGTGTTTTAGGGTTTCAAGGAGAATATATATAGGCGAGAGGGTGGAGTCGGAGGCCGGCCAGGTGGGCCACACCCCCTGTAGGCGCGGCCAGGGGTGGCCCGTGCCTGGGGGTGTGGGCCCCCTGTGGCCCATCTTCGCCTCCCTTTCAGGCTTCCATCTTCTTCTGGGAAAATATAATTTTCCATGATTTTTCTGATCTTCGTGAAATTGCATCAAAACACCTCTCTTTTCGTCAGAATCCTGACTCCGGCAGTCCATCCTCCAAGAATAATCCAACATGCAAAAATAGATGAAAAGACATAAGTAACACCTCTTAATATGAAATATATCAATGAAATAGAGGCAAATTATGATATAGAATGGTGATGCAAATTGGACGTATCAACTCCCCCAAGCTTAGACCTTCGCTTGTCCCCAAGCGAAAACTGAGCTCAATAAACATGTCCACAGGTTTATGGAGTGAAGTGTTGATAAAATAATACGGACAAGAAGCATCACACTTACCATTACACAACTCATAAAAGAAAGCAACTCACCATTATATAACTTAGCTTGCAACAATTACATGAGTCACAGTAGAGATGCATAAAGATAAATCATAATTGGAATTGGCAAACTTTGTTCTTGGCCAGAGAATAGCTGTCAAACAGTTTCACAAATAAAGCTTTTGTAGAAGTTTTCACAATAGGAGCACTCTTTGCTCAAAAAGGTTTTTCACAATGATGGCTTTCAAAGTAATACTCAATAGGTAATATTCTTGTGCAAACAAGGAAGATAAAGAACATGATTGAATAAATCACCATATGAATGCTTGAAACACAACTCAAATGCTTGCTGGAGATAGAGAGGAAGTAGGTTTACTGACTCAACTTAGAAAATAGGAGAAAGGCCCTTCATAGAGGGAAGCAGGGATTTCAAGTTCATAAAGAGCTTCCAAAGATTATGGTACTTTATAGATTTGAGTCCTCATTGCCCCTATCATAAGCATCTTGAGGTGATTAAGGTTAAAGTGAACAAGGATGGAGTATATGCTTGACGGAATATAAGTTGGCAATCTCATGTCCCTTGAGTATGAGGGCCACTCCTCGTGCTACTCAACTTTAGTTACTGGTAAGTTCTTGTCATTGTAAGTACATGTGTATCATAAAGAACCTCCAATGGGGTACCCCTTGCACATGATACAGGAACTATCCCATAATCAAAATGACAAGGCAAGCAGACAGTGAGCATCTCGGTGATCTTTTTATTTGCTATTTGCATAGGTTTTTATTGAGGATGCTTCACAAATTGCTCACTATGGTGATGCTGCAAGTTTCCACCATGGTTAGGCATGGCTTAGGCAAGCGCTCCAGGCATTTCTCTAACACACATACATAATCCATGGATTTACAAGCTCCCCTTTTATTTCACACCGACGACATCTGCAAACAAAAGAGCATGATATCAACTGGATATGTATACATAAGTGTTGAAAGCGTTCCCCGTGATAGCACGGTTCTGCTAATCCCAACGTATAGGTGCAAGCATCTTCGATGACACAATGGTTCAAGTTTATCAGGGGCAAGAAAATAAGGTGTGCCATAAAGTTCGTGAGAGCTTTACTAACTATTTTTCACATAAAAAAATACTTTTTAATTCGAAAGATAGATGAAGCTTGAGAATTTGCTTGGAATAGCAATAATGCTAATAGGTAGATATGGTGGACACAAATGTCACATGTTTTGGTTCAAAGCGATTGGATGCATGAGAAGTATGCCTTCTCAAAACAGGTTTTTGGCTAGCAAGGCTAGGTAGCAAACAAAAGAGTTGAAGGAAACAAGCAAACCTACAAGTGATAAATCCAAACATGCAATCTTCCATGAAGACACAAAAGATCTTAAATAAAGAATACTAAGCTTATGAGACAATCAAGAAAGAAAAAAATGATACAAAATACCTGTAAGCTTTTCCCTTTTCCTTTCAAACCTCAAAAAGTGTTGCTACCGACCAGAGCTCGGTTTGCCAAGACCAATTTAGATCTACCTGATGCTCCCAAAAGTGATGCCAATACTGATCAACAAGATCAATCATATAATATTGATTGCAAACTAAAATAAGAAGTGCAAAAAGTAAAAGATGAAACTTCTCATTAATATTCCATAAAGGAACTCACACCAAGGAATACATAGATAATTGATACATCCAAAACGTATCTACTTTCTTGAACACTTTGCTATTGTTTCTTCTCTAAAACTTGTGTGATTTGGATACAACTAACACGGACTAACGTTGTTTTCAGCAGAATTACCTTGGTGCCTTGTTTTTGTGCAGAAAATCAACTATCAGGAAAAATACCGGAAAATATGCCAAAAACTATTTTTCACCAGAAGATCCACGGAGCTAGAAGGGGACACAGAGAGGGGGCCTAGGGGACCCAGGCCCACCCCAGGCGCGAGCCCACCTGACCCCGCGCCAGGTGTTGGGGATATGCTATATGGGTATCCCCATAGCATGTTATCCGGCTAACCCGGGTGGCCCATAGTTGGTAGCATGGCCCACGGACTGCTAGGCGGCCCAGTTAGATGGATCCAGAAGGGAGGCCCATTGTGGCATCCCGCAAAACCACTACTAGAAAATCGCGTCGTTTTTGTGCATTGCATCATCATGACCGCATGCTCATGTCATCATGCCACATTGCATTTGAGCATCGTCATCATCTTGCATTTGCTTGCATAAAACTATTTTCGGGAAAACCTAATTTGTTTTCTAAACGCACCGTCTTTATTCAAACGCCAAACCCGGGTCACCGGATTATTTTTGTTTTGTTGCTATCGAGTGGCAAAAGCTTTGCTTTAAACCAACAAAATTATTTAATTATTTTAGTGGGGCAGTCGAACGGGCCGAATCGACCCGAACGACCACCCCCAGAAATTAAAACGGCCCACCCATAATCCTAAAGCTACCCAACCTAATCTACCCACAACCCCTCCACCTCACCCCCACCAATCTCCTGCTGCCACCTCATCCTCTCTCTTCCCCCCAACCTCTCTCCTGCTGACACCTCACCCCACCCATCTCATCCCTCTCCCTGCTGGCCCACGCCCTGGCCCACCCCAACACCCACCCACACACGCAACGCACGCGCCCTGTAGGCCCCCCTGACCCGACCAACACGCCACCCTGGCCCCACCATCCTCCTCCAACCTCTCTCCCCAGCGCGCCCGCCGCCCGCTCTCTCCTCCTCCCGCCTTGCCACCCTCGCCAACCCGGCAGCCGCTGCGCCTCGGGCCGCCTCCTCGGCCTCAGCGCTGGCCCGCCGCCGCCGCCAGGCGCCAGCTTCCGATCCGCCGCCGACCTAGCTGGCCACAAGAGCCGCCTCCCGCCAGCGAGCCTCCGCCACTGCCTCTCTGCGCGGACCGCGAGCCTCCTCGACCACCGCGCCCAGCGCCAGCTCCTACCCTCCTTCGCCTCCGGCCGCTGCTCCGCCCGCCTGGCCGCCCGGCCTCCACCCTTCGGCGTTGCGCCTCCCGCCATCGCCCCGGCGCTCCGGCCGCCCTCCACCGTCCGCCTGCCGACCCCCGCCGCCGACGCTCCTCTGCCCCAACTCCGGCGCCGCTTCCTCCTTCCTCCCCTGGCACCGCTCCTCTCCTCCCCGTGCGCAGCAGCTCCCCCTCCTGTGGCCCGCGTGAGCTCCGCCGCCATCGGAGTCCGGCCCTGCACCTCGCCCGCCTCGCCCGTTTCCTCTGGCCGCCCCTGCAGTGTCCGTGGCGTCGCCTCCACCGTCGGTAACGGGTGGTGCTGCTGTCCCATGCTCGTCTCCCGGCCCAGACGCATCCTTCTCGCAGGAGGCCTCGCTGCCTTGTGCAAGTATAGGTTGTGTGCTTGGTTCTTTTGGTCATGTACCTGCCACGAGACAACACACGCCCGGGTGCTCGACGCCAAAACCAAGCGAAGCTGCTCGTTTGGGGTTCGTTGAAAGCCAATTTTAGCCTCGAGGAGTCTAATTCAAGTCCGCCTTCGACAACGAACTCAGTTTGTCAAGGTCGCCAACATGGAACTCCAAGTACTCCTACTCGGACACCGAGGCCCCGAAGCCGTAATTCAACAATTTCCTCGACACCACCAAGTTCGCCTACGTGGACAACAAGATCTTCTTACATGGTACGACAAGAACCCCGGACACGGAACTACAAGATCATCGTCAGGGACGTCAAGGCCTCAGAACACCGAGCTCTCCTTCCCGGACCCGAAGACCATCGGCCAAGTTCACCACCGACAAGAGACGGACGACAAGTTTACTTCTCGGACACCGAGCGTCAAGGTCGCCTTCACGGCAAGCCGCAAGACATCCTCCCCGGGATCTGGAGACCGAACCCTCGGCACGCCAAGATCTTCTCCGCGGAACGCCATGATCCCCTTCGCAGATCCGAAGACCCTAAACCCCGGAGTCCAAACCTCGTTCCCGTCAAAACCTGAGACAAGCCCCGAACCCCGGAACCCCAAGATCTGCCGAACCCTAATGTGTGAACCCCTTCCAGAAACCGTATTTTATAATATAATACAACTTGTTGCATATTAAATTGTTCATGCATGCATATTGTCTGTGGTTTGGGGGCCTTATGCCGATTCACCTCTAATTAAATATGGGGCCCATATGCGGGCAAATCTAGTCTCATATCGGCCTCATTTAAATTTGTGCATCAAACCGATACTATCTTTTGCCATGTTAAAACAACTTTTCAATTGTGGGGTATCTAAACAACATGAACCGTGTAATTAATTGTCGGGAGCCCGGTTCCGCTTAATATGACCTAATTGCATTGCACCCTTGCCATGTCATACATCATACATGCATCATGCCCGATCTTCTGTTGTTGTGTTAAGTAGTGCATCCGGTGTTTCTTCTAGTGTTTTGGTTCTTTGCGGATAAGGCCGTTGAGTTGATGTGAGCTTCACCCCGATCTTGGATGAACCTTCGGCAATGTTTCAGGCGAGCATCTCCCCCTTTCTACCTATCTTATTTTTATAGTATTTATTCCCTCCTGTTGATCTATTGCTATCTGTGTTGCGATGCTCTAGTTTCCGTACCCGTGATATCCCGTGCAGCCTTATATTGCCTTGGACACATCCTATTACCTGTTGTTTGGTAGATAGTTGGACTTGCGCGTCGTAGTCGCTTGCTCAAGTGTTGTTGCGTGTCGTCAGGAACCATAGCTGTTGGAGTATTGCCGTGTGTTGAATGCTGGAGATGATCATGGCTTTACTTATCGTTCACTTTAATTCCTGTTTAACAACTAAAATTGAAGTAAGCAGAGGCATCGGTGGGTGATAGATAATATTTGGTTTCCGACCGCCCACTTGTGTCCCGTAGGACCCCGAGTACTTGATACCTGTTCCTTGATTTATCGCGCTATCCACATCCGGGAGGATTATGGGACCCCCCTGAGACAGAGCTTGATTCAGTCTTATTTCTTGGGGCCACAAACTAGATTGAGGTTTTATTTACTATCCTGTACTTATGCCATGCTACTGCTTTATTTACGATTGTGCGAGGAGCACACTGTACTTTTTAGGAATTGTGACCCGTTTACGCGGTATCGACAAGCCCAGTTTTGGGTTCCCAGTCGCTTACAGCCGGCCCCACAAACCTCGGGTCCATCTCGAAGTCACTAACCGTTCTTGGTGTACTCAAGGGTGGCCCCTGAAATATTTCTGAATCCTGTGATTGCTTTGTCGTGAAGGCCTCGTTGGGTTTTGATTTGGTTTTCCGAGGTTGATCGGCGTGTGTTGCTATTGGTGCACCCGACCGGGTAAAACTTTCGAAAGCCGTGTTCATGGTTATGGACGACTTGGAGCCTGATATCTCGATCATAGACAACTATAACTAAAGTAGTGCTATAAATTTGACTTTATAATGACTAGTAATCAGCTTCACTATAATGGAATGGCTAAATAATACTGCCCACAATTGCTTGTTTGGATTGTCTCTTGCGACCCTTGTACCTGACTAGTAAGTATTGCAACTATAACGGAATGGCTAAATAAAAGTACCAACAACTACTGGGTTTTGGGTTATCTCATGCTATCTGTATCTGATTAGTAAGTGTTGTAACTATAACGGAATGGTTAACTAAAAGTGCCCACTGCTTATTTTATCAGGATGATTAACTAAACCTGACTAGTAATTGCTGCAACGATAAGCGAATAAGTAAACCGCCAATGTGTGGGTTCCTCGGTTGACTTCCTCGTTTGGTCTCGAGGGGAAACGCCAGATGGGTTTGTCGATGGTAGAATCAGGTTGGTTCGAATAGGTCTTTCTTACCCCTCTCGATAGTCGCCAGGTATCGAGTCTCTATAGGTTGTTTAGTGCATCTTGCCGCCGCTTGATCCACCATACCTATGTAGGCGAGGACCGCGAATTCTAGACTCACCGTAATCGGCCTCAAGATCTTGACGCCTCTTTTCCTTTGCCCTTTGTTGGCACCCTTTGTTTAAGCAGGTTTTGAGGTCGACGCGTTAGCGGGGTTACCCTTCCGCTTGGCACAGGCAGGGTTATGGACGCCATTGCTTATTCTTCAGGGCTCTTAGCCCCATTTGCATCTTGTCCGTAGTCGGACGCTCCATCTTTTCAAGGTGATTTGGATATTCGTACCGTATATCTGTATTCTTGACTCATGGAGTCGTGTTGTATATATATCTGTTCTGTGGGTCCCATCGAGGACTGTTGTGTGATGTTATTACTTCGTTTTCCACCCGCACGAAAGTGTCTGGTGGGCACCTTTGAATCGTTTCTATGCGGGTTTGGCGGGAATCGCTGAAACTTGCATAGGTCCGATTCTGAGGGTGTTACTGAAGGGTTCGCAGCATAGAAAACAAAAATTTTCCTACGATGTGAACTATATACCAAGATCTATTTATACTAGATACAAACAACGGGCGGATGTATATCCGTAGAGAACATACCTTTGAAGACCGACAAAGTTTAACGAGTCCAAACTCGTGGTTGATGTAGACGATCTCTTGCCGATCTCAAGATCGAGAGGAAGTCCTAACGCCGCAAATCAGCAGCGCATCCGTGCTCGCACACACGTTCGAGGCACCGAGCAACCTCCGCCTCCTCGCTCCAGCGATGCAGCGGAAGCACAACTCTTTCTTGCCGAATAGCCACCGGGAACATGTATCTCGCTAGTCCGAGACCATGGGGATAAATTCTAGAGGGGAGAGATCCTTCACGAGGAGGTGTGAGTGAGAAGTGAGAGGAGGGCTCCTTTTATAGGAGGAGGGGGAACCCAAGGGGGTGGCCGGCGCATGGGGGCTGCCCCCTTGGCCTCCCCTCTTCATGTGGGTGGACACTCCACTCACAAAACTCCTCCAAATTCCTCCACTCAAAATCCCACTCAAAGATCCCATTAAATTTCCACCAAATTTAATGCAAACTCTCATTAAATAAAACTCTTTTATTTTATTCAGAATTTTGTCAATTACTTTAATGACAAACATTCACAAATAACCCCTTGCTAGAATTCTATTTCACATGCATAACACTTTATGCAATTTCACCCGAAAACCTGTTTCGGTATCTAGTGAAATAAATTCGCGCTTGTTTATTCTTTTCGCATGAAACTTTTGCTCCAAATGGATGTCGGTGTCTCTTAAGTGTGTCACCCTATGGTTCGCGAATAATGCGGACATGATCGAGACCCCTCTCAGATCAATAATCAGAAGCGGGATCTGGAGACCCATACTGACTCCCACACATTCAACGATGACTTTCTTGTGATCCGGAACCTTTTACGCTAGTATCTTAATCCCTTTGTCTCACGATATATTACATGTCCGAGATTCGATCATCGGTATCTCCATACCTAGTTTGATCTCGTCGACATGCACTCTTTTCTCGTTCCGTGATATAACATTCTAGTGATCAAATCACTTGCTTGCAAGCTAATCAATGTGATATCACCGAGAGGGCCCAGAGTATATCTATCCGTCATCGGGATGAACAAATTCCACTCTCGATCCATGAGCCTCAACATAACACTTTATTAGTTCGAACCCATCTTTATAATCACCACATTACGGTGTGACGTTTGATGTTATCAAGAAACTCTTCCGTGTTAGTGATTGACATGATCTCATGGTCTAAGGATTAGGATCACTGTAAGTTGTTATAGCAATATAAACTCAATGACTTTGATCGTAATGCTATACTTGGATGAATGTTCATCACATCATTACACTAATGTTGTGATCCCGTTATTAACAACATCCAATGTCCATGATCGAAACCTTGATCATCTTGTTAATCAACGAGCTAGTTTATGAGAGAGGCTTAACTAGGAACTTTCTGCTTGTTTATTAAACACACATGTATTAACGCTTTCCGTATTAATACAATTATAGCATGCAAAATAAACATCTATCATATACTTGGAATACACATAATAAACAATTTATTATTGCCTCTCGGGCATATTCCTTGCCTCCCACTTGCACTAGAGACAATAATCTAGTTACATAGTGATATATCTAACACCCATTGAGTTCTGGTGTTGATCATGTTTTGTCAGGGAGAGTTTTAGTCAACGGATCCGCTACATTGAGATCCGTATGTACTTTACAAATCTTTATATCTCCATCCTTGACATGCTCGGATGGAGTGAAACCAGCCTTAATATGCTTGGAATGCTTGTGAGACCTTGGCTCTTTGGCATTGGCAATGGCACCATTGTTGTCACAATAGATCACCATTGGGTCCAACGCGATTGCCACAACTCCTAGTTCGGATATGAACTCCTTCATCCAAAGCGCTTCGAGCCGCCCGAGCAAAGCAACATATTCGCCTCCATTGTTGATCCCGCTACCACAGGTTGTTTGGAGCTCCTCCAACTAACCGCTCCGCCATTCATGAGAAATACGTATCCGGATTGAGACTTAGAGTCATCCGGATCGGTGTCAAAGCGTCGACATAACACTTAGCGACGAGCTCTTCTTCACCTCCAGATACAAGAAACATATCCTTAGTTCTTCGTAAGTACTTAAGGATATTCTTGACCGCTATCCATGTTCGAACACGATCCGATTGGTACCTACTAGTCAAACTAATAGCGTGCCACATCCGGTCTTGTACATAGCATGGCGTACATTATAGAGCCTATGGTGAAGCATAGGGACTTTGTCCATTATCTCTCTTTCTTCCGCCGGACTTTGAGTCTTACTCAATGTCTTGCCTTGCAACATAGGTAAGAACCCTTCTTACTTCCGTCCATTTTAAACTTCTTTAAAATCTTATCAAGGTATGTACTTTATGATAGCCCTATTAGGCGCCTAGATCTATCTCTATAGATCTTTATGCCTAATATGTATGACGCTCACCTAGGTCCTTCATTGAAAATTTGTTTAGATGACTTTTAACACTTTAAAAGTTCTATATCATTTCCGATCAATAATATGTCATCCACATATAATATCGTAAATGCCACATTGCTCCCACTCACTTTCTTGTAAATACAAGCTTCTCCATAAGTTTGGACAAATCCAAACTCTTTGATCACCTCATCAAAGCGGAGATTCCAACCGTGATGCTTGCTTCAATCCATAGATGGATCGTTGAAGCTTGCACACCTTGTTAGCATCCTTAGGATCGACAAAACCCTTTGGTTGTATCATATACAACTCTTCTTCAATATTACCATTGAGAAACGCGGTTTTGACATCCATCCGCCATATTTCATAATCGAAATATGCAGCAATTGCTAACATAATCCTAACTGACTTTAGCATCGCTACGGAGAGAAAGTCTCATCGTAGTCAACTCCTTGAATTTGTCGAAACCCCTTTGCGATAAGTCGAGCTTTATAGATGGTCACATTACCATCGATCGCTTTTCCTTTTGAAAATCCATTTGTTCTCTACGACCTTCGGCCGTGAGGTAATTCCACCAAGTTCCAAACTTGATTTTCATACATGGATTCCATCTCGGATTTCATGGCTTCTAACCATTTGTTGGAATCCGGGCTCATCATCGCTTCTTCATACGTCAGGGTCATTATTTTCATCAACCATGAAATTTATGACAGATTTCCGTCATACCGAGCTGCACGCGTCTGCTTGACCTGCGAGGTTCGGTAGTACTCTTTCGAGTTTCATGATCATTATCATTAGTTCCCTCTTCAATGTGGAGCCAACTCCGAACAACTTCCGTTGTGCTACTCGCCATACTTTGAAGAGAAGGTTCCATAACCTCTTGAGTTCTACCTTCCGACTACTCACACCTTTCGCGAGAAACTCTTTCTCTAGAAAGGATCCATTCTTGGCAACAAAAACCTTGCCCTCGGATCTGTGATAGAAGGAATACCCAATAGTTTCTTTAGGGTATCCTATGAAGACGCATTTTTCCGCTTTGGGTTCGAGTTTATCCGGTTGAAGTTTCTTCACATAAACATCGCAACCCCAAACTTTAAGAAATGACAGATTAGGTTTGTTTCCAAACCACAATTCATACGGTGTCGTTTCAACGGATTTAGATGGTGCCCGATTTAAAGTGAATGCAGCAGTTTCTAGTGCATAACCCCAAAATGACAACGGCAAGTCCGTCAGAGACATCATAGATCGAACCATATCTAATACAGCACGACACGACGTTCCGACACCATTTCATTGTGGTGTTCCGGCAGGTGTGAGTTGTGAAACAATTCCACACTCTTTCATGTGAGTGCTAAACTCGTAACTTAGATACTCACCTCCACGGTCAGACCGAAGAAATTTGATCTTTCTATTACGATGATTTTCCACTTCATTCTGAAATTCCTTGAACTTTTCAAAGGTTTCAGACTTGTGTTTCATCAAGTAGATATAACCATATATACTCAAATCATCCGTGAAAGTAACAAAATAACGATATCCACCTCGCGCCGACACACTCATTGGACCACATACATCAGAATGTATGATTTCCAATAAATGTCGCCTGCTCCATTGAACCGAAAACGGCGTTCTAGTCATCTTGCCCATAAGGCATGGCTCACATGTATCAAATGATTCATAATCAAGTGATTCCAAAAGTCCATCCGAATGGAGCTTCTTCATGCTTAATGCCAATATGACCTAGACGGCAAGATTGCCACATATATGCGGATATATCATCATCAAGTTTAATCCTTTTAGCATCAACATTATGAATATGTGTAACATTATCATCTAATGAAATAAACCATTCATCATCGGTGCATGACCATAAAAGATTTCATTCATATAAATGGAACAACCATTGTTCTCGACTTAAATGAATAACCACTTTGCATAAAACATGATCCAGATACAATGTTCATGATCGCGAGCACCGAGATAACATTTATTTAAGTTTATTACTAATCCCGACGGTAAGTGGAGAGGTAGCGTTAACGGCGATCACATCAACACTTGATCCATTGCCGACACGCATCTTGACCTCACCCTTGCTAGCGTCACTGTTCCGCAGCCCACGATTCGAGTTACAAATATTAGCAATCGAACCGTATCAAATACCTGTGCTCTGCGAGCACTAGTCAAGTACACATCAATAACATGTATATCATATATACCTTTGTTTGCCTTGCCGGCCTTCTTGTGCGCCAGATACTTGGGCGATTGCTTCGATGGCGGATCCCTTACAATAGTAGCACTCGGTATCGACTTAGGTCCAACTCGGGGTTTTTTCAGGCGGCAACAGGCTTGCCGCCTTACTTCCTTCCGTTTTCCTTCTTGTCTTTCTTGAAACCGGTGTTCCTATTGATCATCAACACTTGATGTTCCTTTTTGATCTCCACTTAGCTTTTAAGCATTGTGAAGCTCGGGAGAGACTTCTTCATGCCTTGCATATTATAGTTCATCACGAAGCTCTTATAGCTAGGTGGCGTAGACGCAGAACACGATGGATGCCTAAGTCAATGGGAATCGTTATTCCCAAGGACACAAGCTTATCGGCGTAACTTGACATCTTGAGTACATGCTCACTAACGAGCTGTTCTCTTCCATCATGCAGCTAAAGAACTTTTCAAGCATTGTAGCTCTCTCTGAAGCATGTGTGTCGAAAATCATTTTCAACTCACCCATTGTATCAAAAGCATTGCCGTTTCAAACGCTTTGAAGTTCGGCTCTAGCCCATACAATATGCCGCAATGAACTAAGTTGTGGTCCTCCTGACGAGTCAGATAGACATTCTTCTCCTCGTCAGGGGCATCGTCAAAAGGTGGGGGGCCTAACAGCGCTTCTAGCACATATTGCTTTTGTGCAGCAGAGAGGAGAATCCTCAAATTCATGGCCCATTCAAGAAAGTTGCTACCGTTCGTTGCTAGTTTCTCTTTCTCCATGAACGCATTGAAATTAAAAGGTGGTGCCATCTACAATGAATTTGTAAAGTTTAGACTAAGTGTATGATAGATTGAGTTCAACTAATCTATATTACGAATGAACTCCCACTCAAAGCGACATCCCCGTGTCCTTTTGGTGATTACATGAACCAAATCCACTACACCAAGTCCGATCATCACGTGAGTCGGTATAGCTTCAAAGGCGAGCATCAAATGGGCATCATATCAACTATATGACTCATGCTTAACCTTTCGGTCTGTGTTCCGAGGCCATGTCTGTACATGCTAGGCTCGCCAAGTTAGAACCTTAGTATTTGCGTGTGTAACTGTTTTACACCCGAAGTATGGTCGAGGATCCAAGTACACCCGATCATCACGTGATGTCTTGGAGCGACGAAAACATAATCGGTGCATACTAAAGGAAGAACACATTCTTATCTTGATATTTAAATGAGGGATCATCTTATTATGCTTAACAAAGCGCTAAACAAGCAATATAATATGCAATCAAACATCATATGTTTATTAGTGAAATTATATGGTTCCCGCAGATGATCTCTATCATGTGCATCGTGGTATGATCACTATCATACCTATATGTGTAAATCCACAGTCTATGGTTTTTACACGCTATGTGTGTTGTAAGAGTATCATCTCATACTTCTACTTACAACACTACCATATCATAACACTAGCCCAGCAACAATCTAAACTAGACGCCTCTAATTTATCCATTGCAAGTTTTACGTGGCTGAGGGCTTTCGAGATAGAACCGTTCTTACCTACGAACATGAACCACAACGAGGATAATCAAATTGTTGACAACTCGCTTGCAAAATAGATATTGACTATAGTAGGAGAGACACCCGCTAGCCACTTATGCAAACTAGTTGCATGTCAAGCGTGGAACAGGTCTCATGTGCGAGGACATGTAAAGTTTGTCCGGGCCGCTTCATCCCACTATGCCACCAATATCCAAAATCACAAGAAAGGAGCAACAACATGATCATCATCGCCCACATACTCATATGTGTACTACCTGTAAAGTATCTACGCAGATCCGCTCGATACCCTTTGAAGGGTTCGCAGCATAGAAAACAAAAATTTTCCTACGATGTGAACTATATACCAAGATCTATTTATACTATATACAAACAACGGGCGGATGTACATCCTTAGAGAACATACCTTTGAAGACCGACAAAGTTTAACGAGTCCAAACTCGTGGTTGATGTAGACGATCTCTTGCCGATCTCAAGATCGAGAGGAAGTCCTAGCGCCGCAAATCAGCAGCGCATCCGTGCTCGCACACGCTCGAGGCACGAGCAACCTCCGCCTCCTCGCTCCAGCGATGCAGCGGAAGCACAACTCTTTCTTGCCGAATAGCCACCGGAACATGTATCTCGCTAGTCCGAGACCATGGGGATAAATTCTAGAGGGGAGAGAGATCCTTCACGAGGAGGTGTGAGTGAGAAGTGAGAGGAGGGCTCCTTTATAGGAGGAGGGGGAACCCTAAGGGGTGGCAGGCGGGCGCTGCCCCCTTGCCCTCCCCTCTTCATGTGGGTGGACACTCCACTCACAAAACTCCTCCAAATTCCTCCACTCAAAATCCCACTCAAAGATCCCATTAAATTTCCACCAAATTTAATGCAAACTCTCATTAAATAAAACTCTTTTATTTTATTCAGAATTTTGTCAATTACTTTAGTGACAAACATTCACAAATAACCCCTTGCTAGAATTCTATTTCACATGCATAACCACTTTATGCAATTTCACCCGAAAACCTGTTTTTATCTAGTGAAATAAATTCGCGCTTGTTTATTCTTTCGCATGAAACTTTTGCTCCAATTGGATGTCGGTGTCTCTTAAGTGTGTCACCCTACGGTTCGTGAATAATGCGGACATGATCGAGACCCCTCTCGATCAATAATCGAAGCGGATCTGAGACCCATCGACTCCCACACATTCAACGATGACTTTCTTGTGATCGTCGGAACCTTTACGCTAGTATCTTAATCCCTTTGTCTCACGATATATTACATGTCCGAGATTCGATCATCGGTATCTCCATACCTAGTTTGATCTCGTTATCGACATGCACTCTTTTCTCGTTCCGTGATATAACATTCTAGTGATCAAATCACTTGCTTGCAAGCTAATCAATGTGATATCACCGAGAGGGCCCAGTATATCTATCCGTCATCGGGATGAACAAATTCCACTCTCGATCCATGAGCCTCAACATAACACTTTATTAGTTACGAACCCATCTTTATAATCACCGTTACGGTGTGACGTTTGATGTTATCAAGAAACTCTTCCGGTGTTAGTGATTGACATGATCTCATGGTCTAAGGATTAGGATCACTTCGTAAGTTGTTATAGCAATATAAACTCAATGACTTTGATCGTAATGCTATACTTCGGATGAATGTTCATCACATCATTACACTAATGTTGTGATCCCGTTATTAACAACATCCAATGTCCATGATCAGGAAACCTTGATCATCTTGTTAATCAACGAGCTAGTTTATGAGAGAGGCTTAACTAGGAACTTTCTGTTTGTTTATTAAACACACATGTATTAACGTTTCCGTATTAATACAATTATAGCATGCAAAATAAACATCTATCATATACTTGGAATACACATAATAAACAATTTATTATTGCCTCTCAGGGCATATTCCCTTCAGTTACACCCATGCCAGTTAAAGGGAGGCTGCGGAGGAGTCATCGACATACCCGGAGCCTTGGAGTACAAGACACGCTAGACTAGTTGTAAGTAGTGTAGGACTCTGTAACCTGTCTGGCTAGGACTTTACCTGTAACCCTA
The DNA here is from genome assembly GCA_030063025.1 of Avena longiglumis. Classification (NCBI taxonomy): domain Eukaryota; kingdom Viridiplantae; phylum Streptophyta; class Magnoliopsida; order Poales; family Poaceae; genus Avena; species Avena longiglumis. Next base: position 80,037,688 of record CP125978.1, read on the forward strand.
GGACCTGGCGACTATATAAGTCGGGCCTATGGGAGCCTTTAGGGCATCGATTAACATACACCTCGCAGAGCGAGCCAATCCCTGTAGCTCGGCGTATTGCCATTATAGTGATTTATAGCAGGAGTAGGATTCTGCCACCGTTGTGGGATCTGAACCTGGGTAAGCTGTGTAACCTCGTACCCGTCAACCGTCTACCTCCCCCCACGTCTCTAAACACGCACTATGAGGACCCCTCCATGGCGTACTCGTCGGCAATACCATGACAGTTGGCGCCCACCATGGGGCAAGAGGCGCTTCAGGCTCTTCAGCGGGCGAGGACCAAGATATTCGCGAGAATCGGTGAAACCGTAGCCATCAGTCGCATTCTCTTCTTCGGCAACGTTCCGATCGTCCCTCCCGATGAGTTCTGGGTCTCGATGAAGACGAACCCTACACGGTGCTTGATCGTCCCATCGGAGACATCCACCTCTTCATCGGTGTAACCGACTCGGGCACTAGTTCCCTGGGAGTCAGAGGAGCATCAAGACTCGAACGGACCGCCTACGGGCAGGATACGTTCGCGGAAGGATCGATGTCGGATCTCTCTTTGGAGTTTTCTGGCAAAGATCGAAAAAATTCAAGGCCCACCCAAGCAGCCCCTATGCTGGATATAACGGTGGAAGATCACTGCAAGTCCGCCGGCTTCGCCCGTGCATCTAGACAACAGCGATCCAAGTTCATCGGCGTGGTTACCATCTTCGATCTAGCGCGCTGCGTTCAGAGAGAAGGCGAAAACCCCCGCGATTACCTTGCCAGATGGCTCCGTATACGGGCCGACCTGGCTCATTACCCCAATGATGATGCTATGTATCACTTTGTGGAAGGACTGGACCAGGGTACACTTCTCCAGCATATGCTAAGGCGGTAGTAGGCTTCGGGATGCCTCACCTTCGAGAGCATGGTGAACACCGTCAATAGATACGCGGAGGCTGAGGTGGCACCCCATGCAGCGCCTACGCTCATTGGCGGCGCACCCCTGCCTCAGCCACCACCACCACCTCCTCTGGTCTACGTCGCCGCGCAACCGCCACTACCCCCAGTCGTCATCGCCGCAGTGGCACCACCACCTCCAGTCATCATTGTCATCGTTGCCCCTCTATCACCTATTGTCGACGAAGCCCCGACACCCTCCGACTCTGTGCTTGACGCGCTCTATGCCGACATCAGCGCTTACTCGGAGGAGATAGATTTCAGCCCGGACGAGCTAGACTCAGTTATGCAGGAGATGGAGGAGGACTTCCAACGCGACGAGCGAGCTGGCAAGGCCATCACATCCCGAGAGGTGTTTGTCGCCATTGGGACCGTGATGGAAGAAGACCAACCCGGACAAGCTCTGCCTAAAGCGCTGGACAAGGGGAAGGGACCACTTGTTGCTGCCGACAAGGATCGTGCAACCCCTCCGCCTAACCCAGTGCAGCAGCCGCAGGAACTCAACACTGGTCCGAGTAACAACAACACCGCAATCCCGTCGCCTCCGGCATCCACATCTGCTGCTTCCCAAATTACTCCGGCTGATAGAGTGATGTAAGGCAATCTCCTTATCGATCCCTTGACTGTAGCTCATATCCGGAACGTAACCCAGCTTGATGAGAAGCGCCAGCAGCTCCTGGAGGAAGCGCAGGCCATCGCGGAGCAAGGCGCCAAGCTAGATCGAGATCTGACCGACGCGCAGAAGTCAATAGAGAAAGCTAGAGCCATGGAGGCCGAGTACAAGACTCTGCTCCAGAAGCAGAAGGCTAAGAAAGATCCGGCTCGCGTCATTAACGATCCTGGTGTATAGAGAAACCTAGGATGGCCCCCCTCAAAGCTGCCACAAGCAAAGCCATACATTGACAGCGAAGGCAAGCAGGTGATGCCCACTCTCCTTCTTAATCTTTCCGTTGCCAAGACCCTTCTGGAACAGGATAGATCACCCGAGGCAGTGGAGAAGGTCTATGACCTTGTGTCCAAGGCGAAAAAACAGTAGGAAAAGGCCACCTCTCAAAGGCTTGAGTCTGACCCAGCGTTCTGCCAGTCTAGTCTGCATAAGCCGCCAAGGGATAGGTCTCCTCAGGATGTCAGGTCCCAGACGGGCTCATCAGAACAAAGACGGAGGGATGCGCGCAACAGGAAGGACGCTATCCCCATATCCTCCGACCACGGAGGCAAAGCTCACCCTCGTCGCCCATCTCCACCGCCCCGATCCCCCCGACATCGCGAAGACCCCAAGGCTCACCATCGCACGGACATGCCTCCGCCAAAGCAACACGGCATCGTCATCCGCGATAATGCGGAGCAGGCCCGCCATGATGGAGAGCACAGCCAAGGACACAAGAGAAGGTCACTCCATGACCCTGCACGTCCGACAAGCAACCGTGACAAGCGTGAGGCGTCGCGGGAGGGCAATGGCAAGAAGGCTAACCCACCGCCACCTCCACCTCCGTCACCACCCAGCAGCCACCATGGCGGAGGAGGCCCGCGTCGTTCACGCAGCCCATCCCCTAATGGCAAAAAGAAGAAAAGAAGCCCGGAGCCATACGACGCACGATCACGTCTGGACAAGATCCATGAGGCCCGGGATGGAGCATACCTGGGACCACGCTGCTTTGGACCTATGATATAGACCGCAGCTTACCCCAAGGGTTTCCGGATTGACAAGACCATCAAGCCCTGTGATGGCACCGCCAAGCCAGCCACATGGTTGCAGGATTAGGGCAACGCGGTGGAGATTGCCGGGGGTAACCCTAACGTTGCCGTCAAGTACCTCCCATTGATGCTGGCGGGCACGGCCCGATAATGGATCGATGACTTGCCGGAGAAATCCGTCTGCAATTGGTTGGACATGCAAAAAGCGTTCACCAAGAACTTCGAGGGTACGTACAAACGTCCCTGCACTATTGGCGACTTACAGCGGTGCGTGCAGGAGAAAGACGAGTCATCTCGCGCCTACCTCTCCCACTGGATGGATATGAAGAATTCCTGCGCAGGAGTGCACTCCCAGACCGCCATGTCCGCCTTCATCGATGGGTTGGAAACAGGTACGTTGCTCCGACATACGTTGAAACGCCTGCAGGACAACCACTAGCTCAACCTCAATCTGATGATCTAGCTGGCTAGTGAGTTCGCAGTTACCGCCGACGACGCACGCGGATCATTGCCGACAATAGAAATTCCAACCCAAGCTAAGAGGAACCCGCCAGAAGAAAAGCAAGCCCCCGACATGGTCGCCGTGACTTTTGCAGGATGAGGTGATGGCGGACAGCGTGGCCGAGGATGGGGAGCTGGTCGTGGGCAGCAGCGAGGTAGTGAAACTACCCCGGCAGCGCCCCGCGTTCCCCAGACCTACGAGGAGTACCACGATATGCCGTGCCTCGTACACCTCGACGCCAACGGCAAAGCCACACACACCAACCGCCATTGCAAGTTCATCAACGACCTCAAGGAGGACCCGGAGTCCGGCTAGAAGAAAAGTCGGAAGAACAGACCGCGAGGAAAGGGCAAGGGAAAGAAGAAGGAGGAGGAGTCCAAGGATTCAAGTGACATGGATGAGGACGTTGACCCCAAGCACGCTGCCAAGAGAGACAGAAAGGGAAAAAAACCTTCGAGAAGAAGGCGCACGTTTTCCACACTTTCCTTGGCACCCCCACCGTCTGACAACAGAAGACATCCATGAGGATACTGATGGACACTCTCCCCCCAGTTCCCCAATACCTGCGCTGGTCGAAGATTCCAATTACTTGGGATGGGAAGGATCACCTAGACCTCATCCCTACGGACAACCAATATGCCATGATCATAAACCCCCTGATTGACGGCAACGAGTTCACCAAATGTATGGTGGATAGTGGAAGCAACATCAACATCATGTACCTGGATACACTGCACAAGATGAACTTGACGGAGGCAAACCTAAGGTGGACCAGCACCATCTTCCACGGCATAGTTCCTGGTCTGGAGGCTCGGTCCCTTGGGTGCATCACACTTCAGGTCGTGTTTGGCGATGTCAATAATTACCACTAAGAACGCATGACCTTTGAGGTGGTCCCCTTCAAAAGCGTATACCACGTCATATTCGGCCGCGACATATTCCACACCTTCATGGCCAAGCCATGCTTCGTCTACAACAAGCTCAAGATACCCGTACCAAATGGTGTCATCGCCGTATCCGGAAGCTTTACAAAGGCAAGGGACTGCGAGATTGGAGAAGCAGCCTTTGCAGAAGCTGTCCTCTACAGCAAAGAATTCAAGGAGATCCAGAGCAAGGTCGATGCCTCGGAGATGCCCACGTCGAAGAAACAGATCTCCGACTCCGCCCCAGCATTCAAGGCCGCCATCGAGCCCAAGTCGGTGGAACTTGTGGTAGGCAATGCCTCCAAGACCATCGCCATTGGTACAAACCTGGACCCTAAATAGGAAAGCACGCTCGTCGAGTTCCTCCGTGAGAACAGGGACATCTTTGCCTTGCAACCCGCCGACATGAAAGGTGTACCTAGGGAATTTACCGAGCACAGATTGAATATTGATCCAAAATGTAAACCAGTGAAACAACCTCTACGACGCTTCGGAGACGAGAAGAGACGCGCAATAGGCAAAGAGATAGCTAGGTTACTTAAGGCTAGTTTTATCCGAGAAGTCCTTCACACCCGATGGGTGGCCAATCCTGTACTTGTCCCCAAAAAGGGAACCAAAGAATTAAGAATGTGCGTTGATTACACCGGCTTGAACAAAGCATGTCCCAAAGATCCGTTTGCCTTGCCTCGCATTGACCAAGTCATTGACTCGACGGCTGGCTCAGAGCTTTTATGTTTTCTTGATGCATACTCAGGATACTACCAGATCAAGATGATGAAGTCGGACCAATTGGCCACTTCGTTCACTACACCCTACAACACGTTTTGCTATGTCACGATGCCCTTTGGGCTGGAAAACGCAGGTGCTACGTACCAGCGGACAATGCAGCGTTGCCTACACGACCAAATTGGTCGGAACGTTCACGTCTATGTGGACGATATAGCGGTGATGTCTAAAAAATCAAACGACTTAATCTCCGACTTAAAAGAAACCTTTTATAATCTCCAGAAATACAACATGATGCTTAACCCTAAGAAGTGCGTCTTCGGGGTTTCAGCTGGCAAATTGTTGGGCTTCATCGTTTCCCAGCATGGAATCGAGGTCAACCCGAAGAAAATCAAGGCCATCTTAAGCATAAACTGTCCGACATGCCTGAAGGACATACAACGGCTAACAGGTTGCGTTGCAGCAGTTAGTCGGTTTGTCAACCGACTTGGAGAGAAGGCTATGTCGCTGTACAAGTTGCTGAAGAAGGCGGACAAATTCACATGGACGGACGAGGCATATGCAGCATTGAAGCATCTCATGGAGATACTTCCTCAGCGCCTATCCTTGCCGCGCCCGAGCTTAGGGAGCCAATGTTAATTTAAATAGCGGCCACCAACCAGGTAATCAGCATCGTCGTCGTGGTAGAGCGGGAAGAACCAGGGCATGAGTACGGAGTTCAAAGACCAGTTTACTATGTAAGCGAGGTCTTGACGGAGTCCAAGCAGCATTACCTGCACTACCAGAAGCTAGCTTATGGAGTGTTCCTTGCTTCTCGTAAGCTAAGGCACTACTTCCAGGAGCACCCCATCACAGTTGTGAGTAAAGCTCCACTGTTCGACATCATCAACAACAGCAACGCTACAGGAAGGGTCGCGAAGTGGGGCATTGAACTTGCCGCCTTCGAGATTACCTACAAGAGGCGCGACGCTATCAAGTCAAAAGCCTTGGCGGATTTCATCGCGGACTGGACGGAGATGCCTGATGCTACCCCTATACCAGAGTCAGAATTCTGGGTGATGCACTTTGACGGATCAAAGCTACTCAAGGCTCGGGGGCTGGTGTACTGCTATAGTCACCAACTGGGGAAAAGCTACACTACGTTCTGCAGATCCACTTCGAGGCTACGAACAACATGGCGGAGTATGAAGCACTCATTCACGGACTACGCGTAGCCAAGGATATTGGCATCAAATGCATAGTTTGTTGTGGAGACTCCGACTTTGTTTCCTAGCAGGTGGCTAGCACCTGGAACGCGCGGAATCCTATGATGACGGCATATCGTGATGAAGTGGACGAGATAGCCAAGAGCTTCTTGGGCTACGAAGTCAAGTATGTCCCTAGGGAGAAAAATGAGGCGGCTGACCTGCTATCAAAGCCTGGGTCAAGACGCAAACAAATTCCTCCTGGTGTTTTCCTGGAGCATCTACGGACACCATCCGTGAAGGGGGCGGACATAGACAACCCGGACAGAGTTGACTCATTCATTCACACAGTGATAAAGGTCCCTCCGGCTTGGACAAAACCGTTCATAGAATACCTCGTACACGGAACTTTGCCTAACGACGAAGTCGAAATACGGCAATAGTACGTCGAGCAAAGGGCTATACCATAATCAATGGACAGCTCTATAAAAGAAGAACTACTGGTGTATACCTTAAGTGTGTTTCCCAGCAAGAAGGTATTTAAATCCTCTGCGAAATCCATCTCGGAGATTGCGGGCATCACGCCGTTCCCCGATCGTTGGTCGCTAAAGCTTTCCGGCAAGGATTCTACTGGCTAACCGCGAAGTCGGACGCCGAAAAGCTGGTGGAGACATGCATGGGATGCCAGTATTATGCCCGACAATCACATGTTCCAGCTGAAGAATTGCGAACAATACCAATAACTTGGCTGTTTGCAGTCTGGGGGATAGACATGGTTGGTTCGTTGCAGACGGCACCATGTGGGTTTACGCATCTGCTAGTTGTAGTTGATAAATTCACCAAATTTATAGAAGCTAAACCCATTAGAAATCTTGATGGGGCAACTGCCCTCAGGTTTTTCCGGGATCTAGTGGCGAGATTTGGTCTCCCACACAACATTATTACCGAAAATGGAAGCAACTTGTCACTTAGGGAAGTGGAAGCTTATTGTTAGGAGAAGGGCATCTGACTTGACCTTGCTTCTGTGGCACACCCACAGTCCAATGGTCAAGTTGAGCGAGCCAATGGATTAATTCTGCAAGAGATCAAGCCACGTCTTGACGCACTGCTACACAGAGCAGCTGGAGTCTGGGCGGAGGAACTGCCATCTGTGTTGTGGAGTTTACGAATTACACCCAACATATCTACCGGCTACACCCCTTATTTCATGGTATATGGAGTAGAAGCCATCCTTCCTTCCGACATCCTTCACGACTCACCAAGAGTAGCCGCCTACGACGAGGATGACGCTGAATAATCCATACGCCTAGATGTGGACCTTCTCGAGGAGGAGCGCGTATTGGCATGCCAAAGATCCGCCATATACCAGCAGAAGCTACGCAGCTACCATAATCGCCACGTTCGGCATCGCTCGTTTAAAGAGGGGGGCCTGGTGCTCTGACTTAAGCAGAAGAAGTCACATAAATTATCGCCGCCATGGGAAGGACCGTTTATCATAAGCAAGGCTCTACTCAATGGGTCTTACTACCTCATTGACAATCGTGAACTGGAGGATAGACCCAACGAGGATCATAAGCGAAAGCGACGTGACCCGAATGATGACTACACGGAGCTTGATCGGCCATGAAACATAGCACAGCTACGTCCTTTCTACACTTAGCATTTTTTATCTATTGTCTACCTATTATATGATCAATGAAATAAAGCTCTCTGGTTCACTCATATTTCTGAGTCTTTTACCTCCTTTAGTGTTCATTTTTGGATCGTATAAAATCTTTATGCACAAGATTTGCAATTGCACTTGTGAAAATTCCGCCTATGGGCGTTAGCTTAAGTTTTCTGGTTTACACGTTCTTTGTTGTTTTTATGTGGATTCTGGAGTAGTGACTTTCGGCATAGATGTCGGCGATTTTGTGCTTAGGTTTTCGACTGTGCCATTGGGCATCATCGCTTGAGCGCATAGTTCCGACAACGAGTCCTCCGACTCACGAAAAGTCAAGCATAAAAATCAGAGTAATGGATAAGTCAGCACTTGCTTAAAAATATATATACATGCTGGAACTAGTTCTTGAGTAGCAGGAAATAACAACCATTGTATTCCCGCCTTAAGTTAACACGTAGTTTTTTCCGCATACAAATTCCAAAGGAAACAAATATTACAAATTGTTTCTCATTCCTCTGGTGCAGGCGACTTGGATGTAGCGTCATCAGCAGCAGGAGAGCCATCCTCTACGAAGTCGGCAGTTTTGAGGGACTCGGAGGAGCTTCGGTTGTCACTGTCAATGATCTCCATGGCAACGAAGACGTTAGGGTCGAACAACTTGGCGACTCTGGTATCAAAACTCGCGAGCGATGCCAAGATAGCTTTGTGATCTATTGCTTGACCATCGTCATCTACGTCAGGGATGTCGGAGGTCACTGTGTCGATGTCGGTGTTTTCGTAGAGCGCCTTGACCATTGACAGCTCCATCCTCGCGCCAGCCCGGGTACATGAAGATTTCCAGCTTGCAATACGCTCGGGGCTTGGCGCAGGATCTCTGAGAACTTCATCACAGAATCTATCGCTTTGATGTTGATCTGGAGGGGCTTGGCTATCTCCTTGGCCTGCTTAATGGCGGTGTTGATAAAGTTGCCGGCAAGGACCATGTATTCTTTTGGCGGAGGAGGTGACTGGGTCAAACCAATAGGAGCTGCAAATTCCGACAAGGAAACTCATGAGTTTAATAACACAAAAGTTCAAAGTATCTAACTTACAGAAGTACAAGACGGATAATCACTCACTGAAGATGCTAGTCTCAGCCTGCTGGAGTGTCTCCGCCATGGAGTCCCGCTCTTGTCGGAGGATCTGATATGCTTCAAGATTGCGTTTGTTCTGCTCATTAGCAGCTTTCTTCTGCTCTTTCAGCATCGCGATCTCCTCCTTCAAGCGGTTCATCTCCATGTCGGCGGAATCCTACAAGACCTTCATAGACTCCTCGTGCATTTTCAGCATATCCTTCCTCTCCTGCTTAAGGATCTTGTTTTCGCTATCCAGCTGCTCAATATGCTTGGATTTCTCAACAATATCCTTAGCCTTGGCAATGGTTTCTGCAAGTCGAAAAAGAACAGTACATAGTGATTACTCGGAGAATGATTGGTACAAGACCAAGTCGGAATACGAAAAATAAAGGAAAACAGACGCTTGCTCTTGATGATTTGTTCCTTCAAGAAGGTAGTTTTACCCTTTTCGGCTTCCAAGTCCGCATGCATCTTCTGGAACTTCTCATTGGCCACGCCTCTCCGAGCATTCTCATTCTGTGGAAAGAATACTTAACGCTGTTTAGTCTACTTGGAGCATCTAGCCGGATAAATATCCACCTAGAATCTTGGGGGCTACAGTGAGTTTTTAAACTTGGAAAAATGCTTATTCTTTCTTTAAGCATCTAGTCGGAACTAATTCAGTTTTCAACTAGAAGCTTGGGGGCTACAGTATAAAGTTTTTTAACTCAGTCATATACTTAGTCTTTCTTTAAGTATCTAGTCGGAACTAATTCAGTTACAACTAGAAACTTGGGGGCTATAGAATCAAATTTACAAACATTGTGTATGCTACTATAAAAACATCTAATCAGAATAATTCATTCAAACTATATGCTTGGGGGCTACAGTGAGAAGTTTTCTAGATTAGTCACTCTTAGAGCATTTAGATGCAAAGACCTATGGTTTTCCATCTAAATCCTCGGGGGCTACAGTGGGATACTCATATGAAATGCAAAAGGCAAATAAAAATTACAAGTGCGATGATCTTGAGGTTGGTAGCACTCTCAACAAGCAACTTGCCAAAGTAAAGACTGTTTCCTCGCAAGATATCTGCTTATCGGAGAAGCTCCTCAAGACCGCATGTTGGAGATGTCGGCGGTGCACTAGGAACTAAAGCAGATCTGCTCGGCGTAAGTGCCGGGTAGACTATCTTCGGGAATTCTACGGTTGTCCTGTGTGCAAAGACGCCGCCTTCAGCAGTCGTTCCACCTGCCACCACCGCCTTACCACTACCGATGGCATCCTTAGCCGAAGCTTCGGCCATTTGGGTTGCGGTGCTTTCTTGTGTTGCTTGTTCGCCGACAACGACAAGCTCCACGGAGACAACTGAGTCCACTTCCATGGTGGAAGGGCCAGATGCATCCTTGTCATGTGAGCTTGTCGGAGCATGTGTGGGCTTGACGCTGGGAGTGACAGGGGCGATGGCGGGAGATGCATGGTGGGACACGTCACGATGCAACATATCCTTGATATTTCTAGAAGCCCCCAAAGTTTTGGAGGTCTTATTCAAACTACTACTGGCCTTTTTCCCGAAACATGCAAAAAGTATAAGTACAGGAATAAGACAAGCAATGGACAATGTCGGAGAGAAAGAGGCTTACACAACAGGGGGTGCTTTGGCAAAAGGAATCCTGGTAACTCTTTTTTTCTCCGCCTCCAGGGCGGTAGTGGACTTCTTGGAGGCCCCACCCTCCATCTTCTTCTTCTTGCCTCCATCGACAGCGTCAGAGGTGGAGCTCTTCCGCTTTCGCGCCAGCGGGACATCATCGTCGGACATGATGGTGACTTCCTTCATCTTAGGGTCATAGATTTGGACAACCATGCTATCCTCCTCTAGACTACTAAGCTGTTAAGTGAAAACCCAAAAGTGTTAGATGAGATGTTAATGGTTAGACGGAAGAACTGGAGTAAATATCATACACGGAAAATAAACATCCTACCTCTGGGCACGTGCCATCAACGAACATGTCGTAGGTGATGGTGAAGCCATGCTTCCTATCCTTCACCTTGACGATGTCCTTGAGGCGGAGCTTGACGGAGTCGCTCGAGAAGTTGTCCTCGGAGATGCGGAGGCTATCCTTCCTATCCTTGGTGTACTCATGCATTAGCTTCAAGCGGTGCTGCAGAGGCTGGATCCGCCTGATGAACCAGCACATGGCTAGGTCCAACCCGGTCAGACCCGTGTCTATGAACCACTCTATCCGCCTGATGGCGCGGGAGGCTTCGTTGTTGGAGGGTAGAATGGCTTGGGATCTCCATGTCGGTGCTTCAGCGGAGGCTCCATCGACAAAGTCAGGATATGTTTCTTCTTGGCCAGCCAGAGGGATGTCTGGGCCATAGAAGTACGTCTGTTTCCAGTTCTTGCAAGAGTCCTGGCCGACGATGTCGGGGAACCATCGGCCAGACCGGATCTTAAAGCTAATGGTGCCATAGTTCCTGAGCTAGTCCTTGCAGGCTCCGGCTTCCCTCTTGACGGTGAAGAAATAGACAAAGATATCTATCCTAGGCCTAATCCCTAAGTAACCCCCGCAAAGCGCCACGTAATTGCTAAGCGCTAGGATGCTATTGGGGGAGAGGTTCTGGGGCTGTACTCGGTAATGGCTAAGGACAACTAGGAAGAAGTCGGAGATGGGCAGGGAGACGGCGCGTACTAGTTAAGCTTTGAGGTACACCTTCTCTCCGGCTTGGGGAGAAGGAGTGACCTCGCCGGCCGGCGCCGCCTGCCAGACGAGCCCCTTCGTCCCAGGGAGGAATCCCTCGACGAGCAGTTCTTTGATGTCGCGGTCCATAATGTCCTAACCGCGCCAATCCCCCTTATGGGAATCGCTTTCCTCTTCCAGCAGCTCCAGCGCCGCTGGATTATGGTCGCCGCCGGCGGATTCTATCACCGCTGATTTAGGCAGCACCAGACCCTCTGGGGGCATGTGGATGGTGCTCGCCGGCTTGGCCGCGGTGTCGTCGGACGCCGCCATGGAGGGAGCAGAGCTACTGCTGGCCATTGGAAGGGGAGAGGTGGTGAATGGAAGGATTGAAGGGCTAGGGTTTTTGGAGAAATGCGCGGAGAGCTCGAGGAGGTGCTCGCTGCAGGAAGAAGACGACGCAGGAGGAGAATGAGGTGAAAAGTAAAAATCTATGACAGTTACAATTTATAACCCCTGGCGTCAAGATTCATGCAAAACGACTGAATGGTCAGCGCGTGGACGACGTGTGTGGGCTCGTGCGCAGAAATTTTGCCACGTCCCCAACCGTCGCCGCCAACGGTTCGTATCACTCACGGGGGGAAAACTGACATGATTGTGTTCTCTGCATGTGTGAGTTATGAGGCATTGCTGGCCTATGTCTACGTCACCCTAGCTATCACTGGCAGGTGAACCATCACATCGGAATATTCCGGCATGGACGGATCCAGTCCAGCTACGAGAAGAGTATGATGGAAGATTCAGCAGTTCTCCGACTTACAAGTTGAAGACGGAGAAACCTCTGCGCCTATAAGTTACCTTTCGACCTAAAAACCAAGGGGGGGTGATAGTTTTCCAGAAAGAGTTCCGCTCCACCGCCGCCACCAGAAACCAAGATTCGGATCCAGAAACTCTGTTTTGGCACCCTACCGGGACGGGGAATTTCGAGAGGATCATTGCCATCATCATCACCAACACATCTCCATCAACCACCGATGTTTCCCTCATCCATGAGTTAGTAATCCCCCACTGTAGGCTTGGGGATGGTATAGGGATTGGGTGAGTTCTATCATGTAATCGAATATGATTGTTAGGGCATAGTGCCTAGTATCTCTTGTTCTATTTGACTTTGTTGCAACTTGTTGTGATTAATGCTTGTCACTAGGTCCCGAGTGCCATGATCTCAGATCTGAACTTATTATTGAATCATTATGATAGTATTGTTTGTGATCTTATCTGCAAGTTGTGTACACATATCATTGCCTGGATCAAAAGGCCCCAAAGTGACAATAATTGGGACAACCGGAGGGGATGGATGTGGTGTGAGAATCACATGTGTTCATGGAGTGTTAATGCTTTGCTCCGGTGGTCTATTAAAAGGAGCACCTTAATTGCTAATAGTTCCCTAGAGGCTCCGCTGCCACGGGCTGGCTGGACAGAAGATGTTGTGCAAGTTCTCATTGCGAGCACGTATGACTATATTTGGAGCACATGCCTAGGATTGTTTAGTACTTGGATGCTTGTTATTATCTATGTGCAATGCCCTAGATATTTAAGTTACATGTTTAGACTTGTCCATGCAACTCCCGTCCATCCATCCCTATGCCTACCGCACTTAAATCCTACTGTTACCGTTACTGTTACTATTGCTATTGTTTCATCGTTGTTGTTACTGCTGCTATTGCTACTACCAAACTGTTGCTACTGATAAACCTCTGTGAGCAAGAACTATTTCCAGGTGCAGCTGAATTGACAACTCAGTTGTTAAGGCTTGCAAGTATTCTTTGGCTTCCCTTGTGTCGAATTAATAAATTGGGTAATAATACCCGCGAAGACTGTTGCGATCCCCTACACTTGTGGGTAATCAAAATTATTTTCTGGCGCCGTTGCCGGGGATCATAGCTTTATTTTTAAGTTCACTTGGATCTATTATTGTTCACTGCTACTCCTTTCATCATGGGGAAGTCTCGTGATGGAAAGTTCCCTATTTTACCATCCACTACAAGAAGAGGTACAGTCCTAAACACCTATGATCTCTTGATTCACCGTCTGTTATAAGTAAGCTTGTCACACCACCACCACATGCTCATGCTACACACACTGCTACTACTGAATCTGAAACTTCTTTTGATACTCATGATGTTACTTCTACTGTGCTTGATGCGAGTGGTTCATTAGGTCCTTCTCTAGATGCTACTATGGCTAGTCTAGGAAATACCGAAACTCCTAGTGAAGACACTGTTACACCTGTTAGCTCACCTGAGTCTAGTGAGAGTTATGATATTAATGATGGTTACATTGAGTTCACTGATGATTTTGTTGAAGAGTGCTAAAACACACATGTTACTAGTGCTATTAAGAGTCTCCTTGCTAGACGTACTATTATGCCTAAGTTGTCCGCTGGTCCTAAGTTTGCTACTTCTCCCATAGATATTAAAGATAAAGATTATGTTTTCTCTCTTGATTTGTCTTATTTAGATATTGTTGAGAAAGAACCTTTCTGTGGGACTGAAAATGAGAGTGATGTGGCTCATATGAATGAGCTTTCTACTATGAGTGCTTTATTCTCTGATGATTTTAAGATGTGCAAGTACTTTGTTACTAAGATCTTCCCTTTTTTACTAAAAGGAGAAGCTAGGGCTTGGTTTAATAGATTACCTGCTGGTTCCATTGATAGCCCTGATTGTTTGATTGCTTCTTTCTTCTAGAAATATTTTCCTCCTAGTTCTAGACATGCTGCTTTGTAGAGACTTTTTGATTTTAAACAGGGAGAAGAAGAGAAATTTCCTGAGTCATGGACAAGGTTCTGTGCCTTGATTCATGCATATCCTGGATGTCCATTACCTAAGAATGAGTTGCTTGATATTTATTATAATGGACTAATTGATGATTCTAGGACATACCTAGATAGCTTTGCTGATTGTGTTTTCAGGAAAAGAACTCCCACAGATGCTAAAGAATTAATGGCTAAGATAAGAAAGAATTATGATGATTGGACTTCAACTGAGCTGAATACACCTGAGCCTATTACTCCTGAACCAGATGTTCATGAACCAATTCCAATACCAACACCAAAGAAGAGAGGAATTATTGCATTAAATGATGAAGTGATGAAGGAAGCTAAGAAGTGTCTAAAGGAGAAAGGTATTAGAGTTGAAGATGTGAAGAATCTACCTCCTATAGAAGAATTATGTAATCCAATTCCCTACTCATCTACTATTGAGGTACACTCTCTCCAACACTTTGATGAAGGTGATATTCCCTATAGTAAGCCTCCTGATCGATGCTTAGAGGAACTTGACATTTTTATTGTTGAACAAGGTAATTTTAATAAACAAGTTCATAATCATTTATTGGAAAACTCTAGAGCTATCAATGAGTTGAAAGATATTGTGGAAAGAATTTCTAATGATATTAAAATGCTTTGTAAACACTTTCAAATGGTCCAAACCCAACTTGATCAACTTGCTAAGGTACAAAAGGATATGCTAGTTAATGCTTCAGGAGATAAACATGCTTATGGAATTAAAACTAGGAGTGGTATGGCTACTCAAGATCCTTTATATCCCGAAGGACACCCTAAACGAATAGAACAGGATTCCCAACAAGTTGAAGATAGTGGTAGTCCTCGTAAAAGAAAGAAAAAGAAACATAAAATAGTTGAGGAACCACTTGAACCTGCTGTTGATCCTAATAGTATATCTGTCTCTGATGCTGAAACTGAGAGTGGTAATGATAAAAATGATGCTCCTGATAATGAGGGAGAAGCTGAGGAAGAACCTAAGAAGCACACTAAGAACACTAGGTACACTAAGGAAGATTTTATTGCTAATAAACATGGTAAAGAGAGAGAACCTTGGGTGCAAAAACCTATGCCTTTTCCAGGTAAGAAACACAAGTCAAAGGAGGAAGAACACTACAAAAAGTTTTGTGAATGGATGAAACCTTTATTTTTGCAAATTCCTTGGACTCATGCTATTAAGTTGCCTCCTTATTCAAAGTATATGAAGGATATTGTCTCTAATAAAAGGAAGATTCCTAATGAGGAGATTTCAATTTGCTTGCTAATTACTCCTTCAATGATAAGGTTCCAAAGAAACTTGGTGATGCAGGTATACCAACTATTCCTTGCTCTATTAAGAATAATTATGTTAGAATTGCTTTATGTGATTTGGGAGCTGGAGTTAGTGTTATGCCTTTTTCTCTATATAAGAGACTCCAGCTATAAAAGTTGATATCAACTGATATGCAAATGGTTGATAAGTCAACTACTATTCCTGTTGGTATATGTGAGGATGTTACTGTTCAAGTAGCTCATAATTGCATGGTTTTAACTGATTTTGTTGTGCTTGAAATGCCTGAAGATGATAATATGTCTATTATTCTTGGGAGACATTTTATTAATACTACAGGTGCTGTCATCAATTGTAATCAAGGAAAAGAAAACATTCAATATTAATGACAAAGAGCACATTATCTATTTCCCCAAGAAGGTTGCTAAAAGCTATAGCTTGAATTCCATTGAAAATGTTGAGAGCATCAAGGTTGGAGAAATATATTGTCCCATTTCACAAGAAAATTTTGAAACTATTATGATTGGGACCATTGCTATCAAGCTTGAGGTAACATAATCACTTGGTGGAATACAAAGTTTTGTCTCATACAAGATTGTTTTGGTAACAAGACTTGATCAACCTTGTTAACAAAAGGATTTTAATGAGCGGAATAATGTTTTCACTTTGGTTATTCTTTCTTTCTTTTACTTTTTCTCCTTCCTAGTCTTTTCTTTAGTTTTAGTTTTGTTAGTTGTTTGTTTATTTGAGTTTCTTAGAGCTCCTGTAGTTTGGCTTTTGGTTTGCTTTTGCTCCTTCTGAAAAAACTATTTCTGCGAGAAAATCAATTTTCATACCCTGAAAATTGGCCAAAAATAAAGTTTTCCAAAAAATTCCAGAAAATTCAAAATAATTTTTTCCTCGAAAAAGGGGCAGAGTGGCACCTAAGATGACCCAGGGGGGCACCCTAGGGACCCACACCCTAGGCAGGCGCGGCCTACCAGGAGGTGGCGTCTAGGGGGGTCTGGCCCACCTGGGCCGCTCCAGGCTACCTCCTCAAAGCCACCTTCTTTCTCTCTCCCGAAAAACACCGGAAAACTTGCTCAAGCTCGAGTTCTTGCTGTTCTTGCTCGCGATTTTCGATATCCTTGTTCAGCCCATCTCAAGTGCTGATTTTTGGAGGGATTGCTCATTGGTATGTGCCTCCTCCACTTGTCCAATTAGATTTGTGATTGGTAGATTGTAGCTTGAGTATTTTGCTGCTATAGGTGTCAGGTTGTTTGATCTTGAATGCTTGTTCTATGCTTAGAAACTTTATTTTTATGCATGTGTAGTCCTCTATCAAGTTCCTATAGTGGTTGCTCATCTTTTATCAACTTAGAAATCACTTGGTTTGATGGTTGTTTAAAATTTTAGAAAAGGGAAGTCATGGACCACCACACATTTGGTGATATATTTGAGAGTGATGCACCAAGAATAGCAAGGCTTCCAAGGTCATCTACCATCTCTAGACCCTCATACAATGAGGATCTCATCACTCCGCAATTTGGTGACGAGGGAGATGAAGGGGATGCGCACCCCTTCGCCTTTCCTTGCCAAACTTTCTTGCGAGCTGCTGGGATTCTTAATGACTTCATGACCTTGGTACAAAGGGCTGGACTAACAAGTTATATGCAGGATGAGAGCGCACAATATGCTTTGATCACTAAAACATTTGTGGAGAGTTTCTCCTTTACTAATAGTATGTTCACGCCTTCTGTGTCCTTTAAGATTTATGGCAGGGCTCATTCTATAACATTGAAGAAGTTTTGCAAGGATCTGGGACTTGGTACAACTGGATCATCAAATAAGATTACAGGTCTACCCGCTGATTTGTTAGAGCTTTACCGAGGAATAACCAATGATGATGACCGTAGATCTCAGCGAGAGAAGATAAAGAACATTCAACTTCCAGCCATCAGGTACTTTGCCTACTATCTTGCCACTAGTGTTCTTGGTAGGGAGAACACTAGTAATATCTCCAACTATCATTTGGCCTTCTTAGCTGTTGCGCTTAACAATGAGGATAAGTATAATCTTGGTTCTCTCATTGCTCGTCGTTTAGCTTCTAGGGGACCCATTTATGGGGGAATTATTGCTACTCGTATTGCTGCTGCCTTGAATATTGTTGTTGATCCACATGATATATTGTTGACTCCTCAGAGGCTTGATCTTGCTACCATAAAGGCACACCATTTTGTCACCACTAGCTCTACACTTGAAAACTTGGTTTATAGAATGTTGTTTACTGACGGGGAAGAGAGAGATACCTATACCCCAAACTACTTTGCTCAGTATTTCTTAGGGACCTTCACGCTCGAAGGCGGAGATGGATGACACGCTGCGCTCTCTTAACTTCCACGGGAACTATCAGGAGGAAGCACCATCATACGACCCCTCTGTGTATTACACGGAGGAGGCCTCAAGCTCGTACCAGGACGAGGGAGCTTCCTCGACATACTCACTATGCCAACAATAGCCCTACAACAACACATATACTGCAACAGGATTGTTATGTGTATCTAATCAAGATGCCCTACACTGCCGCCCCTTATTTTCAGAGGACCACGTTGAAAGTCCACCTCCACGGCCCATATCCCAACTGCCAAGCTCTGTTCTACTTCATGGCACCTTAACCCTAGCAGTAGTGCTCCGCCGCAACAGATCAGGTCGGTCAACCAGTCAATCGCCCTTCTTCTCCGGCCTCCCCAACCCAAGCCACCAAAGCCCGGCTCTGCGACTACCTCATCACCATCGACCTCACTCTCGTCATCCTCCTACTCGCCGCCCTCGCCTTCCCCAAAACCACGCAGAGACAACACACCATCGGGGAGCCCCGCCGCTACGTGGTCCCTCAGCGTGTGGAGTTATAGCGCCTGACGGTCAAGTGGACTCCGACAACCGCCAGGCCACTGCCGCCTTCTGCAGCGCTATGTGTTGGAACTAATCTTGTTATTAGTGCTTGATTTAGATGATTTAATAATGTTTTATTTTTTAGTTTCATGGTAATACTAGAACTACGGCTGTGTACATATCCATAGATGTGATCATGTGTACGCATGCAAAGTTAGTAGTGTTAATTAGTTGCATGTATGGTTAGTTAGAGAAGTGGTTGCATGGAGCTGAGTCAAGTGCATGCAACCTGGCCATATTGTGTGGACGGGAGAGAGTTTAGGAGGTGGAGTTAGTGGCCGTTTGATTAGTGGCTAAGTAGTTCACATCCCCTTGTATAAATTGCTGTATTGAGTTAATGGAAATGGTCTCGGGCTGAGTAAAAAGGCAAAGCAAAACTTCTCCTTGGTGAGGTGTGTGTGTGCGTGTGTTTTTGAGTTTTTCCTAGTCTTCTCATGGCGTGTGTTCTTGTGAAAGATATTAGAGAGAGAGAGAGCTTGAGAGATAGAAGATCAGGGGCTGTGAGGATGCAGCTCCATCACTGTGTGCCATGAAGAGACTGCCACTGTGCTTCGTTGGTCTTCTGTGGAGACAGGCGCAGATGCAAATCAGTTCAGGGTGGTTTGTTGGTCACCTAGATTTTACTCATTCCTGCTCCTATCCAATGCTCATAAATTTCTAATCCTGAATCCTCTTTTGATTTTTTAGTTCGTTCAAGTTCACATTCATTATCTGCAACATTAACATGATAGTTTACTGCAAGACAATAATTGAATTCTAGAGCTCCAAAAGCAGAATTGTACATATATCAATTGCCCGGATCTGATTTTCAAAAGATTGTCCCGCTGCAGCAGTTGCAACGGCCATCTGCTAAACATCAGCAAGCATGTCCATGTCTTGGTCGACTGCAGCCATTGTAAGAGCCTTTTCTTTATTTAACTGGTAGGACTGAATCGTGTTGTAACTATTTCATTGGTTTTTGAAGACACACTTAAGTTGTCAAGCCTTTAAATACATAGTTATGATGTGGACAAAGACATACACGCTTATTATCAAGGATCGATGTTGCTGTACTAGAGGTAAAATACCCTTATCAAATGCATAGGGCTGCTTTTCTTCAGTTAATTAAGATGCACCGAGTAATATTCAGTCACCTCTGATCATGTACATTAGAGAAGCAATACTAGGAGTCTAGGACATTTGTTTATGTATTCTTTTTGGCGAGATTACGCAAACTGTCCAATTTTCCTTACTCTTCTTATTGGCATGCTCCATGGTACGAATCTTACTATTAATTCAAAGATCATAATTTAGTTTTTCATTTTTATCATTTGATAACAGCTTCCTTCTTAACATTTTCATTTTATGTAAATAATTTTTCCTAAGCAGACTTGTACTATGAGTTGATCCCAAAACTGATTTTGAGAACGCCCTTGCAAAATAATTTCTGCGCATATTTGAGAAGTGCAACTTCAGATATTATTATTCAGTCTAGTCTTTACTAAATAATCAATCATTTCTTAAGTAACAACATGAAGCATTGTATTATTATATGCTCTGTTTATTATTTCGGCACAAGTAGTAACTGATAGGTGAGCAAAGTACTATGATTTGAGATGTGTCTTTGTTGTACGGTCTTGATTGGTTCATACAGGTGCATCTTGCATGGTGACATGGTGACTTAGCTTTGACATTCTATTGAGGAGTTTGAAGAATTTCCAAGGGGCGCACTACGCATTTTTCTTCTATTTGTAAAGGTACTACGCATTTTTCTCCCATTTTTAAAGGTACCATCAATCGAGATACACTTTTTTCTCTTTTCAATACACTTTACCATGAATCTATATACTTCATGGAGTGCCTATGAACTGGGTCTTACAAATGCTAAAATTGTGGTCTCTATTCAATTTATCTAGGAAAGATATCGCATGTTCACATGGTGAGCAGTAGAGCAGGTAGATAGTATAATTCACTACACCATTCGTACTGTTTTTTTGCCACTTCGGTTCTGAAATTGTATCTTTATTGTTGCAGGCCCAAAAGATCAACATGGATTGCTGTATTCGGATACGGCTTTGTACATTAGAAGGAAGAGCATTATAAAGAATAAATATAGGTTTAGTTAGAGTATCATATTTTGAAGCAAGATTGTAAGCTATGTAGTGAATATAATGGATCCAGTAATTATATTGAGTTGCTTCTTCATGCAATGCATAGTTCACTGGTAGAAAAGGGCCCATGCGTCCCGGTTGGTAAGGGCCATTAGTCCCGGTTGCCCAACCGGGACGGGGCAATCGGGACTAAAGCTCTAACCATTAGTCCCGGTTGCCCCACCAACCGGGACAATTGGGGCACACGTGGCGGCATCAGAGCGCGAGGGGGTGTGGAGCATTAGTCCCGGTTCGTAACACGAACCGGGACTAATAACCTGCTGCCGCGGCAGAGATTTTGCCATTTCTTCGCCGGCGAAGAATTCATTGGCACATTTTGTTGCCGCGGCAGCATTTTCGCCACTTTTTGTGCCGCGACAGAGAATTCATTTAGGTTGTTTTATTGTTTATTTAGTGTTTTGCACTTATCAATGAAGGAACCTTATATTACACAAGATCATCATGACAACATTACATTCAATACACGGATCGAGTTCATGCACTACATACAAAAGTTGCTATTCGATGCTACCGGCCAATTTCTTGAAAGTTGCTATTTTTACAATTCCTATTGTCTATACACAACCGAGTAGTATTCCCCTTGTGTGTTTAGGACTTCTGCATCCAAGAATCCCGCCAATTCCTCCTGAATTGCTCGTATGCGATCCTTTGGCAGAAGACCGTCCCGTAGACGTTCGATCTGATTTAAAAAAGGAGTCAGCCTATATGAATATGAAACTAAACACAATTTGATTGTAATTAAAAACTATAGAAATTGTTTACGTACGTGGAGTTGCTCTAAATTTCTGCCCTTCTCGCCATACGTCTGCCGGATGAACTCGCATACATAGTATCCACATAGATTGTTACCTGGTCCTGCGTCGGGCACTTTACGACAACGAGTTCAATCAAAATAATAATCAAGCATGATAATAAGCGTATCAAAACTAGAATCAAAGAGATGCGCGGATATAGCTAGTGGTGCTTACATCTAGTGGTTGAAATGTAAGCTCCTCTTTCCAAACACCCTAGCCTTCTTGGTGAACCGTTTCCAAGCGCCGGCGTGAAAAGCGAATAAAATAAGTTATTAAGTACTTGATATCATAAAATTCACGAACGTTGCCGATATAGTGTCGTAATGATTAGAATTACCGCTGGAGAAGGATCTGCATGTCCTTCCACGTCTCAAGGGGTTTATGTTTCGAGTCCATGACTAGTACACGCCCTTTGTCAAGTTGAATGATTAACAGAATATAGTGGTACCTGCGAATGCAGAACTAATCAATTATATACTTAACATCGAGTAAGCGAAATAGAAAGTGTATACAAGACAATAACACTCACTGGAAGTTGTAAGGAAATAGTATTTCCCTTTTGGTTTCTTGAAACCTTAACGCGTAAACTATATTATCCTCCGTATCCTGGGGGCTTATTTTCAGATTAGCTTCATGAACCCAATATGGGTCAATGAAGCCAATGTCATAGATTTGTCCTCTGCTGCATTCGAGAATCTTCATTCTGCATATTACAGTATGATTATATACATGCAATAAACAAAATAATATAGATGGAGACTAAATTAATTACAGAATTAGTACTTACAGACAATATGCACTCATGATCGATTTGTCCAAGGCGTCTTGATTGAATAATTGAAATAGTTCATCAAATTCAATGGATATCATGTCATCCTTATCTTTCCCATGATGCTTTTTTGTAACCCTCAGCACTATCCAGTTAGCCCCGGCCCTTGTGGCATGCATGTACCAGTTATGCAATCTTCGCATTTTTGTTGGAAGATTGTTTACCTCCTTAGGTTTGACGAGAGGTTTTCCGTACTGGTATTGGTATGCTACTTCACTCACGGGGAAGAACTCTAATCGGGATAAGTCTTGGGCAATACTCATACCTTGAGCAGCGGCTTCTCCGTATTGTGCAACTACCTCGGATCATACCGCTCTTTGGCCCCATATTTGCTCGACCCACATTGGTTTGAGAAATCACCTTGAGGGCGCAAGTCTGTTTTGCTTGTTCTCCGAGCTGGGCAACAGATTTCCGCTTGCATCGATCTTGCTCTTGAGGCTTTTTGTGCATGTGACTTGAGAATAGAACGCTCATAGTCGATGACAGCTTTGGCTCGGGTTGATGAAGATTCTTTAGCATTTTCAACACTTTGGCTTTTTCTTCTTTGGTCTTTGGGGAACTCGGCTCTTTCGGCCTCAGCTTAGCGAAACGCTGTCATTTCCGCATCAACGATCGCCAGATCTCCTCTTCAAGATCTCATAAGCTCTCTTGGGAGGAACCGTTGGTACTTTTGGAAGAGGCTCTTGTTTACGTTTGGCGATCGCTACGGCCTTACGATGTGATGCGCTTAAGCTTTTTATCCCGAGGCGCCGGCGATGGATCCCGGCGATGGCTGCACCGGAGATTGGTGAGGCGACGGCGGGTGAGCGGCGAAGACGGCTGCCGCGGCGACAACCTCGGGAGACGGGTGAGGCGTGGCGAAGATGGCCTTGGCGTGTGATTTGAAGCGATACAATCCTTCGGCCATAGAATGGTGGCGTTTTTTGCCCAGCAAAGATCACATCCCTTCACCAGTAGGGTAGTGAAGATCCAAAACCTCAAAGGTGGGCATGATTTCATCCACGCCGACAACAGCGTAGCCCTCTGGAACCGGACGACAGTGGTAAGTTGGTGTGGGTCCAATTGGTAAGGCATAGCCGACCGCCACCTTCATTGATATGTCACAACTTTGACATGTAGCTTGCAGTGTGTCATCTCTGTGATATCATCCACTGGGTAGCCAACAGGAGCCATCATCGGTGCATCATCGTCATCGCCATTGTCATCACTCGGGACCTCGGTGGAAGCCACACTGCTTTTTCGATTATTCGATATGCCGGTAGCATCGAATGCAGTGTGCTGCTGAGATGGGCCGGTAGTACTTTGCTCTTTAAGTGTGTTAATTTCATCTTGTTGTTGCTTTAATCATTCTTCAATTAAACGCATTCGCTCTTTCTGACTTTCTGCTTCAACTGCCGCCCTGTCCTTACTCCTCTGACGGCTTCTATCAGGATATTTCTTCCTCTCTTCGGGAAACCCAGTCCTCCATGATTGGGAGCCTATTGTGCCTCGTGTTCGTCCATCATGTTCCTTATTTCCAAGGGCGAGTGTGAGCTCATCATTCTCTCTATCGGGAATGAAGTCCCCATCTTTAACAACCTTATCGCTTTTCTCATCCTCTCGATTGGCAAGGGTCTTCTTTATGTCGTATGTTATATATACACCTCCCTTCCGAGTCCAACGTGCCCCCATGCCCGTAAAACCAATTCCTTGCATGTTCCACCCAATCGTCTGTCTCTGGGGTGATATTTTTATCAAGCAGTTCCTGCTCAAGTTTCTCCCACTTAGGAATGCCAACCTTGTAGCCACCTTGCCCCATAGTATGGTGATACTTCTTCTTAGCAAGATTCACTTATTCGTTTAGACATTTTCTTAGCTTTTTCTGATTTCTTGTATTCCACAAACTCATCCCAGAATGGTTTTATCTTCTCAAACTGAATATTCTTGAAATCGGGAGTCTTCTTTTTCACGACATAGTCAAGGTGCAATCTTTTCTTCCAGTTGGTGAAACACTGGGCCATCTTCTTCAAAGCCCACTCCCTGACCTTAGCCTCCATGGTTCTCCCATCTTGTAAGGCGTCCTCAACTGGATCCTCCGCATTTGGATCCAGCTCTATCTTCAGTAGTTTGAAATTAACCATGAGCCTCTTCCACAGTAAATCTTTGGCGTGTTTAGGGACAAATAAACATGTTCCCTCTTCATCCGCATTAGCAGGCCTATTCCAATTTCTAATGGTGATCGGGATTAAGTCCCTAACGATTACTCCGCATTGTGCCACAAATTTGGTTGCGACAACTTCGGGAGCTGTCGGTCTGCCGTCTACGACATCTTCGATCTGAACCTCTCATGGTCTTGCAACTTTTTGGTTGGGCCTCGTCTCTTTTCAGAGATTCCTTGATCCGGAGGGCTAAAAGAAGAAAGATCGTCGTTACTATTTCTATATAGATAGCAGATGGTTAATTAATGAATTGATTTATATTACATGCACCTTGCCGAGCGGTCTTCTCGATTACACAAGGCATCGCCTTCTCCTCATGGAAGGCAACACCTTCAACCTCAAACAAGTTGTCTACTCCGGTAAAAGAGGATCACCCTCACGGAGTTGTTCGTAAACGTTGATACGTCTAAATTATCTTCCCCACGGATCACACCTTGGATCAACTCTTCCTTTTCTTCGTCTCGGCGTGTGGGTCCATATTTTCTGCATAGGTGGAAAAACGAATAAGTCAAAGCGGCTAAAGGAGAAAGTTACGAATAAGTCAAAGCGGCTAACGAATATTTTCCGGATCGAAGGTGAAACCCTAATATATACATACACAATAATAAAAAAGAAGAGAAACCCTAAACCCTAAGGCTATGAGAGGGGAACATGAGTATAAGGCTACAAAAGGTCTTCGATCTATCTATGGTCTTGATCTCGTTCTTCGATCTCAATCTCGATATCGTATTCTACCGAGAAGAACCAAATCACCGGAAAGAAAGGGAAACAATCAACACATGGCATCGATGCAATGCTCAAGCAATGATGATGATACGACAAGTTAATGTGCATTGGAATGTAACCCTAAAGCATGCTCGACAAGTTAATAGGGGTTCCGAGGGGCGCAAACCCTAACTCAAGGAACTCCGGAATCACCTGTTAGGGTTACTAGGGTGTTCTAATTAAACTTGTCATTTAATTAGATCTATCTATGGTCTTGATCTCGGTCTTCGATCTCGATCTCGATATCGTATTCTACCGAGAAGAACCAAATCACCAGAAAGAAAGGGAAACAATCAACACATGGAATCGATGCAATGCTCAAGCAATGATGATGATACGACAAGATAATGTGCATTTTAATGTAACCCTAAAGCATGCTCGACAAGTTAATCGGGGTTCCGAGGGGCGCAAACCCTAACTCAAGGAACTCCGGAACCAAGCGACCATGGTGGTGGCTTGTGGTGTGTAGGTGTTGGCTTCCTGTCGCGGCGGTTTCGATCCGGGAGCTTCTCTCCGGCGGCTTCTTGGCGGCTGATGCTTCGTCAACACGTCGGACTCAAGGGCAGTAGGGCTATGAGAGGGGAACATGAGTATAAGGCTACAAAAGGTCTTCGATCTATCTATGGTCTTGATCTCGGTCTTCGATCTCAATCTCGATATCGTATTCTACCGAGAAGAACCAAATCACCGGAAAGAAAGGGAAACAATCAACACATGGCATCGATGCAATGCTCAAGCAATGATGATGGTACGACAAGTTAATGTGCATTGGAATGTAACCCTAAAGCATGCTCAACAAGTTAATCGGGGTTCCGAGGGGCGCAAACCCTAACTCAAGGAACTCCGGAATCACCTGTTAGGGTTACTAGGGTGTTCTAATTAAACTTGTCATTTAATTAGATCTATCTATGGTCTTGATCTCGGTCTTCGATCTCGATCTCGATATCGTATTCTACCGAGAAGAACCAAATCACCGGAAAGAAAGGGAAACAATCAACACATGGAATCGATGCAATGCTCAAGCAATGATGATGATACGACAAGTCAATGTGCATTGGAATGTAACCCTAAAGC
Organism: Avena longiglumis; assembly: GCA_030063025.1. Lineage (NCBI taxonomy): Eukaryota > Viridiplantae > Streptophyta > Magnoliopsida > Poales > Poaceae > Avena > Avena longiglumis. The sequence continues at coordinate 80,063,978 of CP125978.1, forward strand.
ATGCTCGACAAGTTAATCGGGGTTCCGAGGGGCGCAAACCCTAACTCAAGGAACTCCGGAACCAAGCGACCATGGTGGTGGCTTGTGGTGTGTAGGTGTTGGCTTCCTGTCGTGGCGGTTTTGATCCGGGAGCTTCTCTCCGGCGGCTTCTTGGCGGCTGATGCTTCGTCAACAAGTATAGCTGATCTCCAACAGTGGTGTCATTCAAGAGATGTGTCCGCATCCAACCACCGAAAGACTTCATGTGTTCATCTGTAATCCATGATTCAGGCTTCCCCGGGTTTTTGGAGCGTACAATATTCTTGTGTTCCTCGATATACGGAGCTGCCAAGGTGGAATTATGTAGAACTGTGTAGTGTGCTTTAGTGAAAGAATCCCCGTCCCTACATATCATTGCTTTCTTTCCCCGTGCCTTTTCACTTAGTCTTCCCTTATGCCGAGTCGAAACACCAATCGGCTTAAGGTCGAATAAAGTCAACACAAAACTCAATGACCTCCTCTGCTCCATATCCCTTGGAGATGCTTCCTTCAGTCTAGCACGGTTATGAACATATTTCTTTAAGACTCCCATGAACCTCTCAAAGGGGAACATATTGTGCAGAAATACGGACCGAGAATGGCAATCTCTTCCACTAGATGAACCAGAGATGCGTCATAATATTGAAGAAGGATGTTGGGAACACCAATTCAAAACTAACAAGACATTGTACCACATCCTTCGTAACCTTGGCGAATATCCGGATTGATTACCTTCGAGTTATTGCATTGAGGAATGCACACAGCTTCACAATGGGTACTCGAACATTTTCGGTAGAAGCCCCTCAATGCAATCGGAAGCTGCGTCATAATCACGTGACATCATGAGACTTCAGGTTTTGGGACTTTTCTCCGCCATATTTATTATCCCTTTATATTAGATGAGAAGCCCGACGGCACCTTGATCGTAAAGGACTTCAAAAAGATTTCCTTCTCTGCTTTGGTAAGAGCATAGTGGCACGACTTAAGTGACGCCCTTTATCCGCCTTGTTATCTCAGATGCATGTTCTTTGGGTCTTTCATAATTTGTTGGTCCTCCGTGCTTGGTGTATCTTTTGTCTTCCCATACACGCCTAGGAATCCTAGAAGGTTCACGCAGAGATTCTTTGTCACGTGCATCACGTCGATTGAAGAGCGGACACGCAGGACTTTCCAATATGGCAGCTCCCAAAATATAGATTTCTTCTTCCACATGGGTGCGTGTCCAGTGGCGTCGTTCGATTGACCGGGACCCTTTCCAAAGATTACTTCTATGTCCTTGACCATACCAAATACATCATCACCAGCGGGAGTTCAGGCTTCTTCGGTGATCGCCTCACCTTTGAAATGCTTGCCTTTCTTTCTTCGGATGATTGGTGAAGAAATCATCGATTCGCTAGGTACACAACCTTCTTGAATTTATGCAAATATGTACCTTTGGTCTTATCTAAACAGTGGGTGCATGCCTTATATCCTTTGTTTGTCTGTCACGAAAGGTTACTAAGAGCAGCCAATCATTGATGGTTCTGAATAACAACCCTCGTAGATTAAATGGCTCTGTTTGTTCTCATCCCACGCACGTACACCTGGTTTGCCCCACAATTGTAAGAGTTCTTCAACTAATGGCCTAAGGTACACATCAAAGTCGTTGCCCGGTTGCTTCGGGCCTTGGATGAGCACTGACATCATAATGAACGTACGCTTCATGCACAACCAAGGAGGCAGGTTGTAGATACATAGAGTCACGGGCCAGTCTTTGATGCAACTCTGCTCCCAAAAGGATTCATGCCATCCGTACTTAGACCAAACCATAAGTTCCTTGCGTCACACCAAAGTCTGGAAGTCTCTCGATTTTTCTCCACTGTGACCCATCGCCAGGTGTCTCAACTCCCCGTCTTTCTTACGGTCTTCTTTGTGCCATCGCAACAACGGCATGCTCTTTGTTTCGAACATGCGTTTCAACCTTGGTATTATAGGAGCATACCACATAACCTTAGCAGAACCCTCTTCCGGAGGGGCTCTCCTCAACATCACCAGTGGTCATCTCGTCGATCTTATACCGCAGCGTTGCATACCGGCATTTATCTAAATTCTCATACTCCTTATCATGGTAGAGGATGCGTCATTAATGCATGCATGTATCTTTTGCACATCTAATTCCAGAGGACAGAGAGTCTTCTTTGCTTCGTAGGTACTCTCGAAGTTCGTTATGTTTTGGAAACGTTGGCTTCATTATTTTCACATCTTTTCAAATGAGGAGTCGTTAGACCACACTCGCCTTCCATCGCAACAATTCCAGGTGGTACCGAGCTTTGTGCTGCCATCTTCACAATTTGGGTACAACAATTTCTTGTGATCTTCTAACATGCCCTCTAACTTCAACTTCTTATTTTCTGTTTCACGCTCGCTTTGCATCGAAATGACCCTACCAAGTTCATCACCGGCTCATCCGATGCCCGTTCTTCACCTTTTTCCTCTCCATTGTCTTCCATTGCGGTATCAGTATTCAGAAACATTTGATGATAGTTGTTATCATCATCTTCTTCTTCACCATCTTCCATCATAACCCCTCTTTCCCGTGCTTGGTCCAAAGCAATTATAGTTGGGCATGAAACCTTTCATAATCGGTGGCCGAATGATTTTCGAGGAAGAGTACTCCTTGTTGTTCCAACATTGAACACATGGACAACGTATAAATCCATTCTCTTTGTTTGCCGTAGCCACATCGATAAATTTATCCACGCCTTTGATATACCCGGCTACCCGTCGGTCACCGTACATCCATTCCCGACCGTTCATCTGCATCATATAAGTAAGTTTATCAAAAAACAGGACATCATAAATAGTGAAATAACGAATTCACACCGACACATGAATTGTATCAATGACCTAGAAAAGATAAGATTGCTAACCTCGATCGAGGGAAATAAAGAGGAGAAAGCTCAAGTGCGTCTCGAACACCTTCTATATTTTTGTTCTATGAGAAATTCAACGGGATTTTTCACTCAAACATTTCAATAAACGCCTTCAATGCATGCATGAGAAAAAACTAGCACACACCCTCACACCTTACACCATTCGAAAAAACATAGTGGAGGCAGAGGGGGTTGGGGCGTTGCATTTATAGAGGGCAAGGGGTCTTTAGTCCCGGTTGGAGCCAGCAACCGGGACTAAAGGTGCGTGCCACGCCACGTGGCTGTGGCCAAACCTTTAGTCCCGGTTGGTGGCTCCAACCGACGCATGCCCTTACCAACCGGGACCCATGCCCCTGCCCCGTGCCCAACCGGGGCGTGCAAAGATTAGTCCGGTTGGTGGCGCAACCGGGACTAATGCTCCGAGGGGTCGCGAACGGATGGCCCTTTTTCCTCTAGTGGTTGATCAGTGATATGTGTGTTTCCGTACCTACCTTATAACGTGTATATTCTCTCGCAAAGGAACATGTATACTCTCCCGCTAAGCAAAAGATACTAACGACATTGAAGCGATTAAGCCAAACCAGTCCAGAAAATAATATTTATTATTTAATAAAATTATTCAATCAACATATATTATCCAGCAACGAATACAATTGTTGCTTCGCATATGTAGCAATTTTTCATCGCTTTTATCCATTGGGTACCAATGCATATGTATGTGTTGCATAACATTCTTGCAACGGCCAAAAACGCAACGCATAGTAAATCCGTTGGTAAATGTGCTTGCAATGCCTATATCGACATTTAGATACGGATTCATGCATTGCTATAGGGGGGGGGGTCTTGTTGTAGTGACTACGGAGACACTTCTGCTTGGACACCATGGGATTGAGCCCCACTTAGGCCAAAAGCCTAAGCTTGGGAGGAGGTATACCGACATCACACTGATATTTATATCATGTTCGGTCGGTTCTTTGTATATCCATTGTTTTTGCTTTCTTTTTTGTTCGTGTAGCTTCTTTCTCAAAAACACAAAAATACCAAAAATATTTTCGTTGTTTCTCTTGGTTTGTTTCTTTGCTTTTTTTCTTTGGTTTGCTTTAAAAGAAAATTCCAAAAAGATTTTGCTTTGTTTGCTTCTTGTTTGCTTGGTTTTTCTTGTTTCTAAAAATCGAAAACACCAAAAATGTTTGTTGTTCTTCTTTGGTTTTGTGAGTTCTTTGCGGGGTTCAGCCGTTCTCAATAAATTATGGTTTCATGTTATCATTCAAGTCACACAAGTGAAGAGCAATAATGAAGATTAAGACAACTCGAGGAGTGGTAAGAGGCTGGTAACGAACTCTATTTGTTTCATTTTTGTACATATACTCATCATTGTGAACATGCTTAGCCTGTTTGTGTAAGGTGTATGTCATTATGGATGCTTAGTAGTTCTTGCTTGTTTATGATTAGCTCCTGCTTGCTAATAGTTTGTAGCATGTTATATGAATGTTTGCTTGCATTGTTTTATTCATACTTTGGTATGATATTATGGTATCCTCCTCTGACTGTTCATGTGAATCGACTTGGCACATGCTCACGCATGCATATGACTAATCAATAGTCAGTAAGCCTCGATGATTTATTTTGCCTCAGAGTTCTTGTATCTCTTTCATGCCATAATTAGTCATGTTTTGTTGCAAGCATGATTATGACAGCTATTGCTCTCTCGTTTGTCGCTCCCGCTCTATTGCTAGCCTTCACTTGCACTGAGTATGTGCTCTACCTGTGCTTCCAACTCCCCAAAACCAATATTGCCAGCTGTGTCCACCATACCTACCTATTAGCATCATTTGCTATTTCAGTCCATATTCTATATGCCGTGCTTTCTTCCAAAATAAAATGTTTGTCTGTGTTGAGAAAGTTAGTTAGTAAAGATCTCACGAACTTGATGGCACACTTTATTCTATGCACTTAATAATCCTGAACCATTGTGAATAGTCCATGAAAGTTATATGCTTGCAAATTATATGCTGGGAGTCAGTAGAACTGTGCTGTCACGGGGAACACTTTCAACACCTTTTAGATACATTTATATCTAGTTGATACCTTGCTCTTTTGTTTCTGGATGTCAACGATGCGAAATGAAAGGGGGACTTGTGATTCCATGGAGTTTGTATTCTGTGTTAGTGAAACGCCTGGGCCGCGAGCCTAAGCCATGCCTAATCATGGTGAAAACTTGCAGCATCACCATAGTGAGTCATCTATGAAGCATCCTCAATAAAAAAACTATGCATATAGTAAATAAAAAGATTGCTGAGATGCTCATTGTCTGCTTGCCTTGTCATTTTGGTTATGGGAAAGCTCATGTACCATGTGCAAGGGGTACCCCGTTGGCGGTTCTCGATGATATGCAAATACTTACAATGACAAGAACTTGCCTGGACCCAAAGTTGAGTAGTACGCAGAGTGGCCCTCGCACTCAAGGGACTTGGGATTTCAAGTCTATGGTTTGTCAAGCATATAATTCAGAGTGAACCTCACTTTCACCTTAACCACATAAAGATGCTTATGATAGGGGCAATGGGAGATCAAAGCTAATGAGTACCTTCCTTTGAGCATTTGGAAGCCTTTCAAACCTTTCAAAACCGTTTTCACAACCTTGTTGAGTCACCACCTATTCTATGAGCACCTTCTTCAAAGCATAATTGTCATTCTTGTGTTTGTCTCAAAACTTGGTTAATTATGTCATGACTTTGATGCTTGTATCTCTGATATCTTTATCTCTAGTCTTCATGTGAACTTCAGAAGTGCCTTGGCATTTATATTGTGCTCTTCAAACAAAGGCAAGCGAGATACCACTCTATCATACCTTATTATGAGCATTGCAATGTTTCTTATGTTTATGTTTCATGCTACTTATTATTCTTGAGTTGGTTTATCTTCATAGCTTGCAATGACTATTGAGTAGACTCAGTTGCATACTTCTTACTATGAATTTTCTAAGCATCTAATCATGTGCTGAGAATATTTACATCATATGAAGCAATGTGTTCGTGAAAGTTCTTTTATCGCACTCAATTTTCAACTAAATTGCTTGAGGACAAGCAATAAGCTAAGCTTCACTGGTGGAAACAACCCCATGCGTCCCGGTTGGTAAGCGGCATTAGTCCCGGTTGCCCAACCGGGACGGGGCAATCGGGACTAAAGCCCGAACCTTTAGTCCCGGTTGCCCCACCAAGGACAAAGATCATACACGTGGCAGCACTGCATGCGAGGAGGGCTTTAGTCGGTTCGTAACACCTAACCGGGACTAATAACCTTCGCCATGTAGATTTGCCCATTTCTCGCCGCGTAGAATTCATTTTGCACATTTTGTTGCTTGGCAAGATTTTCGCCACTTTTGTGCCGCAAGAGAATTCATTTAGGTTGTTTTATTGTTTATTTAGTGTTTTGCACTTATCAATGAAGGAACCTTATATTACACAAGATCATCATGACAATATTACATTCAATACACGGATCGAGTTCATGCACTACATACAAAAGTATTCCCCTTGTCTATACACGGATCGAGTTGCTATTTTTACAATCCCTATTGTCTATACACGTGAATAGTACTCCCTTTGGGTCTAGGACTTGCATCCAAGAATCCCGCCAATTCCTCCTGAATTGCTCGTGACGCGATCCTTTGGCGTAAGACCGTCCCGTGAGCGTTCGATCTGATTTAAAAAAGGTCGTCTATATGAATGAAACTAAACACAATTTGTTTGAAAATAAAACTATAGAAATTGTTTACATACGTGGAGTTGCTCTAAATTTCTGCCCTTCTCATCGCACGCGTCTGCCGGATGAACTCGCAAACATAGTATCCACAGATTGTTACACGGTCCTCGTGTCGCACTTCACAAGAACATAGTTCAATCAAAATAATAATCAAGCATGATAATAAGCGTATCAAAACTAGAATCAAAGAGATGCGCGGATATAGCTAGTGGTGCTTACATCTAGTGGTTGAAATGTAAGCTCCTCTTTCCAAACACCCTAGCCTTCTTGGTGAACTGTTTCCAAGCGCTGCCAAGAAAAGCGAATAAAAGAAGTTATTAAGTACTTGATATCATAAAATTCACGACGTTGCGATATAGTGTCGTAATGATTAGAATTACCATGGAGAAGTATCTGCATGTCCTTCCACGTCTCAAGGGTTTATGTTTGAGTCCATGACTAGTACACGCCCTTTGTCAAGTTGAATGATTAACAGAATATAGTGGTAGCTGTGAATGCATAACTAATCAATTATATACTTAACATCGAGTAAGCGAAATAGAAAGTGTATACAAGACAATAAAACTCATTCGAAGTTGTAAGGAAAAAGTATTTCCTTTTGGTTTCTTGAAACCTTAACGCGTGTACTATATTATCCTCCGTATCACGGGGGCTTATTTTGAGATTAGCTTCATGAACCCAATATGGGTCAATGAAGCCAATATCATAGATTTGTCCTCTTTGCATTCGAGAATCTTCATTACGCATATTACAAAGTATGATTATATACATGCAATAAACAAAGTGAGATAGCTGGAGACTAAGTTAATTACAGAATTAGTACTTACGGACAATAGGCAATCGATGAGCGATTTGTCCAAGGCGTCTTGATTGAATAATTGAAATAGCTCAACAAATTCAATGGATATCATGTCATCACTTTCTTTCCCATGATGCTTTTTGTAACCCTCGGCACTATCCAGTTAGCCCGGCACTTGTGGCGTGCATGTACCGATTATGCAATCTTCGCATTTTTGTTGAAAGATTATTTACCTCCTCGGGTTTGACGAGAGGTTTGTCTTGGTATTTGTATGCTACTTCACTCACGGGAAGAACTCTAATCGGGATAATCTTGGGCAATACTCATACCTTGAGCAGCGGCTTCTCCGACAGTAACTACCTCTGGATCATCGCTCTTCGCCCCATATTTGCTCGACCCACATTGGTTTGAGAAATCACCTTGAGAGGCGCAAGTCTGTTTGCTTGTTCTCCGAGCTGGCAACAGATTTCCGCTTGCATCGATCGCTCTTGAGGCTTTTGTGCCGCATGTGACTTGAGAATAGAACGCTCATAGTCCGATGACAGCTTTGGCTCGAGTTGATGAAGAGTCTTTAGCATTTTCAACACTTTGGCTTTTTCTTCTTTGGTCTTTGGGAACTCGCTCTTTCGGCCGCCTCGGCTTAGCGCTGTCGTTTCGCATCAACCCGAGCCGTCTCCTCTTGATCTGATCATAAGCTCTCTTGGGAGGAACCGTTGGTACTTTTGGAAGAGGCTCTTGTTTACGTTTGGCGATCGCCACGACGATGGCGACGCTTACGCTTTTATCTGGCGCGGCGATGGCTCCTTGGCGATGGCTGCACCGAGACGGGTGAGGCGACGAGCGGGTGAGGCGGCGAAAGACGGCTGCTGCGGCGGCGACCTCGGAGACGGGTGAGGCGGCGAAGATGGCCTTGGCGTGTGATTTCGAAGCACGATACAATCCTTCGGCCATAGAATGGTGACGTTTTTTGCGTCACCCACGATCATCCCCTTCACCGGCAGGTAGTGAAGATCCAAAACCTCAAAGGTGGGCATGATTTCATCCACGCCGACAACAGCGTAGCCCTCTGGAACCGGACGACTGTGGTAAGTTGGTGTGGGTCCAATTGGTAAGGCATAGCCGACCGCCACCTTCATTGATATGTTCACAACTTTGACATGTAGATCGCAGTGTGTCATCTATGTGATATCATCCACTGGGTAGCCAACAGGAGCCATCGTCGGTGCATCATCGGCATCGCCATTGTCATCACCCGGGACCTCGGTGGAAGCCACACTGCTTTTTCGATTATTCGATAGGCCGGTAGCATCGAATGCAGTGTCTTCTTGAGATGGGGCGCCGGTAGTACTTTGCTCTTTAAGTGAGTTAATTTCATCTTGTTGTTGCTTTAATCGTTCTTCAATTAAACGCATTCGCTCTTTCTGACTTTCTGCTTCAACTGCCGCCTTGTCCTTACTCCTCGACGGCTTCTATCGGATATTTCTTCCTCTCTTGAAACCCAGTCCTCCATGATTGGGAGCCTATTGTGCCTCGTGTTCGTCCATCATGTTCCTTATTTCCAAGGGCGAGTGTGAGCTCATCATTCTCTCTATCGGGAATGAAGTCCCCATCTTTAACAGCCTTTACTGCTTTTCTCATCCTCTCGATTGGCAAGAGGTCTTCTTTATGTCGTATGGTATATATACACCTCCCTTCCGAGTCCAACGTGCCCCCATGCCCGTAAAACCAATTCCTTGCACGTTCTACCCAATCGTCTGTCTCTGGGGTGATATTTTTATCACGCGTTCTGCTCAAGTTTCTCCCACTTAGGAATGCCAGCCCTGTAGCCACCTTGCCCCATAGTATGGTGATACTTCTTGTTAGCAGCATTCAGCTTATTCTTTGCAGATATTTCCTTAGCTTTATTCGATGTCTTGTATTCCACAAACTCAGCCCAGAATGGTTTTATCTTCTGAAACTGAGTCTTCTTGAAATCCGAGTCTTCTCTTTCACGACATAGTCAAGGTGCAATCTTTTCTTCCATTGGTGAAACCTGGGCCATCTTCTTCAAAGCCCACTCCACGACCTTAGCCTCCATGGCTCTCCCATGTTGTAAGGCGTCCTCAACTGGATCCTCCGCATTTGGATCCAGCTCTATCTTCGTAGTTTGAAATTAACCATGAGCCTCTTCCACGGTAAATCTTTGGCTTGGTTAGGGACAAATAAACATGTTCCCTCTTCATCCGCATTAGCAGGCCTATTCCAATTTCTAATGGTGATCGGATTAAGTCCCTAACGATTACTCCGCATTGTGCCACAAATTTGGTTGCGACAACCGGAGCGGTCGATTGCCGTCTGCGACATCTTCGATCTGAACCTCTCATGGTCTTCCAACTTTTTGGTTGGGCCTCGTCGCTCATTTCAAGAGATTCCTTCGATCAGGAGGGCTAAAAGAAGAAAGATCGTCGTTACTATTTCTATATAGATAGCAGATGATTAATTAATGAATTGATTTATATTACATGCACCTCGCCGAGGGCGTCGTCTTCTCGGTTACACAAGGCATCGCCTTCTCCCTGAAGGCAACACCTTCAACCTCAAACAAGTTGTCTACTCCGGTAAAGAGGATCACCCTCACCGGAGTTGTTCGAAACGTTGATACGTCTAAATTATCTTCCCCACGGATCACACCTTGGATCAACTCTTCCTTTTCTTCGTCTCGTGTGGATCCATATTTTCGCATATAGGTGGAAAACGAATAAGTCAAAGCGGCTAAAGGAGAAAGTTAAGGAGAAACCGATATATACATACACAATAATAAAATGAAGAGAAACCCTAATCCTAGCTACAAAAAGGAAAGTGTAGTAGATAGGTAACTCTAGCTAAAATCAACGGTTATCAATATTAGGAGTTAGAGGTGTAACCTAGTTCGGAGAAACCTCCGATGCATATGAGAGGAACCCACATGCACCTAAGGGGTATTAATGATTCCTTATCAAACCACGTGGATGGCAATGTGAATCGTGCAGGGCTACCCACATTGACCGGTGGGCGAAGACCAATAATACCAAACTAATTAATAAACCTAATAATACCTAACTAATAATAAACCTAATAATCGAAACACCGAAGAAAGGAAACAATCAACACATGGCATCGATGCAATGCTCAAGCAAGTATGATGATATGACAAGTTAATTTGCATTGGAATGTAACCCTAAGACATGCTCGACGATTTAATCGGGGTTCCGACGGTGAAAACCCTAACTCGGGAAACTCGGAACATATGAGAGGGTGCATTTGTTCTTATAATTATACTTGTCATTTAAATTGTTGAACAATGCATGATTATAGGTTAAATAGATAGGTTTCATTTTTCGAACAATTTGATATATTATTTGTAATTTTCCGACTTATAAATAAAAGATATTGAATTTACAAGTTTATATCAATTTACGGAATTATTAAATCATTTAAAATTGAATTCTTGTGGGCCACGTCGGCCAAGCCACCGTGGGCCCGCGTCGGGCCCGTACCACCGTGGGCACGTCGGTGAGGCCCGTACCACCGTGGGCCACGTCGGCATACCACCACCGGCGACGATGGAGGAAAGCGGCGGCGCCACACCGGCGGCGCCAAAGGCCACCACCGTGGAGGGGAGGACAGAAGGGCCGCCGTCTGCACCACCACCAGCAGCGACGATGGAGGAACGCAGCAAGCGGCGCCAAGACCAGCAGCGGCGCACCACCGTGGGAGGGGAGGGCGAGAGAAGGCGGCGCGTGCAGCGGCGGAAGGCGATCGTCGGCGGCGGCGGTCGTGGGGGCCAGGAAGAGACGCAGGTGGCGGCCGGAGGCGTTGGCAGCGGCGCTTCTGAGGGCTGACGGCAGCAGTGGCGGCTGCTGGCGTCGTCGTGGCGATAAGCAGAGTGGGGAAGGGAAGAAGAAGAGGAGGCTGCGCCCTTATAACTAAAGGGCCTTTAGTCGGTTCGTGGCTCCAACCGGGACTAGCAGCATACGGTTGGAGCCACCAGGGACCTATAGTCCAAATTTTCAGCGATTGAAGGCGCTGTGAGGCTCTTCGTCGGTTGGTGGCTCCAACCGGGACGTATTCCCCTGTTTTCAAATTATTTCAGTTATTTTCTCTCTGTTCCCGCCTTATTTTTTATTTTGGGGTTTAAATTTGTAATGTTTTTTAAATGATAATTACTTTGGAATTTAGAAAAACTTTAAACATAAAAAGTGTTTGGATTTGAATAACTAATTCGAAACCATTTTCTATTTTGAAAAATAATTAATGTAACCATTTAAACAACGAACCATTTAAAATTAATAATGAAATAACTTATATTTTTTAAATATTAATTTGGAATTTAGAAAAACTTTAAACATAAGAAGTGTATGGATTTGAATAAATAATTCAAAAACATATTCTATTTTTAAAAAATAATTAATATAACCTTTTAAAATGAATTAACTTATATTTTGAATATTAATTTGGAATTTAGAAAAATTTTAAACATAAAAAGTGTTTGGATTTAAATAAATAATTCAAAAACATTTGTCCTTTTTACCAGGGATGGACGAAAAGGTTTGAGATGTACCGGTTGGGATATAGTCCATGTAAGGTGGTCTAGTATTTTAGGAAAATAGGACGGTAGCATTCGAAATGGCATTTTGGTGGTTACTTCACAAACGACCCGTTTTTGCGCTCGGAAATGGAAAAGGGCTTTTCCGTGCGACAAAAGGAAAACTTCCTCCTGCAACATTGTTCTCCATACCAATGTCCACACACATGCATAATATGGGCACAACATCACAAACTATGCCGTGATTCAAGACATAACATCGGTCATTTGGACGAAAGCCATGAAACCTCGAACATGATAGGTCATTTTGTGAAGGTTTTTTGAAACATGATCAATATACCAAGTCTGGTATTTTTCCTTTCAACTATGTAACATAATATGACACCACGCCAAGGATTTTCATTGTTCGGATTTTTTGAATTTATTATGCCCGTTAATGAATTATTTGAATTTCTAACTATAGTCGAACCGGTGTGCATGAAGATAGGGGCGGGCATTGTTAGAACTTGCATTGGATCTCTGAAGAAACCACATATTGCGAGTCTAAAATGATTTTTCAAAAATCACGGGCGATAGATCATGTACTGTAGTACAAACCGGACCCACTTCACGATTCGGCAGACATTTGTCCTTTTACGGGATGGACGAAAAGGTTTGAGATGTACGGTTGGGATATAGTCCATGTAAGGTGGTCTAGTATTTTAGGAAAATAGGACGGTAGCATTCGAAACGGCATTTTGGTGGTTACTTCACAAAACGACCCGTTTTTTTGCGCGCGGAAAATGGAAAAGGGCTTTTCCGTGCGACAAAAAGGAAAACTTCCTCCTGCAACATTGTTCTCCATACCAATTTCCACACATGCATAATATGGGCACAACATCACAAACTATGCCGTGATTCAGCACATAACATCGGTCATTTGGACCGAAAGCCATGAAACCTCGAACATGATAGGTCATTTTGTGAAGGTTTTTTTCGAAACATGATCAATATACCAAGTCTGGTATTTTTCCTTTCAACTATGTAACATAATATGACACCACGCGAAGGATTTTCATTGTTCGGATTTTTTTTGAATTTATTATGCCCGTTTCGAATTATTTGAATTTCTAACTATGGTCGAACCGGTGTGCATGAAGATAGGGGACGGGCATTGTTAGAACTTGCATTGGATCTCTGAAGAAACCACATATTGCGAGTCTAAAAATGATTTTTTCAAAAAATCACGGGCGATAGATCATGTACCTGTAGTACAAACCGGACCCACTTCCTGCCGATTCGGCAGACATTTGTCCTTTTTACCAGGGATGGACGAAAAGGTTTGAGATGTACCGGTTGGGATATAGTCCATGTAAGGTGGTCTAGTATTTTAGGAAAATAGGACGGTAGCATTCTGAAACGGCATTTTGGTGGTTACTTCACAAAACGACCCGTTTTTTGCGCTCGGGAAATGGAAAAGGGCTTTTCCGTGCGACAAAAAGGAAAACTTCCTCCTGCAACATTGTTCTCCATACCAATGTCCACACACATGCATAATATGGGCACAACATCACAAACTATGCCGTGATTCAGCACATAACATCGGTCATTTGGACCGAAAGCCATGAAACCTCGAACATGATAGGTCATTTTGTGAAGGTTTTTTCGAAACATGATCATTGTTCGGCACACATTTAGTCCCGGATGTAGTCACAAACCGGGACTAAAAATACTTTCCGCCATTTCCCACCTCTTCCCGCCAAGTTTTCCCGCCCTTTCCTTTCTACTAGAGCTTTTAGTCCCGGATGTAGTCACTAACCGGGACTAAAGATATTTCCCGCCATTTCCCAAAGCTTCACGCCAAGTTTTCCCGCCCTTTCCTCTATATTTAGGGTGATCGTGTCATGGCTATCCACATCCACACCTTCCTCTCTTAGAACAATGGACAACGCCTCTGGGCCATTCGACCCTCGAGGAGACCGAGGCGCCTCAACTACCCTTGTCCACTGGGTACCGCCGCCATTGCTGGATCTTGCGCTGGAGGGTTCTGTCCCTCCTGTCCCTCAAGGTTCCGCACGCCAGCGCCATCACAAACCACTTCTACCACGAGCTCACGCCGAGGCGGATGGATCCCAGTGGGATCCCGACAACTATGACACTGGAATGCCTTCTTCGCTAATAGGCGGAAAGGGAGCTCGCCAGTACGAGGTGATGGCCCGCCACCGGTGAACAACAACGAAGTCGGCCGTCGTCGTGGTGGGAGAACCGTACTATCATCAGTGATGCGCTACATCGCGGGAGACCATCCTCGCCACGGTGCCCACGAGTCCACCCGCCCACTGTCCGTGATGGCGGCATCGTCTTCCAGAGACCCCTCTCCCACCGCCCGTGAATCCAAGGCTGGAATGGCCTGGTATATGCCATGGATGGGCTGAGGATCCCGGAGTGGCGGTGGCGATGGCGATGATGATGACGACGATGAAGACCACGAAGCTGCGTACTATAGGACTAGGCATGATTATGACTAAAGGCGGCTTTAGGCCTGAGTGTTAGCTAGTCCCGATTTGTCCCGTTTTAATATTAATAAATGTCTTAAGTGTTACCTAATAAATAGAGGGAAATGCCTATATAAAGAGAGGGTTCATATTTAGTCCCGATTTGTACCGGTTGGGATATAGTCCATGTAAGGTGGTCTAGTATTTTAGGAAAATAGGACGGTAGCATTCTGAAACGGCATTTTGGTGGTTACTTCATAAAACGACCCGTTTTTTGCGCTCGGAAAATGGAAAAGGGATTTTCCGTGCGACAAAAAGGAAAACTTCCTCCTGCAACATTGTTCTACATACCAATGTCCACACACACATGATCATTGTTCGGCACACATTTAGTCCCGGATGTAGTCACAAACCGGGACTAAAGGGATTGCGGCAGAGTGGGCCAGACAACACTAATAATAGGGGTGAGTGTCGACATTATGTCGTGCGGCTTGTACCTTGTCCCGGATGGTGTCACCAACCGGGACTAAAGATGAACCTTTAGTCCCGGTTGGAGACACCAACCGGGACTAAAGATGAGTCAGCACTAATAATAGGGGTGAGTGTCGACATTATGTCGTGAGTCGACATTATGCCGAGATGCTTGTACTATAAATATGCATCCTTGTGAGTCCAGTCCTCCAGCAGTTTGAGGCATCTCCAAGATGGTTTTAGAGAGCGAGGACACCACTACGGCCAGTTTGGGGAGATGCCGACGAGCCCAGTCCTCCGGCATCTCCGAGAAACTGTCATAGGCACTCCTAATATGTGAAATTAGTTAGCTCGAGGCGTATTGATCTAGTTAGTGAAGTTACAAGCTGCAAGATGGTTTCGAGAGCAGGGACACCACTGCGGCCAGTTTGAGGAGATGCCGACGAGCCCAGTCCTCCGGCATCTCCGAGAACGGTCATAGAGGCACTCTAATATGTGAAATTAGTTAGCTCCGAGGCTTATTGATCTAGTTAGTGAAGTTACAAGCTGCAAGATGGTTTTCGAGAGCAGGACACCATGCGGCCGCCAGTTCGAGGAGATGCCGACGGAGCCCGGTCCCGGCATCTCCGAGAAACTGGTCATAGAGGCACTCCTAATATGTGAAATTAGTTAGCTCGAGGCGTATTGATCTAGTTAGTGAAGTTACAAGCTGCAAGATGGTTTTCGAGAGCAGGACACCATCGGCCTGAGGGAGATGCCGACGAGCCTGGTCCTCCGGCATCTCCGAGAAACTGGTCATAGAGGCACTCGGTCCAGCCACAAAATGGGACTAACACTCAAGACATTTATTAATATTAAAAGCGAGACTACAAAACCGGACTAAAGGCCACAAACCGCGAAGATATCCTTCGGTCAAGCCACAAACCGTGAAAGACATGAACTAGAGTTACATAATATGAGCATGAACTTCTTGGCATATGTCATTCCTTATGACCGCTAGACGTAACCATGGAGCATCTTCTTTACTTAACGGAATGCTTGGGTCAGTTTCCACCGTGAAGGGCGAATTTCATCAAACTTATTATAATCTTGACATGTCCATCTTGCCCTCGATTCCCACGATGTTTCTTTTCCCCGAAAGAACTATGTGACGCTTTGGATCATCATATGATGTATTCGCTTTGCATATTTTTCTTTTTTTCGGTCGAGGACATGTCCTTCACATAGAAAACCCGAGACACATCATTGGCTAGGACGAATGGTTCATCTCTATAACCAAGATTGTTGAGATCCACGTTGTCATTCCGCATAACCGGTCTATCTTTACCCTTCCCCATTCAGGTTGACCCATTTGCAGTGAAACAAAGGGACCTTAAAAGAGACTCCATAGTCTAGTTCCCATATCTCCTCTATGTAACCATAATATGTGTCCTTTAGTCCATTCTCGCCTATTGCATCAAAGCGGACACCACTATTTTGGTTGGTGCTCTTTTTATCTTGGGCGATCGTGTAGAATGTATTCCCATTTATTTCGCACTTGGAAATTCAATACAAGAGAAGATGGTGACGCGCCAACAAGTATAGCTGATCTCCAACAGTGGTGTCATTCAAGAGATGTGTCCGCATCCAACCACCGGCAGACTTCATGTGTTCATCTGAATCCATGATTCAGCTTCCCGGTTTTTGGAGCGCATAATATTCTTGTGTTCCTCCATATACGGAGCTGCCAAGGTGGAATTATGTAGAACTGTAGTGTGCTTTAGTGAAAGAATCCCGTCCCTACATATCATGCTTTCTTTCCCAGTGCCTTTTTCCACTTAGTCTTCCCTCATGCCGCGAGTCAAACACCAATCGGCTTAAGGTCGAATAAAGTCAACACAAAACTCAATGACCTCCTCTGCTCCATATCCCTTGGAGATGCTTCCTTCGTCTAGCACGGTTATGAACATATTTTTTAAGACTCCCATGAACCTCTCAAAGGGGAACATATTGTGCAGAAATACCGGACCGAGAATGGCAATCTCTTCCACTAGATGAACCAGGAGATGCGTCATAATATTGAAGAAGGATGGTGGGAACACCAATTCAAAACTAACAAGACATTGTACCACATACTTCCAGAACCTTGGCAGAATATCCGGATTGATTACCTTTTGAGATATTGCATTGAGGAATGCACAGCTTCACAATGGGTACTCGAACATTTTCGGTAGAAGCCCCTCAATGCAATCGGAAGCAATCTGCGTCATAATCACGTGATACCATGAGACTTCAGGTTTTGGAACTTTTTCTCGCCATATTTATTATCCCTTTATATTAGATGAGAAGCCCGACGGCACCTTGATACCGAAAGGACTTCAAAAAGATTTCCTTCTCTCGCTTTGGTAAGAGCATAGTCGGCACGACTTAAGTGACGCCTTTTATCCGCCTTTGTTATCTGTATGCATGTTCTTTGGGTCTTTCATAATTTGTTGGTCCTCCTGCTTCGTGTATCTTTTGTCTTCCCATACACGCCTAGGAATCCTAGCAGTTCACACAGAGATTCTTCGTCACGCATCACGTCGATTGAAGAGCGGACACGCAGGACTTTCCAATATGGCAGCTCCCAAAATATAGATTTCTTCTTCCACATGGGTGCGTGTCCCGTAGCGACGCTGCTCGAACTGATTGACCGGGACCCTTTCCAAAGATTACTTCTATGTCCTTGACCATACCAAATACATCATCACCGGTGGGAGTTCAGGCTTCTTCCGGTGATCCGCCTCACCTTTGAAATGCTTGCCTTTCTTTCTTACGGATGATTGGTCGGAAGAAATCGTCGATTCGCTAGGTACACAACCTTCTTGCATTTATGCAAATATGTACCTTCGGTCTTATCTAAACAAAGGGTGCATGCCTTATATCCTTTGTTTGTCTGTCACGAAAGGTTACTAAGAGCAGCCAATCATTGATGGTTACGAATAACAACCCTCAGATTAAATGGCTCTGTTTGTTCTCATCCCACGCACGTACACCTGGTTTGCCCCACAACCGTAAGAGTTCTTCAACTAATGGCCTAAGGTACACATAAATGTCGTTGCCGGTTGCTTCGGGCCTTGGATGAGCACCGCATCATAATGAACTTACGCTTCATGCACAACCAAGGAGGCAGGTTGTAGATACATAGAGTCACGGGCCAGGTGTGGATGCAGCTCTGCTCCCCAAAAGGATTCATGCCATCCGTATTTAGACTAAACCATAAGTTCCTTGGCCACCGCAAAGTCTGGGAAGTCTCTCTCGGTTTTTCTCCACTGTGACCCATCGCCAGGTGTCTCAACTCCCGCCTTCTTTCTTACGGTCTTCTTTGTGCCATCGCAACAACCCGGCATGCTCTTTGTTTCGAACATGCGTTTCAACCTTGGTATTATAGGAGCATACCACATAACCTTAGCAGAACCCTCTTCCGAGGGGCTCTCCTCAACATCACCAGGGTCATCTCGTGCGATCTTATACCGCAACGCTGCATACCGGCATTTATCTAAATTCTCATACTCCTTATCATGTAGAGGATGCAATCATTAATGCATGCATGTATCTTTTGCACATCTAATCCCGGAGGATGAGAGTCTTCTTTGCTTTGTAGGTACTATCGGAAGTTCGTTATGTTTTGGAAACTTCTTCATTATTTTCAAAGATCTTTTCAAATGAGGAGTCGGTTAGACCACACTCGCCTTCCATCGCAATTCCAAAGGTCACCGAGCTTTGTGCTGCCATCTTCACAATTTGGGTACAACAATTTCTTGTGATCTTCTAACATGCCCTCTAACTTCAACTTCTCATTTTCTGCTTCACGGTCTCGCTTTGCATCGAAATGACCCTACCAAGTTCATCACCGGCTCATCCGATGCCCGTTCTTCACCTTTTTCCTCTCCATTGTCTTCCATAGCAAGATCACCGTATTCAGGAAACATATGATGATAGTTGTTATCATCATCTTCTTCTTCACCATCTTCCATCATAACCCCTCTTCCCGTGCTTGGTCCAGCAATTATAGTTGGGCATGAAACCTTTCATAATCGTGGCCGCGAATGATTTTCGAGGAAGAGTACTCCTTGTTGTTCCGACATTGAACACATGGACAACGTATAAATCCATTCTCTTTGTTTGCCGTAGCCACATCGATAAATTTATCCACGCCTTTGATATACCCGGCTACCCGCCGGTCACCGTACATCCATTCCCGACCGTTCATCTTCATCATATAAGTAAGTTTATCAAAAAACAGGACATCGTAAATAGTGAAATAACCAATTCACACCGACACATGAATTGTATCAATGACCTAGAAAAGATAGGATTGCTAACCTCGATCAAGGGAAATAAAGAGGAGAAAGCTCAAGTGCGTCTCGGACACCTTCTATATTTTTGTTCTATGAGAAATTCAACTGGATTTTTCACTCAAACATTTCAACAAACACCTTCAATGCATGCATGAGAAAAAACTAGCACACACCCTCACACCTTACACCATTCAAAAAACAGAGTGGAGGCGGTCAGGCGTTGCATTTATAGAGGGCAGGTTTTAGTCGGTTGGAGCCGAACCGGGACTAAAGGTGCGTGCCACGCCACGTGGCTGTGGCCAAACCTTTAGTCCCGGTTGGTGGCTCCAACCGGGACGCATGCCCCCTTACCAACCGGGACCCATGCCCCCTGGCCCCGTGCCCGCTCCAACCGGGACGCGTGCCAGCATTAGTCCCGGTTGGTGGCGCAACCGGGACTAGTGCTCTGAGGGGGCGTGGACGGATGGCCTGTTTTCTACTAGTGCTTCGGGGGAGTTGATACGTCCAAAACGTATCTACTTTCTCGAACAATTTGTTATTGTTTCTTCTCTAAAACTTGTGTGATTTGGATACATGACGAGGTTTTGACTCGTCAATGCCCATTGTTATGGACTTGGGTTTTGGAGAAGATGGGGGTGCTGGAGATCGCGGAACGGTTAGCAAACAAGCAACACGGGGACACGAGGTTTACCCAGGTTCATGCCCCCGGAGGGAAAACCCTACTCCTGCTTGACTGCTCTTGATTACGGCGGAACCGGTGATTACAGGGGTGCGCAGATGCAATCTGACGTGGAGGTGTGTATGCGGAAGTATGAGTCGAGAGAGATCTGTAGATCTGTTGTGGTCTAGTCTATCGAGGGTGCCCTCCTTGTTGGCCCCTCTTAGCCTTTATATATGGGGAGGCTAGGTCTCAGGTACTGATACGAGTTGGTTACAAGTTGTATTCAAACTCTAGTATTGAGCTTTCCTTAAAACGCCAGGATGATAAATCTGTCCGTAAGAATACTCGTTGATGCAAACATGCACTATATCAATCCACGAGACCATGACTGATTGGTTTTTACGTGGTCTCCATTGCATACGTGGTAGGTGTATTCTAATATAAGCTCCCGATGTATTTGTACTGCACGTGAACCTTTGCCATCAATTTTCAATTCTTAGCAGAAACGGATCTGGTTGATGGATCTTTTTTTCCCTAGAATAAAAGTAATAGGAATACTCGTCCAGGGATCTGGAGACTCCAGATCGCTTCTCTTCCTGGGAATCGCTGCCATGCCTTCTCTTCTTCTTTGAAACAAGGTCACGTGGGATCGTTTTGTTCCATGCTTGTGCGCAGCACGTACAGCTTCTGCTTAGTGCTTCGAGTGAACTTGATGGATCATGATAATGGATGAACCGGCTGTAGCCAAATACCTTGAAACTCTTGATCTTGTAGATTTGATCAACGTCACAGATCTGTTCCTCGAGAGCCGACGACTCGTAGATTGCAGGTGATGGGACCGTCGCGATCGCACAATCAGCGCCCCCAGTTCCCACAGACGGCGCCAATTGACGAGGTTTCGACTCGTCAATGCCCATTGTTATGGACTTGGGTTTTAGAGAAGATGGGGATGCTGAAGATCGTGGAACGGTAGCAAACAAGCAACACGGGGACACGGGGTTTACCCAGGTTTAGGCCCCCAGAGGGAAAACCCTACTTCTGCTTGTCTGCTCTTGATTACGGCGGAACCGGTGATTACAGGGGTGCGCAGATGCAATCTGGCGTGGAGGTATGTATGCGGAAGTATGAGTTGAGAGAGATCTGTAGATTTGTTGTGGTCTAGTCTATCGAGGGTGCCCTCCTCGTTGGCCCCTCCTAGCCTTTTATATGGGGAGGCTAGGTCTCAGGTACCGATACGAGTAGGTTACAAGTTGTATTCAAACTCTAGTATTGAGCTTTCCTTGTCTTGTGCGCTTGGGACTCCATGTCCGTATGGGCTTTATATTAGCCGAACCGTCATAGGCGTCATGGACCCTGGCAGGTCGTCGAGTGGGCCTTCCGTCGGGCAGGACCAGGTAGGCTAACATCGGGTACCCGTAGGGCATATCCATGTCAATACAACTAACACGGACTGACGCTGTTTTCAGCGAAATTACCTTGGTGTCTTGTTTTTGTGCAGAAAATCAACTACCAAGAAAAATTCCGGAAAATATGCCAAAAACTATTTTTCACCAGAAGATCCACGAAGCCAGAAGGGGAGACAGAGAGGGGGCCTAGGGGGGCCAGACCCACCCCAGGCGCAGGCCCACCTGACCCCGCGCCTGGAGGGGGTGAGGCCACCCCAGGCAGCTCCTCGGCCTCCCTCTGAGCCTATAAGTTGCCTTTCGACCTAAACACCGGGGGGGGGGGGGTCGATAGTTTTCCAAAAAGAGTTCCGCTCCGCCGCCACCACCAGAAACCAAGATTCGGATCTAGAAACTCCGTTCTGGCACCCTGCCGGGACGGGGAATTTGGAGAGGATCATCGACATCGTCATCACCAACGCATCTCCATCAACCACCGATGTTCCCTCATCCATGAGTGAGTAATCCCCCGATGTATGATTGGGTATAGTAGGGATTGGATGAGTTCTATCATGTAATCGAATATGATTGTTAGGGCATAGTGCCTAGTATCTCTTGTGCTATTTGACTTTGTTGCAACTTGTTGTGCTTAATGCTTGTCACTAGGGCCCGAGTGCCATGATCTTAGATCTGAACTTATTATTGAATCATTATGATAGTATTGTTTGTGATCTTATCTTCAAATTGTGTACACATATCATTGCCCGGATCCAAAGGCCCTAAAGTGACAATAATTGGGACAACCGGAGGGGATGGCTATGGTGTGAGGATCACATGTGTTCACAGAGTGTTAATGCTTTGCTCCGGTGCTCTATTAAAAGGAGCATCTTAATTTCCAGTAGTTCCCTAGAGGCCCCGCTGCCACGGGATGGCTGGACAGAAGATGTTGTGCAAGTTCTGATTGCGAGCACGTATGACTATATTTGGAGCACATGCCTAGGATTGTTTAGTACTTGGATGCTTGTTATTATCTATGTGCAATGCCCTAGATCTTGAAGTTACATGTTTAGACTTGTCCATGCAACACCCGTCCATCCATCCCTATGCCTACCGCACTCGAATCCTAATGTTACCGTTACTATTACTATTGCTACTGTTTCACCGTTGATGTTACTGCTGTTGTTACTTTGCTGTTGCTACTACCAAACTGTTGCTACTGATAAACCTCTGTGAGCAAGAACTATTTCCAGGTGCAGCTGAATTGACATCTCAGTTGTTAAGGCTTGCAAGTATTTTTTGGCTCCCCTTGTGTCGAATCAATAAATTGGGTAATACTACCCGCGAAGACTGTTGCGCTCCCCTACACTTGTGGGTCATCAATAATCAACTAAAGGAGAGATACTTCCACATGCAAACCAACCTATAAGATAACTTCTCTACCACAGATATGAATCTACTAAAAAGGTAAAATATAAAAGATAATGATGTGATACCGCGACACCCCCCCCCCCCCAAGCTTGGAACAAGCCAAGGGGATGCCAAACCTGATGACGAGTTACTCCTCTGGTGATGGTGTTCCATTGCAATCATGAGACTTCCAAGGTAAAGGTTCCCCATCCAAAAAGGATGTCTTGGTTTCCACAATCCTGAAACTAGCAGCAGAGCTTATGCGATAAAATCTATCTTCATACTCACAGTTTTGGTTTTGTATGTCGTAGAGCTACGCTTGTAATTGGTTGGTGGCCTGATGTAGTGAGAGGATTTCATCTTGGAGCTCAGCAACCTCCTCCTTGTTCTTGGATATGAGTTCTAAACTTATATTATGGATGATATCACTTTGCATTCTGCCATCTTCTTGTACCTGAAAACTTCCTATTCCAATGCTTCCATCCTGTCTTCCAGACTGCCTTCTTCTTTAGGGCCTTGAACTTCTTTCATCTGCACCTTCCCATCCTTAAGAATCAACTCCTTGGGATGAATCTTCAACTCATACATGTACGGGTTGATAGCATCCGAGGAGGAATCCTCCATGGGTGATCTAGAGGAAGACATTATAGCTCCAAAACTGAGAATCTGCCTGACAGAAATAGATCGAAACAAAAAACACGACGAGAACACGATACATGAACCTCGGGGGATCTAGGGGTTATAAATTATGAAGTTTTAAAGCATAAGGAATGTAGTGGTGTGAAAACGAGGCGGAGACGGAACTCAGGGGGTTCACACTCTCCAGCGCGGCCACTGGGCACAGTGGGTGTGGCCACCCCGGCCTCCGTTTCCTCCTTTGTTTCGTCTCGTAACTTTCCGTATGTAATAAAAACATCAAAAATATAAAAAGATTAGTCTTTCACGAACCTTCTGTTTTCACCACTTTTACCTATTCAAAGACGAACTCTGCAGATTCATTTTCTCCAACTCCTGAAAATTCCGTTTCCTACAAGATCTCACACAAACCTCAATGGCAACATTAGTTTATGCAAAAATAATAAACCTTTAGGTACACACTTCAACTGAAATCCATCAAAACAAAATCTACTGTAGCAACTCCTTTCCAAAAACACAAAAGAATCTGAAAGGGAATCAATATAAGAGGCAAATGCAAATGATGGCAGAAATCTATCAAAACAGACCAACATGTAAAGATTGATTTTTTCGAAAACCTTCTGTTGCTCAAATCAAAAAGTGCAAAACTAATGGAAGTTGGGTAACAACCTGGAGAACAAGAACAGAAAAATACAGCTCCATCCTAATTACTGAGCTCCTTCACGAATTTTTACAATGCAGAACAAAAATCTGTCCCAGGGCAGCCACTTTTTACAGCTCCTCTACTTCTCAAAAGTAGTTGAACTTGACACAAAAACCAAAACAAGAAGGATAAGGAGAGGTTATTACTGAGGTAATAACTTCCAAGAATCAACAAAAATATTGGGTTATCTCCCAAGAAGTACTTATCTTTAATGCCTTTAAATTAGGCTTGATAATTTCAAAGATGCTCACATAGGAGATACACATATAAAGTGAAAGAGAGCATTAAGAAGCAAATAACCAACACATTTGAGTCTAACTCACTTCCTATGCATGGGGGTATCATGATAAAACAAATTGTTGAAACAAAAATCCACTAGCATAGGAAGACAAAACAAATGCAACTTCAAAGATTTCAACATAAAACGGGGAAACTTAACGTTATTGAGATGCATAAAACCATGTTTCCCTCTCTCATAATAACTTTCAGTAGCACTTTGAATAAAGTTGACAATATAACTGTCATTGGCAACAACTTTATCATTAGAATGATCATACTTACAGTCATCAAAAAGAGGTCCAAGGTCATAAACTAGATCAATAGAAGCAAGTTGTTCCATCCTGAAATCTTTATTAGGCAAGCTATTTTCACAAGGAGCTTTAGCAAATTTGGAAAAATTAAACTCATCAGGCTCTCCATCAAACTTAGTCAAAACTTTTTCCTTTTTACAATCTATAATAGCTCCACAAGTGTTCAAGAAGGGTCTACCAAAGATTATAGGACAAGTTTTGCTAGCTTCTGAATTAAGCACTAGAAAATCAGTAAGATACTTAATCTTACCGCAGAGAACCTCCACATCTCTTACAATACCAATAGGGCAAATGGTTTCCTTATTATCAAGGTGAATAACCACATCAATGTCCTCAAGCTCACAAGGACCAATTTCATGCATAATTTCTCTGTAAATCTCATAAGGAATAACACTAGAACTAGCACCAATATCACATAAACCATAATAGCAATGATCACCAATTCTAACAGAAAGCACAAGGACACTAGCTTTTCTAACTTTACTAGGATGAGAGATAATATTAGAAGCGTCTTCACAGAAGACAATGTGCTCATCCTCCATATTTCTAGTGACAGGGTCTTTCACAATAGCTACCACAGGTTCAATATTCATTTGCTCATCAGGTTCCGCAGTTTTCTTAGTACTTTTGCAATTCACACTAATCATCATAGAATACTCCTTTACCTTAGTTAGGAAAGGGATTTTCTCAACATAAGGTTCAGGCAAAATATGATCAATAGTACAAACTTTAGTACTTCTAACAGGAACATGACTAACAACATATTTATATGGTGCATGGTACTTATTCCACTTCTTTTTAGGAATTTCTATGTAAGAGGCAAAGGACTTAAAACAGTTGGCAATACTTTGGGAGTCAAGACCATACTCACTACTAATATCACGGAAGTCATCAGTTCCCATAAAGGATTTAATGCATTCATAATCATAGTTTATACCTGACTTTCTTCCTTTGTCATTCTCCCAAGCTTCAGTGTTCTCTTGAATACGGTCTAGGAGATCCCATTTAGCTTCTTCCTTCATACGTGTGAATGATCCAGCACAAGAAGCATCTACTAAATATTTATCATGAAGAGAAAGACTAGCATAAAAGTTATTGATAATAATATTGTTAGGGAGTTCATGAATAGGACATTTAAGCATTAGTAACTTCAATCTGCCCCAAGCTTGAGCTGTACTCTCTCCATCACGAGGCCAAAAGTTATATATCATATTCCTATCCTTATGAATTTTACTGGGAGGATAGAATTTAGAATAAAAGAGAGGTACTATTTCCTCCCATTCCATGGATTGTCCATTCTTCAGCAGCTTATACCATTCTTCAGCTCTCCGTTTCAAGGATATAGAGAGTAACTTCTCCTTCACCTGTTCAATTGTGATACATGCACACTTAAACAACCCGCATATTTCATGGATAAAAAGCAAATGATCACCAGTATGGACAGTTCCATCCCGGCCCCTAAATAATAATTATCCATAGCACGATCAACAATACTTGTAGGTATCTTAAAAGGATATATCTCAATAGGTGGTGGTTCATCTACTACCCTAACAGTGGTAGTAGTTTTCCCAAACAGAAAACCAAGTGGGTTATCCATATTGGAAACAAAGTAACAACCAGAAATAAAAAAACAATACACAGAGTAGAAATTTCCTTTACCAGTTTCACTCTTAAATAGCGCTTCACTCCCCGGCAACGGCGCCAGAAAATAGTCTTGATGACCCACAACTATAGGGGGTGTATCGTAGTACTTTCGATAAATAGGAGTGTCGATCCCAACGGGAGCAAAAGGTGTTGACTAGTGGTATGGAGCAGGAAATCTCTGTAAATACTTAGCAAACGTATTTTTAGGGGTTTTATGATAAAGCAAAGAAACAAAGTGCAACTAATAAAGACAAAGAAAAAACGCAGCAAGTGGCCCAATCCTTTCTTAGCAAAGGACAAGCCGGTGGAAATACTTATAAGGACCGAACGTTCTCGAGGACACATGGGAATTCTGTCAAGTGCTTTCGCTTCAAATAATTGAGTACACTTCATTGGTGTTGTAAGTATTGTGTGGGTGAACCTATGCTAATGTACCAACCTTACTTGGACAAATAAATACTTGTGATTAAACCCCCTGCAAGCATCCGCAATTACAGGAAAGCAATTAAGATATAAACCTAACCATAGCCTTAAACTCTGAGATCCTACGCTCCCTTATGCAATGCTGTCCTAATGGGGGTTCAGGTTCTGTCACTCCGGCAACCCCACAATTAGTAGCCAAATAAACAATGCATTCCCCTAGGCCCATAAATGGTTAAGTATCATGTAGTCGATGTTCACATGACACCACTAGAAGAATAGCACCACAACTTAAATACTAAACCATTAAATAATATCTCAACACAAATCCACTACTAACAACATGACTTCTCCCATGTCCTCAAGAACTAAACGAACTACTCACAAGACATCATATGGATCAAGATCAAAGATGATATGGTGATGGATAACAATCTGAACATAAACAATAATCCAATGGTTCCACTCACAAGCATCAACTACAATAGTAATCAACACCGGAAAAGTTTTCCCTAAGAAGTAATGCAAGATTCAACACAATTGTTACAGCGGGATGGAGTGGTGATGATGGTGCTGGTGGACATGATGGTGTGGATGATGATGATCCTGATGAAGTCTAGATTGACGATGGTGTTGATGGCGATGATCTCCCCTCTTCGGGAAGGAATTTCCCTCACAGAAATCTGTCTGCCGGAGAGATCTTTCTCTCTCGGTGTTTTCTGCCCCGCAGAGGTGGCGGAATCTTTCTGTGGTCGCTCCCCGTGTTTTAGGGTTCCGAGGATAAGATATATGTGAGAGGGCGGAGTCGGAGGCCGGCCAGGTGAGCCACACCCCTGTAGGCGCGGCCAGGGGTGGCCCGCGTCTGGGGGGTGTGGGCCCCCCTATGGCCCATATCCGACTCCCCTTCTGGCTTCCTTCGTCTTTTGGGAAAATATATTTTTCCATGATTTTTCTAATATTTTTCTGATCTTCGCGAAATTGCATCAAAACACCTCTCTTTCCGTCAGAATCCTGACTCCGGCAGTCCATCCTCCAAGAATCGTCCAAGATGCAAAAACAGATGAAAATACATAAGTAACACCTCTTAATATGAAATATATCAATGTAATAGAGGCAAATTATGATATAGAATGGTGATGCAAATTGGACGTATCAGAACCTAAGGCCAAAATTGCCGGCTTTGAGTGCCAAAAAGTCACTGCTCCAGAATCCATATAAAACAACATAAAACGTGTAGACTATAAAACTTAAGCTTGCGCATAAAGGGTTTATATGATCCAAAAATGAACATTAAAGGAGGTAAAAGACTAAGAAATATTAGTGAAACAAATGGTTTATTTCATTGATCATATAAGGTACATAGTAGATAAGAAAATATGCTAAGTGTAAAAGAGACGTAGCTGTGCTATGTTCCATGGTCGATCAGTCTCCGGATAATCATCATCCGGGTCATGTCTCTTATGCTTGTGATCTTTTCCTGGCCTATCTTTCAACTCGCGAATATCGATGAGGTAATAGGAATAATTGAGCAACACTTTTCTTATGACGAACGTTCCTTCCCAAGACGGGGATAGCTTGTGTGACTATTTCTTCTTGAGGCAAAGCACTACATATCGCTCTTTTAAACGGGAGATGCCTAACGCGGCGACTATGATAGTTGCGTAGATTTTGCTAGTAGATGGAGGATATCTGGGCTGCCAGAACGTGTTGTTCCTTGAGCAGGTCCACAGATAGGCGTCTGGATTCTTCAGTGTCATGTTTGTTGTAGGCGGATGATCTCGGTGCATCGTGGAGGATGTCAGACGCTAGAACTGCTTCTGCTCCATAAACATTGCCGTTGTCATGAACTCCCTCCACGGATCCCCTTAGCCTTAACCATATGGTGAGGTACTCACGCAGGGATTCATCCGATCGTTCGACGCAGCGAGCCTGATCGAAGATGCTGACGACACTGACAAAGTGCGAGCTCTACTTCTTTAACACTTGGGGGAGCAGCGGATCTGCATTGGTCTTCTGCCACTATACCCTGCATAGGGAGGTTTGGGTGGACCTTGATTTGTTCCGATCTAAGCCAGAAAACTCTGAAGAGATTTCAGAGCTCGATCCTTTCACGAACGAATCATGTCCGGAGGCGGTCCCAGCAGGCCTTGATGCGTGTTCGACTTCCTAGGAGCTTGATCCCAAGCCGGTTTCACCGATGAAGAGGTGGATGTCCCCGATTGGAACAATGGAGCAACGGGTGGGGTTTGACTTTGCTGGGATCCATAATTCGTCTGGTGCTACAACCGGAACATTGCCAGAGAAGAGAACACGCCCAATGTCTATAGTGTTGCCAATTCCCGCGACGAGATTGGACCTTGCCGGGTATAGATCTCAAAGCACCTCTCTCCTCACGGTGGGCGCCAATTGTCGTGGTATTGCTGACGAGTACGCCATGGAGGGGTCCTCACAACACATGTTTAGAGACATGGGGAAGGCGACAGGTTGGCGGGTACAATGTAACATACTTTACCCAGGTTCAGATCCTACAACGGTGGCAAAATCCTACTCCTGCTATATATCACTATAATGGTAATACACCGAGTTACAGGAATTGGTTCGCTGTGCGAGGTTTTATGTATTGTTGACCTAAAGGATCCCATAGGTCCGGCTTATAAAGGCGCCAAAATGTAGGGTTACGGGGAGAAGTCCATATCAGATAGGTTACAGAGTCCTACACTAACACTAACTAGTATGTCATGTCTTACACTCCAATGCTCCGAATACATTTATGGCGGTGTGGTAGCCTTCCTTCTTCCGGCATAGGCCTTCCTTCTGGATCCGTCTAACTAGGTCGTCCAGTAGGTCATAGGCCTTGCTACCAGCCGGATTAGAGATGTTCTATGGTGAACCCATTAAGCATATCTCCAACATTGTACTATGTAAGTTATCCACTAGGTGAGACATAAGTTATCCACCCTATGAATGGGTTGTATGTTTGGGATTTTTATGCATGTGAAGAAAAATATGAACTCCTCTGATTTAGTATACGTTTCTCCGAGTCAACGATGACGAAGTCTCGCTATCCTAACACCTAGGCTACCGTTTCCAAATCAAGTAATTCTATCGCACATGTAATTAACTAAAATAGAGGTAACCATGGCTTAAAAAATATAGTGGCCACAAAGAGAACTAAAGTTGTCCTGAAAATTGTACAAAGTTAACCACATATCCATGATATTGTACAATAATTATCCACTAGTAACATGAGATTTATACATGCTTCAGCATTCAGCATGTAAGTTACCAACCCAATAACATGTAAGTTATCCACCACTATAAAAATTTACCCACAAATAGTATACAAAAGTTATTCTAGCAACTCAACACTACAAGAATCTGGGAGGTCCATGACATTTCTTTTATGACGTGCAGTAAAAACGTTGTGGATGCCTAATGTTCTTTCCCGTTTCATCACAACTTCCTCGAAGGCACTCCAGTCCGGTTTTCCATGACGTTTCCTGGTTCGTCACTGCAGATTTCATCGCAGTTTTCGTCCCGGGCCCTGAAGCCCAGTTCTCCATTTCATCTCCTGCTTCATTTGTCATGGATTTTGTCGTGGACTATGGTTAAATTTTTTCATCGACCGCATCGTCTGTGCGTAAACCCCACGTGTCACGGTATCGCTAGGTTTGACGGTGCTTCCTGACGTTTTTGGCTGGTCCGATTTGTCAGTGCGCGTGTTGTTAATGCTTATAGAAAGTGCAGATAATGCACTAGCTACGAACGGTCATGCATCCCCACCCACACATGTCACTTGAGGACTACGAACGGTCTCATGTATATAAACCCCCTCGGCCTTCTTGTTCCACGAGCGCGTGTCATTTTCCCCCAATCCGTCTAGTCGCAAAACCCTAATCTGCATCTTTCGCGCACACCAAAGCTCCTTCGCTTGCACCACCGCCCTCCCTAGATGCTCCATGAAGCATACACATGAGGAAAAGCTGAAGGTTTAGACAGTTGGAGGCGCTACAGAAAATGGCTTGGTCGTCGCTGAGCATGCAGAGGCGGCTCCGGGCACGCACGTCAATCTTCGCCACGCTGTCAAGGCTTCGGGCTCCGTGCAGCCAGAAGTCGTCGTCGCTGTCGAGCAGCAGGTGGTCGACAACATCGTGGTGCCAGCGGCAGATCTGGAGGAGGGGCATGCGGCGGCAAGCGAAGGCAACCCGGTGCTCTACATCAATGACCCCATCCTCCATGAACAAATCCTCGCCACAATCATGGATAATGACAAGTTGGAAGAGGAGGTCTCCGATGAGGCGTCTGAGGTACTACTTTGCTAGCTAGCTTCTCTATAGTCGTAGCCGCAGATTTCACTATTCATATGTAGGATTTGCTCAATCATCTATAGATTCTTTTGCTCTTGATGTAGGGAATATATGTGGTTTGAATCGTCGATTGTTTTGGAGATTTGATTAGATCTTCTCATCTACCATCCAGTAAATTTACATTTGCTCGGATTCTCGTTGTTTTAATCGATCTGTAACATTTGATTTAGGGGTTTTAGGGATTGCTAGCTGAGTGTTGATTTTGATACACAACATGCATATAACATTACACTTCTATTCCTTACTGAGGCCAATGATTCATTTTTTCCGAAAAGAGTGCAAGAGGGAGATACATATGATAGTGTCAGATTTTTTAGGGATGGTGTTAGTGAACCTGATGCAATGTAAAACAATATAAGTTATGCAATTGGTACTTTGGTTCGCTAACATCATCTCTAAAAAACTTATGAGTCCCCGGATTTATTCTGCACACATATGAACTATCATCTTTGAATTGTTTCTGCTACTACGTACACACACAATAAGTTGTGATCATACTTTGTTATTGCATTTATTATATGAAGTGTCTAAGAATTACATTTCAATTTCTCACTTATGCCGATGATTGAAATATGCCCCATAAAATTGCAGGGGTGACACACATTTTGTTGGTGTCGTTTTTTTAGGGACGGATGAGTGAACCTGAGGCAATATACACAAATAAAATATAGATTGTGCTATTCGTACTTTGGTTTGCTCACGCCGTCTCTGAAAAAAACTTTTGAGACCCCTAGATTTATTCTACATTTATATGAACTATGATCTTTAAATTGTTATTGCATGCATTCATATGAACTATGATCTTTAAATTGTTATTGCATGCATTCATAGTGTATAAGAATTACATTTCAGTTTCTCAATGAGGCGGATGATCGAAATTTTCCCCAAAAGGTTGCAGGGTGACACATATTTGTTGGTGTCGGATTTTTTTAGGGACGGGTAAGTGAAACTGAGGCAATGTACACAAACAATATAGGTTATGATGTTGTTACTTTGGTTCGCTTACTCCGTCTCTGAAAAAACTTATGAGGCCCCCAGATTTATTCTACATTCATATGAACTATGATATTAGAATTGTTATTGCATAGTGTATAAAAATAATGTGGCCCCTGTTTTATTCTCATATGGAATTATATGATATTTGAATTGTTTATGCTATATGATCTTTGAATGATTCGTATGATGCATATGTATAAGCATGGTTTTAATCATAACTTGTTTCTACATGCATGTACCTAAATATTTTTTGGTTTTTTGTTATTTATAATTACAATGTTTTAGGATTGTTTTTGCACATGAATATGTATATCCCTGAATATTCTTTCGTAGGATTACATTTCAATTTCTTATTGTGGCCAATGATTCAAATTTGCCCCAAAAGAGGGGCAGACACATTGGTACCAGATTTTTTTAGGGATGAGTTAGCGAACCCGGGGAAATATGTACAAGAACAATAGGTTATGCAATTGGTACTT
This sequence comes from Avena longiglumis, assembly GCA_030063025.1. NCBI lineage: Eukaryota > Viridiplantae > Streptophyta > Magnoliopsida > Poales > Poaceae > Avena > Avena longiglumis. The sequence continues at coordinate 80,096,585 of CP125978.1, forward strand.
GGTTAGCTTACGCCATCCCTGGAGAAACTTATGAGGCCACAGACTTTGTTCTGATCCAATTTATTGTCATTTTGTTTGGATACATGAAATGATATATGAACTGATCAAACTATTGTTGAGATGCATTCTGTTTGATATCAATATAATATTGTCTTACATATGTTGTCAAACATATGTATAATTTCTAAGTTATGTTCTTAAAAATCAACAGGAGGATTCTGATAACGTGGACTCTTAAATGCGTCTAGATATATCTGAATTTTGACAAACCAAAGTCACTTATTTCCGGATAGAGGGAGTATATGGTGCATGATATATACTCCTGGTGTTACCTTGTTGCTGAACCAAAGTGATCCAAAGGTTGGTGCATCGACATCATCGTCGCCGTACATGTAATGCCCATAGGTATGTGCCTCAACCAGTGGGGGTTCGATCTGAAAACGCTCCAATGACCAGAGTTGGAGAAATAAAGGCCAACCCTCTACTATGGATTTCGGAGAGGACTTAGTGCATCCATGGCAAAGCGCGAGATATGTGTCACATAGCACGGCCGAACCCCAGCTCTACTTGGGCAAGTCGTCCGAACCTGGGTTCTCCGGTGCATCGGCTATCTCTTTTGCAAACTCAATGAACAATTTGTCGGCGATGTCTCCTTTTGCCCATGTGAAAATTACCCGACCGAAAAACCACATCAAGAACGCCTCAAGGTGGCGCGAAACCTAGTATTTGTTTGCATTGGGTGCTATCTTCTCAAGCTGCAAATTTAAGTAAGATCTAGCATCACGACGTATATTGATTTTAATGTACACACCATTGAAGGAGCATAAATGCAAGGGTAATTGATAAGACAATATTTTTCGTATGTAGTTCATGTCTCTTAGAGAAGATTAAAGTTTTCTGTACAAATCTTTTTCTTATGCATTTCATGAACTCAGCAACTATCCAATATGGCATTAGTAAGTTATCCTGTAAATACATTTGGTTACCTTAAATTGGCATAGCCATGTATAAGGAATTCCATTTGAATGAGTGAACTCCTCGTATGGCTAATCCTCGGGCAAGACTCCCCGGAACCTCCGCGGTAGTTGCTCACACCAATCCTCAGTTGGCTCCACCGTTGGTGTTACCGAACGCCCCGATATTGGTAGACCGAGCAGCGTGGAGACATCTTGCAAGGTTGGTGCCATCTCCCCGCACGGAAGGTGAAACGTGTGGGTCTCGGGACGCCAGCGGTCCACGAGTGCAGACAACAAAGGGCGGTTCACACGAAATTTATGAAGTTGGAACATTCGTACAAGAGGAAGTAGTCCAGCGGCTCGCAATCTGGTTATTAATTCAGAACAAAAGTCCATGAGTTACAGGGCAAATGATATAGGAGTATAAGACAACATAGAAGGAGATCATGCACATATATACCTGCCGAGCCATCTTGGATGAAGCCCCCACACCGTCAGTGGTGATTTGGCCATGAACAATGGGTGCTCTATGGGCTCCTGTCCCTGCCCTGGAGCTGCACTCCTTAGCTGACCACGGTGCTTACCATGGATGGTAGGGTCCAAAAGTTCGTATGGCCAGGCGGCAGCGCCAAAGCCTGCTGGATCCGTGGCCGGACGGCGACTAGCACCTGATTGCAAATCATAAAATTAGTGCGCTCTTACTGCAGAAATCATTATGCTTTTCGTAGCTCTCTGTTGCCATGGACTTCTAAAAATTAATACCAGATTCCCAGCCACACTCAAATTGGAAAATGTAGCCCGTTGTTTATATTTGAGGAGGTGAAGGTGGCAGGTGATATATTGACCATGATGATTGAATAAAATGTCAACAAATTTGTGAATACTCAACTAATTGCAACATAAAACCAACAGCATTAGTAGAAAACAGGCTATCCGTTCGCGCCCCCTAACAGTATTAGTCCCGGTTGCGCCACGAACCAGGACTAATGTTGGCACGCGTCCCGGTTCGAGCGGGCACGGGCCCGGAGGCATGCATCCCGGTTGGTAGGGGGGCATATTGTTGGAGATATGCCCTAGAGGCAATAATAAATGTAGTTATTATTATATCTTTGTGTTTATGATAAATGTTTACATTCATGCTATAATAGTATTAATAAGAAACATTAATACTTGTGTGATTTGTAAACTAAATTAGAGTCCCTAGTAAAGCCTCTTCTTAATACTAGCTTGTTGATTAATAGATGATCATGGTTTCTTGATCATGAACATTTGAGATGTTGTTATCAACAAGATCATATCATTAGGAGAATGGTCTGATGGACATACTCCTATAGATAAGCGTAGCATAAAGATCAAGTCATTTTAATAGTTCAATTGCTATAAGCTTTCTGATACATAGTAACCTAATTCCTTTGACCATGAGATCATGCTTACCACCATCACCGGAAGGATGCTTTGATGACATCAAACACCACACCGTAACTGGGTGGCTATAAAGATGGCATTGAGTGTTCGGAAAGTATGGGTTGAGACACATGGATCAAGTCATCCATATGACGGATAGATATACTCTGGGTCCTCTCGGTGGAATGTCATCCAATTAGCTTGCAAGCATGTGACTGGATCACAAGGGATCACATATCACGGGAACGAGAAAAGATTACTTATCAGTAACAAGGTTGAACTAGGTATGCAGAGATACCGACGATCAAAACCTCGGATAAGTAAACTATCGTGAGACAAAGGAAAATTGGTATCGTATGTAAGTGATTCATTCGATCGCAAAGTAATCGTAGAAATATGTGGAAGCCATATGAATTTCCAGATTCCTCTATTGTTTATTGTTCGGAGAAGTATCTCGATCATGTCCGCATAATTCACGAACCGTAGGGAGACACACTTAAGGATTCGATGTTGTTGAGTAGTTACGGAATGATGAGTAAGAGACCTAATGTTGTTCGGAGTCTCGGATGGGATCCAGGATATCACGAGGAGATCCGGAATGGTCCAGAGAATAAAATTCATATAAGGAAAGTCATGTTTCGGAGTTGGGGAATGATTCCGGTGTTTTCATCGGGAATGTTCTAGAAAGTTCCGGAAGGTCCGGCACTCTGGAGGGGAAGGGTACATGAATGTGTCATAACAATGTGGAATGGTTTCATCTTGTACTAGGTATCATGGCTGGGCAAAATAAAGGGATAAATCAAATCCTAGTTTGAAAAGTCAAAAGCCAATTTAAAAAAGTCAAACGGCAGTTTTGCTTGGTGGAGGGAGAGTAGGAAACCTACTTGGGGAGGAGTTCCTCTCCCTCCACCCGCCGGCCAAGGAGGTCGACTTGGGGGAGGACTCCCTCCCCCTTGGCCACGCCCTCCCACTAATAAAAGGAGGGGCAAGGGTGCCCCTCTAGACCTACAACTCTCTCCACCAAAATCCAAACCCTAGCCGTCGGCCACCAAGTCGCCGCCGCTGCCCTAGGGTTTACCCTAGCCGCCGAGCTGGGGCCCTCCCCAAGCCCTAGCCGCCGGCCTAGCTCTCTCCCCTTGGTGCCTCTAAATCCTAGATCGCCAAGGCCTCTCTCATAGTCCACCATACTCGCTCTGTCTTAAGGCAAAGCCCTGCGAGATCTCCCCTCTACTTCCGGTACCACGCCGTCGTGCTGCCGGAATCGCGAGGAGAGTGCTACAACCTCCATTGCTTTGGAACAGGGAGAGGAAGGTCTTCATCGAAAATCGAACGTGTGACCGATTCGGAGCTACTGGGAGCCTTGGAAGGATCGTCTACACGATCTTGAGATCGGCAAGAGTACGACTACATCACCCACGAGAATCTGCTCTTGTTAAACACTTTGGAATCTTCGAGGGTGAGTTCCTCTATTGACTCGTTGCTACAATCTAGTAGATAGATCTTGGCTTTTTTGTTTGCATGCGGTAGAATTTTTTTGTTTTCCATGCTATGAACCCCTACAGTGGTATCAGAGCCGTGTCTATATATAGATCTGTTGCACGAGTAGAACACAATGGTCATTGTGGACGGTGGTGCTTTTATTATCAATTACTTCTTGTGTACTTTGCATCTTGCGGTATGATGGTATGAAGCGGCCTGGGCTAACCTTACATGACATCGTTCATGAGACTTGCTCCACGCTCAACATGCAACTTGTATTGCATAAGTGGCTTTGCGGGTGTCTGTCTCTCTCATTATAGTATAGATCCAATTTACAACGGGCACTTGATAGTTCAAACATCAATGTTATGGTTCTTGTTCGTAAGTTATATCAACACTTATTGAAAGCCCCAAACCATGTAAGATATGCAAAGAAAATTAGAGGCGTCTAAATTTGTTTTACAGGGGTGTGCTATGATGTGATATGGCCATGATTGTGATTATATTTGATGTATGCAATGATCCTTATTGTAAGTTAGCAACCGGCGGGAGCCATATGGTTTTCTTTAAATTCTGTTAAGACCCACGTGTCTATTCAAAGTAGTTGTAATAGTTGAAGCTGGTGGACGACAACCATGAAGCGGCGCCATTGACCTTGACGCCATACCGGTGATTATGGAGATCATGTTCGTGCTTGAAGATGGAGATCGGAAGCACAAGAAGAAAGGCCATATCATATCACATACTATGAATTGCATGTGATGTTAATCCTTTATGCATCTTGTATTGCTTAGTTAACGATGGTAGCATTATAAGATGATCCCTCATGCACATTAATTTCAAGTTTTAAAGTGTTCATCCTTAGTAAGCACTGTTGCTAAAGCTTGTTGTTTCGAAGCACCACGTGATGATCGAGTGTGTTAGATTCTGCAAGTGTATACAACGTGGGCAAGCCAGATTTGCTCATGCGGAAGCTAAGGTTTGATCTTGACGAGCCTACCATGTACAGACATGGTCTCGGAACACGGATCACCGAAAGGTAAAGCATGAATCATATAGTAAATATGATGAACATGTCGATTGTTCGCCATTGAAGCTACATCAACTCTCGTGATGATCGGTTTTGATGTGGTGGATTTGGTTCGTGTGATCACTAAAACAATTTGAGGGATATTATTTTGAGTGGGAGTTCACCTAGATTAATTTAACTATTAATTAGAACTCAATTTGTCATAAACTTAGTCTAAACTATTGCAAATATGTTGTAGATCAATGGCAGCCCCTACCATCAATTTTAATGCGTTCCTAGAGAAAGAAAAGTTGAAAAATAATGGAAGCAACTTCGTGGATTGGTTCAGCAATTTGAGGATTGTCCTCAATGCTGGTAATTTGACCTATGTGTTGGATGCACCGCTGGGTGACCCGCCTGCAGCTGATGCTACCGATGAAGTAAAGAATGTTTACCTCGCTCGGAAGAATCAGTACTCAACATTTCAGTGTGCTATCTTGTATGGTTTGGAACCGGAGCTTCAGAAAAGGTTTGAGAACCATGACCCACATGATATTGTCCGTGAACTCAAATTGATATTTGAGACTCACACGGCAGTTGAGAGTTATGAGGCTTCTGAAAAGTTCTTTAACTACAAGATGGAAGAGGGCAGCTCCGTCAGTGAGCATGTGCTTAAGATGTCTGGGCACGCAAACAAACTCCAAAGCTTGGGTATAGTGATTCCTAATGCTTTGGGGATTTACGTGTCCTCCAATCACTGCCACCAAGTTACAAGAACTTTGTGATGAACTACAATATGCAAAGCATGAACAAGACATGCCAGAACTCTTCTCCATGTTGAAATCTGCAGAAGTGGAGATCAAGAAAGAGCATCAAGTGTTGTTGGTCAATAAGAACACCAAATGCAAGAAAGGCAAGTCTAAGCAAAAGGGTAACTTCAAGAAGGGTGGTAAGAAAGTTGCCGCACCAGCGAAGAAGACCAAAGCTGGACCTAAGCCTGATACTGAATGCTTTTACTGCAAGGGAGAGGGTCACTGGAAGCGGGAATTGCCCAAAGTACTTGGAGGATTTGAAGAAAGGCAACATCAAGAAGAAAGGTATATCCGATATACATGTTATTGATGTGTATCTCACTAGTACTTGTAGTAGTGCCTAGGTATTTGATACTGGTTCGGTTGCTCATATTTGTAACTTGAAACAGGTACTGCAGAATAAACGGAAGCTAGCGAAGAACGAGGTGACGATGCGCGTTGGAAATGGATCAAAGGTTGATGTGATCGCGGTCGGCACACTACCTCTTCATCTACCATCGGGATTAGTTTTATACTTAAATAATTGTTATTTGGTGCCTGCGTTAAGCATGAACATTATATCGGGATCTTGTTTATTGCGAGACGGTTACTTGTTTAAGTCCGAGAATAATGGTTGTTCGATTTATATGAGTAATATGTTTTATGCACATGCACCTTTGATAGATGGTCTATTCTTATTGAATCTCAATAGTGGTAATACACATATTAATAACATTGAAGCTAAACGTTTGAAATTGAGCGATAACTCGACCTATATGTGGCACTGTCGTCTTGGTCACATTGGAGTGAAGCGTATGAAGAAACTCCATTCCGATGGACTTCTTGAATCACTTGATTTCGAATCACTTGAAAGATGCGAAGCATGTATGATGGGTAAAATGACTAAGACTCCATTTTCTGGTATGATGGAGCGAGCTACGGACTTATTGGAAATCATACATACCGATGTGTGTGGTCCAATGAGTGTAGCATCGCGCGTTGTTTATTGTTATGTTCTTGCCTTCACGGATGACTTGAGTAGATATGGGTATATCTATTTCATGAAACATAAGTCCAAAACTTTCGAGAAGTTTAAGGAATTTCAAAGTGAGGTAGAGAATCAACGTAACAAGAAGATTAAATTTCTATGTTCTGATCGTGGAGGTGAATATCTAAGTTATGAGTTTGGCGAGCATTTGAAGAAATGTGGAATACTTTCACAATTGACACCGCCGGGAACACCACATCGTAATGGTGTGTCCGAACATCATAATCGAACTCTCTTAGATATGGTTCTTTCTATGATGTCACTTACAGATTTACCGCTATCATTTTGGGGTTATGCATTAGAAACAGCCGCATTCACTTTAAATAGGGCACCATCTAAATCCGTTGAAACGACACCGTATGAATTATGGTTTGGGAAGAAACCTAAATTATCGTTCCTTAAAGTTTGGGGTTGCGAAGCCTATGTAAAGAAGTTACAACCGGACAAGCTTGAACCCAAAGCGGAAAAATGCGTCTTCATAGGATACCCGAAGGAAACAATTGGGTATACCTTCTATCATAGATCCGAGGGCAAAATCTTTGTTGCTAAGAATGGATCCTTTCTAGAGAAAGAATTTCTCTCGAAAGAAGTGACTGGAAGGAAAGTAGAACTCGACGAGGTTGTTGAACCTTCTCTTGAACTTGCGAGTAACGCAACACCGGAAGAAGTTCATGTGGTGCCTACACCAATAAGAGAGGAAGCTAATGATGATGATCATGAAACTTCGATTGAATTTGCTACAGAACCTCGCAGGTCAACGAGAACTCGTACCACTCCTGATTGGTATGATCCCGTTATGATTGTCATGTTGGTGGACAACACCGATGACCCTGCGACATATGAGGAAGCGATGATGAGCCCAGATTCCAATAAATGGCAAGATGCCATGAAATCCGAAATTGGATCCATGTACGAAAACCAAGTATGGACTTTGGTGGACTTACCGGATGGCCGGAAGGCTGTCAAGAACAAATGGATTTTCAAGAAGAAAACATATGTTGATGGTAATGTTACTGTCTATAAAGCTCGACTTGTCGTAAAAGGGTTTCGACAAATTCAAGGAGTTGACTACGATGAGACTTTATCACCAGTAGCGAGGCTAAAGTCTGTGAGGATTATGTTAGCAATAGCTGCATATTACGATTATGAGATATGGCAGATGGATGTCAAAACGGCGTTCCTCAATGGAGACATTGATGAAGAGTTTTGTATGATGCAACCCAAAGGTTTTGTCGATTCTAAAGACGCTAACAAGGTATGCAAACTTCAACGGTCCATATATGGGTTGAAGCAAGCATCCCGAAGTTGGAATCAACGTTTTGATAAGGTAATCAAAAGTTTTGGTTTTATACAAACTTATGGAGAAGCTTGTATTTACAAGAAGTGAGTGGGAGCTCTGTAGCATTCTTAATACTATATGTAGATGACATATTATTGATTGGGAATGATGTAGACCTTCTTAATAGTGTCAAGGAATATTTGAATAATATTTTTTCAATGAAATATCTTGGCGAAGCAGCTTACATATTAGGCATAAAGATTTATAGAGATAGATCGAGATGCCTAATATAATTGTCACAAAGTACATATTTGGACAAAGTTCTAAATAGGTTTGGAATGGAAGATAGCAAGAAAGGGTTCTTGCCCATGTTTCCCAATACGACGTTGAGTAAAAGTCAAAGTCCAGCAACGGCAGAAGATAGAGAAAGGATGAGTAAGACTCCCTATGCGTCGGACATAGGATCTCTAATGTATGCCATGTTATGTACTAGACCCGACATTGCATATGATGTTAGTTTGACTAGTAGATATCAAAGTGATCCAGGAGTGGATCATTGGACAGCGGTCAAAAACATCCTTAAGTACTTGAGAAGAACTAAGGATATGGTTCTTTCTTATGGAGGTGATGAACAGATCGTTGTTAATGGTTACACCGATGCTAGTTGGAACACCGATCCGGATGATTCTAAATCACAATCTGGATATGTATTTACTTTGAATGGTGCAGCTATTAGGAGGAGAGGAGTGCAAAGCAAAGCGTTGTGGCGAGATCTTCAACTAAATCGGAATACATAGCTGCTTAGGAGGCTTCACAAAAAGCGATATGGATGAAGGAGTTCATTACAGAGCTCGGTGTGGTTCCAAGTGCGCTGGACCCAATGTCTATCTACTGTGATAACATGGGTGCCATAGCCAATGCGCAAGAACCAAGGTCACACAAGAAGTTGAAGCACATCAAGCTACGTTTTCACGCTATTCGAGAACATGTCCCAGATGGTGACATAAAGATTTGCAAAGTACACACAGATCTGAATGTGGCGGATCCGTTGACTAAACCTCTCCCGAGGGCAAAACATGACCAACACCAAACTGCCATGGGTGTTCAGTATATTACCATGTAATCTAGATTAGTTGACTCTAGTGCAAGTGGGAGACTATTGGAGATATGCCCTAGAGGCAATAATAAATGTAGTTATTATTATATCTTTGTGTTTATGATAAATGTTTACATTCATGCTATAATAGTATTAATAAGAAACATTAATACTTGTGTGATTTGTAAACTAAATTAGAGTGCCTAGTAAAGCCTCTTCTTAATACTAGCTTGTTGATTAATAGATGATCATGGTTTCTTGATCATGAACATTTGAGATGTTGTTATCAACAAGATATTATCATTAGGAGAATGGTCTGATGGACATACTCCTATAGATAAGCGTAGCATAAAGATCAAGTCATTTTAATAGTTCAATTGCTATAAGCTTTCTGAATAGTAACCTAATTACTTCGACCATGAGATCATGCTTATCACCATCACCGGAAGGATGCTTTGATGACATCAAACACCACACCGTAACTGGGTGGCTATAAAGATGGCATTGAGTGTTCGGAAAGTATGGGTTGAGACACATGGATAAAGAGTGGGATTTGTCCATCCATATGACGGATAGATATACTCTGGGCCCTCTCGGTGGAATGTCATACAATTAGCTTGCAAGCATGTGACTGGCTCACAAGGGATCACATATCACGGGAACGAGAAAAGAGTACTTATCAGTAACTAGGTTGAACTAGGTATGCAGAGATACCGACGATCAAAACCTCGGATAAGTAAACTATCGTGAGACAAAGGGAAATTGGTATCATATGTAAGTGGTTCATTCGATCGCAAAGTAATCATAGAAATATGTGGGAGCCATATGAATTTCCAGATTCCTCTATTGGTTATTGTTCGGAGAAGTATCTCGATCATGTCCGCATAATTCACGAACCGTAGGGAGACACACTTAAGGATTCGATGTTGTTGAGTAGTTATGGAATGATGAGTAAGAGACCGAATGTTGTTCGGAGTCTCGGATGGGATCCGGGATATCACGAGGAGATCCAGAATGGTCCGGATAATAAGATTCATATAAGGAAAGTCCTATTTCGGAGTTGGAGAATGATTCCGGTGTTTTCATCGGGAATGTTCTAGAAGGTTCCGGAAGGTCCGGCACTCCGGAGGGGAAGGGTACATGAATGTGTCATAACAATGTGCAATGGTTGCATCATGTACTAGGTATCATGGCTGGGCAAAATAAAGGGATAAATCAAATCCTAGTTTGAAAAGTCAAACGCCAATTTGAAAAAGTCAAATGGCAGTTTTGCTTGGTGGAGGGAGAGTAGGAAACCTACTTGGGGAGGAGTTCCTCTCCCTCCACCCGCCGGCCAAGGAGGTCGACTTGGGGGAGGACTCCCTCCTCCTTGGCCACGCCCTCCCACCTATAAAAGGAGTGGCAAGGGTGCCCCTCTAGACCTACACCTCTCTCCACCAAAACCCTAACCCTAGCCGCCGGCCACCAAGTCGTCGCCGCCGCCCTAGGGTTTTCCCTAGCCGCCGAGCTAGCTCCCTCCCCAAGCCCTATCCGCCGGCCTAGATCTCTCACCTTGGTGCCTCTAAACCCTAGATCGCCAAGGCCTCTCTCATAGTCCACCATACTCGCTCCGGCTTAAGGCGAAGCCCTGCGATATCTCCCCTCTACTTCCGATACCACGCCGTCGTGCTGCCGGAATCACGAGGAGAGTGCTACAACCTCAGCTGTCTGCTGGAACAAGGGAGAGGAAGGTCTTCATCGAGTACCGAACGTGTGATCGACTGTGGAAGCGCTGCCGGAAGGATCGTCTACACGATCTTGAGATCGGCAAGAGTACGACTACATCACCCACGAGAATCTGCTCTCGTTAAACACTTTGGAATCTTCGAGGGTGAGTTCCTCTATTGACTCGTTGCTACAATCTAGTAGATAGATCTTGGCTTGTTTGTTTGCATGCGGTAAAAATTTTTTGTTATCCATGCTACGAATCCCTACACATACGTCCCGGTTTGTAACACAAACCGGGATTAAAGGTTAGGCGTCAGCCACGTGGCGTGGCACACACCTTTAGTCCCTGTTTGTGTTATAAACCGGGACGTATGCTCCCGCCCTCTATAAATGCAACGCCCCAGCCCTCTGCCTCCACTCTGTTTTTTCTTGGTGGAAGGTGTGAGGGGTGTGCTAGTTTTTTCCCCTATGCATGCATTCAAGGTGTTTGATGAAATGTTTGAGTGAATGATCCCGTTCAATTTCTCACAGAACAAAAATATAGAAGGTGTCCGAGACGCACTTGAGCTTTCTCCTCTTTATTTTCCTCGATCGAGGTTAGCAATCTTATCTCTCTGTCATTGATACAATGCATGTGTCGATGTGAATTGGTCATTTCACTATTTATGATGTCCTGTTTTTGATAAACTTACTTATATGATGTAGATGAACGGTCGGGAATGGATATACGGTAACCGGCGTGTACCCGGGTATATGAAAGGCATGGATAAATTTATCGATGTGGCTACAACAAACAAAGAGAATGGTTTTATACGTTGTCCATGTGTTCAATGTCGGAACAACAAGGAGTACTCCTCCTCGAAAATCATTCGATGCCACCTGATTATGAAAGGTTTCATGCCCAACTATAATTGCTAGACCAAGCACGGGGAAAGAGGGGGAAGATGGTGAAGAAGAAGATGATGATAACAACTATCATCATATATTTCCTGAATACAGTGATACTGCAATGGAAGACAATGGAGAGGAAGGAGGTGAAGAACAGGCATCATATGAGCCGGCTGATGAACTTGGTAGGGTTATTTCTGATGCAAAGCGATACTGTGAAACAGAAAATGAGAAGTTGAAGTTAGAGGGCATGTTAGAAGATCACCAGAAATTGTTGTACCCAAATTGTGAAGATGGCAGCACAAAGCTCGGTACCACACTGGAATTGTTGCGATGGAAGGCAGAGTGTGGTCTAACTGACTCCTCATTTGAAAAGATGCTGAAAATAATGAAGCCGAAGTTTCAAAAACATAAAGAACTTCCCGAGAGTACCTACAAAGCAAAGAAGACTCTCTGTCCTCTAGGATTATATGTGCAAAAGATACATGCATGCATTAATGACTGCATCCTCCTCGGTTCACAGTGGATAAAAACATAAAGAACTTCCCGAGAGTACCTACAAAGTAAGAAAGACGGGAAGTTGAGACACCCTGCTGATGGGTCACAGTGGAGAAAAATCAAGAGAGACTTCCTGGACTTTGCAGGTGACGCAAGGAACTTATGGTTTGGTCTAAGTACGGATGGCATGAATCCTTTTGGGGAGCAGAGCTGGAGTCACAACACCTGGCCCGTGACTCTATGTATCTACAACCTTCCTCCTTGGTTGTGCATGAAGCGTATGTTCATTATGATGCCAGTGCTCATCCAAGGCCCGAAGCAACCGGGCAACGACATTGATGTGTACCTTAGGCCATTAGTTGAAGAACTCTTACAGTTGTGGGGCAAACCAGGTGTACGTGCGTGGGATGAGAACAAACAGGAGCCATTTGATCTACGAGGGTTGATCTTCGTAATCATCAATGATTGGCCTGCTCTTAGTAACCTTTCAGGACAGACAAACAAGGGATATAAGGCATGCACACACTGTTTAGATAAGACTGAAGGTACATATTTGCATAAATGCAAGAAGGTTGTGTACCTAGCGAATCGATGGTTTCTTCCGACCAATCATCCCGTAAGAAAGAAAGGCAAGCATTTCAAAGGTGAGGAAGATCACCGGAAGAAGCCTGAACTCCCTGCTGGTGATGATGTATTTGGTATGGTCAAGGACATAGAAGTAATATTTGGAAAGGGTCTCGGCGGTCAATCAGTTTCGAACGACGTCGCTACAGGAAACGCACCCATGTGGAAGAAGAAATCTATATTTTGGGAGCTGACATATTGGAAAGTCCTGCGTGTCCGCTCTTCAATCGATGTGATGCACGTGACGAAGAATCTTTGCGTGAACCTTCTAGGATTCCTAGGCATGTATGGGAAGACAAAAGATACACCAGAAGCACGGGAGGACCAACAAATTATGAAAGACCCAAAGAACATGCATACACAGAACAAGACGGATAAAGGGCGTCACTTAAGTCGTGTCAGCTATGCTCTTACCAAAGCAGAGAAGGAAATATTTTTTGAAGTCCTTTACAGTATCAAGGTGTCGTCTGGCTTCTCATCTAATATTAAGGGGATAATAAATATGGCAGAGAAAAAGTTCCAAAACCTGAAGTCTCATGACTGTCATGTGATTATGACGCAGTTGCTTTTGATTGCATTGAGGGGGCTTCTACCGGAAAATGTTTGAGTACCCATTGTGAAGCTGTGTGCATTCCTCAATGCAATATCTCAGAAGGTAATCAATCCAGATATTCTGCCAAGGTTACAGAAGGATGTGGTACAATGTCTTGTTAGTTTTGAGTTGGTCTTCCCACCATCCTTCTTCAATATTATGACGCATCTCCTGGTTCACCTAGTGGAAGAGATTGCCATTTTCGGTCCGGTATTTCTGCACAATATGTTCCCCTTTGAGAGGTTCATGGGAGTCTTAAAGAAATATGTTCATAACCATGCTAGACCAGAAGGAAGCATCTCCAAGGGATATGGAATAGAGGAGGTCATTGAGTTTTGTGTTGACTTTATTCCTGACCTTAAGCCGATTGGTGTTTCTGACTCGCGGCATGAGGGAAGACTAAGTGGAAAAGGCACGCTGGGAAAGAAAGCAATGATATGTAGGGACGGGGATTCTTTCACTAAAGCACACTACACAGTTCTACATAATTCCACCTTGGCAGCTCCGTATATCGAGGAACACAAGAATATTGTACGCTCCAAAAACCCGGGGAAGCCTGAATCATGGATTACAGATGAACACATGAAGTCTTTCGGTGGTTGGATGCGGACACATCTCTTGAATGACACCACTATTGGAGATCAGCTATACTTGTTGGCCGCGTCACCATCTTCTACTGTATTGAATTTCCAAGGGTACGAAATAAATGGGAATACATTCTACATGATCTCCCAAGATAAAAAGAGCACCAACCAAAATAGTGGTGTACGCTTTGATGCAATATACGAGAATGGACAAAAGGACACATACTATGGTTACATAGAGGAGATATGGGAACTGGACTATGGAGTCTCTTTTAAGGTCCCTTTGTTTAGCTGCAAATGGGTCAACCTAAATGGGGAAGGGGTAAAGATAGACCAGTTGTACGGAATGACAATAGTGGATCTCAAAAATCTTGGTTATAGAGATGAACCATTCATCCTAGCCAATGATGTGTCTCAGGTTTTCTATGTGAAGGACATGTCCTCCAGACCGAAAAAAATAAAAAATATGCAAACGAATACATCATATGATGAGCCAAAGCGTCACATAGTTCTTTCAGGGAAAAGAAACATCGTGGGAATCGAGGACAAGACAGACATGTCAGAAGATTATAATAAGTTTGATAAAATTCTGCCCTTCATAGTGAAAACTGACCCACGCATTCTGTTAAGTAAAGAAGATGCTCCATGGTTACGTCTGAAGCGATCATAAGGAAGGACATATGCCAAGAAGTTCATGCTCATATTATGTAACTCTAGTTCATGTCTTTCGCGGTTTGTGGCTTGACCGAAGGATATCTTTCGCGGTTTGTGGCTTGACCGGGACTATATATAGGGGGGCCTTTAGTACCAGTTTTGTAGTCTCAATTTTTAATATTAATAAATGTCTTGAGTGTTAGTCCCGTTTTGTGGCTGGACCGGGACTATGAAGAAGTTGTCCCGATTCGTACTTACCATTAAGATCTGATCTCCAAACGCGCGCGGTCACATATTAGGGAGTGCCTCTATGACCAGTTCCTTGGAGATGCCGGAGGACTGGGATCCGACGGCATCTCCCTGAAACTGGTCGTAGTGGTGTCCCTGCTCTCAAAAACCATCTTGCAGCTTGTAACTTCTCTAACTAGATCAATACACCTGGGAGCTAACTAATTTCACATATTAGGGAGTGCCTCTATGACCAGTATCTTGGAGATGCCAGAGGACTAGGATCCGGCGGCATCTCCGTGAAACTGGTCGTAGTGGTGTCCCTGCTCTCGAAAACAATATTGGAGATGCCTCAATCTGGCTGAAGGACTGGACTCACAAGGATGCCTATTTATAGTACAAGCAGCTCGGCATAGTGTCGACACTTACGAAATAATGTCGACACTCACCCCTATTATTAGTGCTGACTCGTGTTTTGTCCTGGTTGGTGTCTCCAACCGGGACTAAAGGTTCATCTTTAGTCCCGGTTGGTGACACCATCTGGGACAAGGTATACGCCGCACGACATAATGTCGACACTCACCCCTATCATTAGTGCTGCCTGGCCCAGCCTCCTGAAATCCCTCCAACCGGGACTAAAGATGAACCTTTAGTATATTGAAAATCTGAACAATAAAAATCCTTCGCGTGGTGTCATATTATGTGACATAGTTGAAAGGAAAAATACCAGACTTAGCATATTATGTGGCATAGTTTGTGATGCTGTGCCCATATTATGCATGCATGTGTACATTGGTATGGAGAACAATGTTGCAGGAGGAAGTTTTCCTTTTTGTCGCATGGAAAAGCCCTTTTCCATTTTCCGAGCGCAAAAAACGGGTCGTTTTGTGAAGCAACCACCAAAATGTTGTTTCAGAATACTACCGTCCCATTTTCATAAAATACTAGACCACCTTACGTGGACTATCTCCCAACTGGGACATCTCAAACCTTTTCGTCCATCCCGGGTAAAAAGGACAAATGTCTGCCGAATCGGCAGGAAGTGGGTCCGGTTTGTACTAGAGGTACATGATCTATCGTCCGTGATTTTTTTGAAAAAATCATTTTTAGACTCGCAATATGTGGTTTCTTCAGAGATCCAATGCAAGTTCTAACGATGCTCGTCCCCTATCTTCATGCACGCCGGTTCAACCATAGTTAGAAATTCAGAAAATTCAAAACGGGCATAATAAATTCAAAAAAAATCTGAACAATGAAAATCCTTCGCGTGGTGTCATATTATGTGACATAGTTGAAAGGAAAAATACCAGACTTGGTATATTGATCATGTCTCGAAAAAACCTTCACAAAATGACCTATCATGTTCGAGGTTTCATGACTTTCGGCCCAAATGACCGATGTTATGTGCTGAATCACGGCATAGTTTGTGATGTTGTGCCCATATTATGCATGCATGTGGAAATTGGTATGGAGAACAATGTTGCTGGAGGAAGTTTTCCTTTTTGTCGCACGGAAAAACCCTTTTCCATTTTCCGAGCGCAAAAAACGGGTCGTTTTGTGAAGTAACCACCAAAATGCTGTTTCAGAATGCAACCGTCCCATTTTCCTAAAATACTAGACCACCTTACATGGACTATCTCCCAACCGAGACATCTTAAACCTTTTCGTCCATCCCGGGTAAAAGGACAAATGTCTATCGAATCGGCAGGAAGTGGGTCCGGTTTGTACTACAGGTACATGAAAAAAATCATTTTTAGACTCGCAATATGTGGTTTCTTCAGAGATCCAATGCAAGTTCTAAATGAGCCATTTTTCTTCCCGCTATTTCTTCCCGCCATTTTTCTTCCCGCCATTTCTTCCCTGCATTTCTCCCGCCATTTATTCCCGCCCGTTTTTCCCGCCAGTTCTTCCCTCCAGTTATCTTCCTGCCATTTCTCACTATATATATATATATATGTAGGGTTGGCCTCCATTGTCATTGCACATCTCTAGACTCATATCTGCAACCTCATCACTCTTTAGCATGACTTCCACCGTAGCACTAACTCCCAGGGAGCGGAGGCGCTTTGCGCCTCGAACTACCCCTGCCCGCCGGGATACTATGTCCCCGTAGGCTGGATGCTGAGCGCTGGAGGCGTGCCGGTTCCTCCTGTCCCTCTAGGTGTGGCGCGTCGGATGGCCATCACGAACCACTACTACTTCGAGCTCACGCCGGAGCAGCGGAGGAATCTCAGATGGCATCCCGACTATTTCCTGACTTGGGAAGCCTTTGTTGTGGATCGGCGTGAGAGGGCGCTCGCCAGGCACGAGGAGGACGGCACACCTCCTCCGAACATCAACGAGGCCGGCCGTCGGTTGTGGTGGCGCGGTCGGACTCTCTAGAGCGTCATGGCCTACGACACGGCCGCCGACTCTAGCCCCCGCCTGCGCTACCCTCAAGTCCAGCCCACTCGTACTCATCCTGCAAGGTTCAACTACGGTGACCCCGACGACGACAGCGACGACGGCCGCGGCGAGTACGACGACTACAGAGGCGAGTATTACAGGTGTAGGCAGGAGCATGACTGAATCACTCCAACATTGCAAAACAAGTTCGGCCGATTATGGCTTAATCTGGCCATGTATCTTAATTTTCAGTTTTTCTATGTAACTTTGTGTTAGTTGCGTTATGTACTTTAATTCCAGTTTTATCCTAACAAAATTTTCTTTCCGCCCATTATTTCCCGTCCTTTTTCCCGCCCATTAATATATAAAAAATATAAGTTAATTAAAATCCAAATTAAAAACAGAAAATGGTTTTGAATTATTTATTCAAATCCAAACACATTTCATGTTTAAAGTTTTTCTAAATTCCAAATTAATATTTAAAAAGTATAAGTTAATTCATTTTTAATTTTAAATGGTTACATTAATTATTTTTAAAAACAGAAAATGGTTTTGAATTACTTATTCAAATTCGAACACTTTTTATGTTTAAAGTTTTTCTAAATTCCAAATTAATATTCAAAAAATATAAGTTAATTCATTTTTTATTTTTTATGGTTCATAGTTTAAATGGTTACATTAATTATTTTTTAAAACAGAAAATGGTATTGAATTATTTATTCCAATCCAAACACTTTTGATGTTTAAAGTTTTTCTAAATTCCAAATTAATATTCAAAAAATATAAGTTAATTCATTTCTAATTTTAAATGGTTCATAGTTTAAATGGTTACATTAATTATTTTTAAAAACAGAAAATGGTTTTGAATTATTTATTGAAATCCAAACAGTTTTTATGTTTAAAGTTTTTCTAAATTCCAAATTAATATTCAAAAAATATAAGTTAATTCATTTTTTATTTTAAATGGTTCATAGTTTAAATGGTTACATTAATTATTTTTAAAAACAGAAAATGGTTTTGAATTAGTTATTCAAATTCAAACATTTTTTATGTTTAAAGTTTTTCTAAATTTCAAAGTAATTATCATTTAAAAAAATTACAAATTTAAACCCCAAAATAAAAAATAAGGCGGGAACAGAGAGAAAATTCCTGAATTTTTTTGAAAACAGGGCCATATGTCTCGGTTGGAGCCACCAACCGGGACTAAAGACCCTGCGCGCGCCAACCCTTGGTCTGCTGAAAAAAAGTGGAGTATCCGTCCCGGTTGGTGGCTCCAACCGGGATGTATGACCCTTTAGTCCCGATTCGAGCCACCAACCGGGACGTATACTCCCCCCCTTTATAACTTGCGCGCCTCTTCTTCTTTTTCCCCATCTCACTTCTCTGCTTTCATCGATGACGCCGCTAGGCTGCCCGCGCCGCCGGCCGCTGCCGCCTCCGCCTGCCTCCGCCTCCTCGGCCGCCTCTCCGTCATCCTCGCCACAAGCGCTCCATCGCCCGTGTCAGCCAGCTGCCCGCCTGTGTCCTTCCCGCGCCGCCCTTCTTCCTCGACTGTGCCGAGAGTCCTTCCCGGCCCCGACCGCCACCGCGTCTCCCTCTGCTCGTCCTTCCCCGACCGCGCCGCCCGCATCCACAGCGCCGGTATAACACCCAAGAGATGTGTATATACTGTGTATATAGATTTTTTTGACATGTGTATATACTGTGTATTTTTTTTTGACATGTGTAGATGTATTTAGATTTTAGGTGTGTATGCATATATTATTTTATTAGGTGTATGTATATATTATTTTAGGTGTATATTATTCTAGGTGTATGTATATATTATTTAGATTTTAGGTGTATAGTTGTTAGATGATTTAGGTGTGTATTTAGATGATGTAGATCCTGACGGGCGCGCGCACTAGTGATGATATTTAGCTGATGATTATTTTAGTTGATATGATCCCGACGCCTGCGCACATGGAGACGTCGTCGGCCCGCCAGGGCTACCCTGTCACCTCTCTGTCCGCCGTGCATCGTGCATTCTCTCCTCTTTCTCCTCGTGCTCTCCCTCTCTGGCCAAACCCTAGCCGGCCCTAGTAGCCGGCCGTCGTGGTGAGCTGCTGGTTCTCGTGGACCCTATCTCTCGCCCCCTCTCGCTCTTGTTCCTCCTCCCCGTCGACCACCTACCACCACCGCCTCTCATCGTTGTCGTGCTCCCCTCTCCGGTGACCTTTTCGATGCGGCGCCGCTACTCTTTGGCTCGCCTCAACCTCCTCTCTCTAGCACGCACACGCACACAGCCTAGCTCGCGCTCCACCGTCGTCCCCTTTGTCGTTTTGAGGCTCACCGGCGTCAATGCGACATCACGGTGGTCAACCCCCAGTCAACCTGGCCTAGGTCCCACCCTGCCCACGTGGAGGATGAGTTGGACTAGGGCCCAACTGTCTGTCTCTCTGGCTAGCTATAGCCCGGGTGTAAAAAGTATATAAGTTGGTTTTAATAATTCCAGAAAATGATTTAATATTATAAAATCAATAACTTATTGTTTATAAGTCAGAAAAATACAAATAATATATCAAATTGTTCAGAAAAATGAAACCTATCTATTTAACCTATAATAATGCATTGTTCAACAACTTAAATGACAAGTATAATTAGAAGAACAAATGCACCCCTCTCATATGTTCCGGAATTTCCCCGAGTTAGGGTTTTCACCCCTCGGAACCCCGATGAAATCATCGAGCATGTCTTAGGGTTACATTCCAATGCAAATTAACTTGTCATATCATCATACTTGCTTGAGCATTGCATCAATTCCATGTGTTGATTGTTTCCCTTTCTTTCCGGTGTTTGGTTCTTCCCGGTAGAATACATTCCAATTTATTTTTATTATTGTGTATGTATATATTAGGGTTTCTCTGAATTAGGGTTTATATCTCTCAACACCGTACCTAACATTCTCCCTTAGCCGCTTTGACTTATCCGTTTTTTCACCTATGCAGGAAATATGGACCCACATAACAGAGACGAAGAAAAGGAAGAGTTGATCCAAGGTGTGATCCGCGGGGAAGAAAATTTAGATGTATCGACGTTTCTGAACAACTCCGGTGAGGGTGATCCTCTTTTTGCCGGAATAGATGACTTGTTTGAGGTTGAAGGTGATGCCTTACGCGAGGGACAAGGCGATTCCTTGTGTAATCGAGAAGACGACCGCTCTGGAGAGGTGCATGTAATATAATTAATTCATTAATTAATCATCTGCTCTCTATATAGAAATAGTAACGACGATCTTTCTTCTTTTAGCCCTCCGGATTGAACAAATCTACTGAAAAGAGCGGACGAGGCCCAACCAAAAAGTTGGAAGACCATGAGAGGTTCAGGATCGAAGATATCGGTGAAGACGGCAAACCGACGGCTCCCGAAGTTATCGCAATCAAATATGTGGCACAATGCGGAGTAATCGTTAGGGACTTAATCCCGATCACTATTCAAAATTGGAATAGGCTTGTTGATGCGAAAGAAGAGGGAACATGTTTGTTTGTCCCTAACAAGGCCAAAGATTTACTATGGAAGAGGCTCATGCTTAATTTCAAACTACCGAAGATAGAGCTGGATCCAAATGCGGAGGATCCAGTTGAGGACGCCTTAGAACATGGGAGAGCCATGGAGGCTAAGGTCAGGGAGTGGGCTTTGAAGAAGATGGCCCAGTGTTTCACCAACTGGAAGAAAAGATTGCACCTTGACTATGTCGTGAAAGAGAAGACTCCGGATTTCAAGAATATTTAGTTTGAGAAGATAAAACCATTCTGGGTTGAGTTTGTGAAATACAAGACATCAGAAAAAGCTAAGAAAATGTCTGCAACGAATAATTTGAATGCTTCTAACAAGAAGTATCACCATACTATGGGGAAGGTGGCTACAGGGCTGGAATTCCTAAGTGGGAGAAACTTGAGAATGAACTGCGTGCTAAAAAGATCACCCCAGAGACAGACGATTGGGTAGAACGTGCAAGGAATTGGTTTTACGGGCATGGGGGCACGTTGGACTCGGAAGGGATGTGTATATATAACATACGACATAAAGAAGACCCCTTGATAATCGAGAAGATGAGAAAAGCAGTAAAGGCTGTTAAAAATGGGGACTTCATTCCCGATAGAGAGAATGATGAGCTCACACTCGCCCTTGGAAATAAGGAACATGGTGGACGAACACGAGGCACAAGAGGCTCCAAACCATGGAGGACTGGGTTTCCCGAAGAGAGGAAGAAATATCCTGATAGAAGTCGTCAGAGGAGAAAGGACAAGGCGGAAGTTGAAGAAGATATTCAGAAAGAGCGAATGCGTATAATTGAAGAACGAATAAAGCAACAACAAGATGAAATTAACGCACTTAAAGAGCAAAGTACTACCGGCCCATCTCAGCAGCACACTGCATTCGATTCTACCGGCCTATCGAATAATCAAAAAGCAGTGTGGCTTCCACCGAGGTCCCGGGTGATGACAATGGCGATGACAATGGTGCACCGACGATGGCTCCTATTGGCTACCCAGTGGATGATATCACAGAAATGACACACTGCGAGTTACATGTCAAAGTTGTGAACATATCAATGAAGGTGGAGGTCGGCTATGCCTTACCAATTGGATCCACACCAACTTACCACTGTCGTCCGGTTCCAGAGGTCTACGCTGTTGTCGGGGTGGATGAAATCATGCCCACCTTTGAAGTTTTGAAGCTTGACTACCCTGCAGGTGAAGGGGATGTGACTGAACTGGGAGACGCAACAAACGTCACCATTCTATGGCCAAAGGAATGTATCGTGCTTCGAAATCACACGCCAAGACCATCTTCGCCGCCGCCTCATCCGTCTCTAGCGAGGTCGTCGCGGCATCCGCTCGTCGCCTCGCTTCGCCGTCGCCTCACCAATCTCCGCAGCCATCGCCATGAGCCATCGCCGCGCCTCGGGATAAAAAGCGTAAGCGTCGCTACTACTGTCGTGGTGGCGATCACCGAAACGTAAACAAGAGCCTCTTCCAAAAGTACCAAAGGTTCCTCCCAAGAGAGCTTATGACTGTACTGAAGAGGAGACTACGGCGATCGTTGATGCGGAAACGACAGTGTTTTTTGCTAAGCTGAGGCAGCCGAAAGAGCCAGAGTTCCCCAGCACCAAAGAAGAAAAAGCCAGAGTGTTAAAAATGCTAAAGACTCATCATCAACCCGAGCCAAAGCTATCATCAGACTATGAGCGTTCTATTCTTAAGTCACATGCGGCACAACAAGCCTCGAAGAGCAGTACTGATGCAAGCGAGAAATCTGTTGCCCAGCTCGGAGAACAAGCAAAACAGTCTTGCGCCCCTCTCAAGGTGATTTCCCATACCAATGTGGGGTCGAGCAAATATGGGGCCGAAGAGCAGTATGATCCAGAGGTAGTTGCAGAATACGGAGAAGCTGTCGCTGCTCAAGGTATGAGTATTGCGCAGTACTTATCCCAGTTAGAGTACTTCCCCGTGAGTTAAGTAGCATACAAATACCAGTACGGCAAACCTCTCGTCAAACCTGAAGAGCTAAATAATCTTCTAGCAAAAATGCGAAGATTGCATAACTGGTACATGCATGACACAAAGGCCAGGGCTAACTGGATAGTGCTGAAGGTTACAAAAAAGCATTATGGGAAAGAAATGTATCACATGATATCCATTGAATTTGATGAACTATTTCAATTATTCAATCAAGATACCTTGGACAAATCGATCATCAGTGCCTATTGTCTGTAAGTACTAATTTTGTAATTAATTTAGTCTCTAGCTATCTCACCTTGTTTATTGCATGTATATAATCATATTGTAATATGCAGAATGAAGATTCTCGAATGCAGCAGAGGATAAATCTATGACATTGGCTTCATTGACCCATATTGGGTTCATCAAACTAATCTCAAAACAAGCCCCCAGGATACGGAGGATAATATAGTACACGCGTTAAGGTTTCAAGAAACTAGAAGGGAAATACTATTTCCTTACAACTTAGAGTGAGTGTTATTGTCTTGTATACACTTTCTATTTCGCTTACTCGATGTTAAGTATATAATTGATTAGTTATGCATTCGCAGCTTCCACTATATTCTGTTAATCATTCAACTTGACAAAGGGTGTGTACTAGTCATGGACTCGAAACATAACCCCCTTGAGCAGTGGAAGGACATGCAGATGCTTCTCCAGCTATAATTCTAATAATTATGATACTATATCGGCAACGTTCGTGAATTTTATGATATCAAGTAATTAATAACTTATTTTATTCGTTTTCTTCGCCGGGCAGCGCTTGGAAACGGTTCACCAACAAGGCTAGGGGTGTTTGGAAAGCGGAACTTACTTTTGAAGCACTAGATGTAAGTACCACTAGCTATATCCGCGCATCTCTTTGATTCTAGTTTTGATACAGTTATTATCATGCTTGATTATTATTTTGATTGAACTATGTTCTCGTAAAGTGCCTGACGCAGGGACCAGGTAACAATCTATATGGATACTATGTTTGCGAGTTCATCCGGCATACGTGCGATGAGAAGGGCAGAAATTTAGAGCAACTCCATGTACGTAAACAATTTCTATAGTTTTTAATTATAATCAAATTGTGTTTAGTTTCATTCATATAGGCCGACTCCTTTTTTAAATCAGATCGAACGTCTACGGGACGGTCTTCTGCCAAAGGATCGCGTACGAGCAATTCAGGAGGAATTGGCGGGATTCTTGGATGCATAAGTCCTAAACCCAAAAGAGTAATACTATTCGGCTGTGTATAAACAATAGGGATTGTATAAAGAGCAACTTTTGTATGTAGTGCATGAACTCGATCCGTGAATCGAATGTAATATTGTCATGATGATCTTGTGTAATATAATGGTTCCTTCATTGATGAGTGCAAAACACTAAATAAACAATAAAACAACATAAATGAATTCTCTGCCACGGCACAAAAAGTGGTCAAAATGCTGCCGCGGCAACAAAAGTTGCCAAAATGAATTCTCTGTCGCAGAGAAATGTGTCAAATATCTGCCGCGGCAGAAGGTTATTTGTCCCGGTTTGTGTTACGAACTGGGACGGTTGCTCCTCCCCCTTCGCACGGAGCAGCAGCCACGTGTACACTCTTTAGTCCCGGTTGGTGGGGCAACCGGGACTAAAGGTTGGGGCTTTAGTCCCGATTGCCCCGTCCCGATTGGGGAAGCGGGACTAAAGACCCTTACGAACCGGGACATAAGGGCCGTTCTGCACCAATGAGGGCATAACATCCGACTGCTAATAGATTTACGCTTGCATCTGAATAATGTCAAAAAATCATGTGCATGCATGACTCCAAGTTCGGTTTAGCAATTTTATGTGATTCCGTCCGGGAAGTAATTATATGCTTAAGTACATTTCCACGTCCTTAACTAAGATACACAAAACTCATATGAAAAATGCATCACTACCTAAGATTCACATAAAATTGCTAGTGTATGAAAAGAATGGGATTCGAGTAAGTTTAATGAAAGAGTCACTGCCTATAGATTGTTTATAACACCATTCACAAGTTTGCATGCACACATGCACATGTGAAGAACTAAAAACCAAATAGATCAATCAGCACTTGTTGAGACGGCTGGTTTAAAACTTCTTTTAGAGAACATAAAACTTCAGTACGTATATTAAAACAAAGAGCGCTAATTAGAAGCTTGAAGAACAGAAGGTCTCCATACTACAGCGACGCGCAGGGTTGCTCCTCCTCGCCGGCAACGAGCTTGCTGGTGTCGTCCCATGACGAAGCGCCTCGAGGTCGTTGGGTGGAGGCGAGTACAGATCATCGTCGCTGTTGGTCCTGCATGTGGTTGTATCCGAAGATGTCTTACTGCCAATGTCGCAGCCGCTGACTTTTCTTCCATCACTACTGCCGGTGCCTCCTCCACGACCATCGCCGTCTCCTACTCCGCCACCTTCGCCGCCTCCTCCACTTGTTAGTGTATGTAATATGTTTACGTATACGATACGGAGTAGTACTCCGATTGTATACGTACCTTCCTTGTACCGTCATGTAGGGGGCTTTTCCCTACACTATATAACACGCAACCAACGATCCGAGAAGGTACGCTCGTTCCACCAAAGCTAATATGGTATCAGAGCAGGCCTCTTCCCTACTCTAGCCGCCGTAGAAACCCTAACACATCTCGACGCCGCCACAGCTCTGTGATCGTCGCCGCTGCCTGCTGCCGCCGCACAAAACAACTACAAGATCTGCCGCCGCCGCTACTTGTTGCCGCCGCCGCCCACATACATCTACAAGATCTGCCGCCGCCGCCGCTACTTGTTGCCGCCGCCGCCCACATACATCTACAAACCCCAGAACAACCACGTCGCTGCCGCAAGATCTTGCACGCCGCCACGTTCACAGAGCCCACGCAGCCACTGCTTCCTTGTCATCGCTGCCTCGCATCATGGGATCGTCGTCTACCGCTGCCTCCCTCACCGCTGCGCTTGGTGCTCCACCCTCGCAGCTACTGACGGGCGAGAATGCCCTCGTCTGGAAAGCTCTGGTCGTCCCCGCTCTCCGTGGTGCCCATGTTCTTCCTCTAGTTGAGGGTAATGACAAGGAAACGGCAGAAACCATTGAAATTGAAGATGCAAATCAGAAGAAAATAAGTGTTGAAAATCCTGCATATGTCACTTGGGTGTCCCGTGATCAACAAGTCCTCCGCTTGTTACTCAATGCCCTGTCGCCAGATGTTCTAGCACATGTGATCGGACTTGAGACCTTCGCTGAAGTTTGGACTGCTATCAATGAACTTTTCTCCCCGAAGTCCAAGTCCAGAATTCAGCAACTTCGTTCCTCTCTAAATGATACTCGCAAGGGTGATCTCACTGCTGATAAATACTTTGCGAAGATGCAGTGTCTCTCCACCGAGCTCGCTTCAGCCGGCAAGCCTCTAGATGATGATGAGTTGATCTGGTATATTCTCAATGGACTTGGTGCAATAACCTCATCACTGATGTTCGTGCTAATCTGAACACCACTCTCACGAAGCTTCTGGGACAGCTCCAAGCATATGATAAACTACACAAGCCGGCTGAAGATGTTGGGTTCATGTCCTCTGCTAATGTTGCTCGCCGTGGAGGTGGAGACTCGCGTGGCCAGGATCGTCCTCGCCAATATGATGGGCGTTCAAACCGTGGTCGCCAAGACCGTGGTCACCAGGATTACCGCAATCGCAACGATCGTTATCAGGACAACCGTGGCCGCTATGATGATGATCGCCGTGACGATGGTCGCAACCAAGAGATGCGCCATGGTCGCTATGACGACGATCGGCGTGGTGGTGGTGGTCGTCGTGATGATACTGGCCGTCGCAATGATAGTGGCCGCCATCGTGATCGGGTCCCCACTCCGTTTGTTGATGTCACATGCCAAATCTGCAAAAAATATGGACACCCCGCTCGTGATTGCTGTTGGCGATTACAGGATGACACGGATGATGAGGGAGATCGAGGACTCAAGAGCTCCAATATGGTGTCCTATGGCGTCGATACAAATTGGTACCCGGACACTGGATCTACTGATCATCTTACAAGTTAGTTGAGCAAACTCACCACTCAGGACAAGTACCAGGGGCGCGATTAGGTTCACACTGCCGATGGTAATGGTATGCACATCAGCACATTGGTCACTCTATTTTACGCACCCCAAATAATTCCTTTCATATTAATAATGTGCTTCATGTTCCACAATCCACAAAAAATCTTTTATCTGTCCATCGTTTCACTCTTGACAATGATGTTTATATTGAGTTTCACCCCTTCTTTTTCTTGATAAAGGATCGCGCCACCCAGAGAATTCTGTTTAGAGGACCCTGTCATGATGGTCTATATCCGCTCATGCCGGTCTCCAGTGGGTCTTCCAGGCATGCGTTCATCTCAATAAAGTCGTCATCATCCACCTGGCATCGCCGTCTAGGACATCCTTCTTCATTTGTCGTTTAGCAAATACTTAGGAAACACAAGCTTTCTTATTCCCCTGAAATAAATCCTTATGTGTGTGACTCTTGTCAACTTGCCAAGAGCCATCAGTTGCCCTACCCTATCTCTACTAGTGTTTCTACTGTTCCTTTGGATATAGTGTTGTCTGATGTATGGGGTCTAGCACCTGAGTCTGTTGGTAAACACAAATATTATGTCAGTTTTATTGATGATTTTAGCAAGTTTACTTGGATATACTTGCTCAAAAAGCGTTCTGATATTTATCAAGTTTTTCTTAATTTCCAGCAATATGTAGAACGCAAATTTGCTACGAAAATAGTTACCATGCAAACTGATTGGGGGGGGGTGAGTATGAAAAACTACATGGTTTCTTTCAAACAGTAGGCATTTCTCATCATGTTTCCTGCCCTCATGCTCACCAACAAAATGGTTCTGCTGAACGCAAACATCGTCATATAGTTGAAGTTGGTCTCTCTCTACTTGCACATGCCTATATGCCTCTCAAATTCTGGGATGAAGCCTTTCTTACAGCAACTTTCCTCATCAATCTTCTTCCCAGTAAAGTTCTTAATCATGAGTCTCCCACTGAGCGTCTCTTACATGTAAAACCAAATTATGATGCTCTTCGCATTTTTGGTTGTGCCTGTTGGCCGAATCTTCGCTCCGATAACCCACGCAAACATGCTTTTCGTTCCAAAAAATGTGTCTTTTTGGGTTATAGTCCTTTACATAAAGGAGTCAAATGCCTGGATCCTCAAACTGGTCGTGTTTATATTTCCCGAGATGTGGTTTTTGATGAACAAGTTTTTCCCTTTGTTGAGTTATATCCAAATGCTGGCTCTCGTCTTCGTGCAGAAATTCTCCTTCTTCCTTCATCTAGCACTTCTTCTCTTGGGGATGCACAAAATACTGACCATGTGCCTAATGTTGTACCAATTACTATTCCTCCTGATGCTTCTCTTCGGGATGATGAATGTGCGGGTGAAAATTTCGCTCAAAACGGTGCTCCAGATCAACCACAACCCTCAAATAACTCAAGTACAGAAGAAGACGAAACTGGCACTAAAATCCATGTTGATTCTGAGGAACATTCCTCTGCTACCAATCATCAGGAGGGCGCGTCGTTCGATGCTGATTCTCCCGCGCACTCCTCGAGGACCGGGTCCAGGACGCCGCGCACTTCCGCCTCATGGGCTCCCGAGCAGCGCTACTGTCAGCGTCCGCCCGTCCGCTCTGGCTCCACTTCGACATCGCCACATGCACGCTGGACCTGTGCTGTCCCCCACGAAAGCCGCACTGCTGCTGATGCCTCCCCGGGATTGTCTGCATCCTCCAGCCCTGTGGGCTCTGTTGTGTCGCCCAGCCTCACTGCGTCATTGGGATCTTCTGCGGCCCCCAGTTCTGTGAGTCCTCCTGTGGCCTCGCCGCAGTCACCACCACCGACACCTCGCACGCGTCTTCAGAAAGGTATCAGGCAACCCAAAATATATACTGATGGTACTGTCCGATATGGTTTGTTTTCTTCCTCAGGAGAACCACGTAATTTACCAGCTGCTCTCAATGATCCACTTTGGCGTGCTGCAATGCAAGATGAGTATAATGCTCTCATGGAAAATAAGACATGGACTCTTGTCCCCTCGAGTGCAAACAAAAACATCATTGACTGTAAGTGGGTTTATCGCATCAAACGTCGTGCTGATGGTACTGTTGATCGCTACAAATCCCATCTTGTTGCTAAAGGTTTCAAACAAAGGTATGGCATTGACTATGAAGACACTTTTAGTCCTGTTGTTAAGATAGCTACAATCAGGATTGTTCTCTCCATTGTCGTTTCTCGTGGATGGAGTCTACGGCAGCTAGATGTCAAGAACGTGTTTCTTCATGGTGTTCTGGAAGAGGAAGTATACATGAAACAACCTCCAGGTTTTGAATGTCCTGGTGCCCCTCGTCACATATGCAGACTTGATAAAGCCCTCTATGGTCTCAAGCAGGCTCCTCGTGCATGGTATTCTCGGCTGAGTTCTAAGCTCCAAGAATTTGGGTTTATTCCATCTAAAGCTGATACATCCCTCTTTTTATATGACAAGTCTGGGGTCACCATCTTTGTGCTCATTTATGTTGATGATATTATTGTAACCAGTTCTTCAGATACTATCATTTCAGCTCTTCTCAAGGATCTCAATGATTATTTTGCTATCAAGGATTTGGGAGAACTTCATTTTTTTCTTGGTATTGAAGTCAAACGCACTCATGATGGACTTCTGCTCACTCAGGAAAAATATGCCATTGATCTTCTCACTAAAGTTGGTATGCTTGACTGTAAGCCTGCGCCCACACCCTTGTCATCTTCCGAGAATCTCTCCCTTCATGATGGTACACCTCTTGGCTCTGATGACAGCTCACAGTATCGCAGTATTGCTGGTGCATTACAGTATCTCACACTCACCCGCCCGGACCTGTCATATTCTGTTAATAAGGTCTGTCAATATCTTCATGCCCCTACTACTGCTCATTGGACAGCTGCAAAACGCATCCTCAGATATGTCAAGGACACTTCCTCACTCGGGATCACTTTTCGAAAATCTTCATCAACTCTTCTTAGTGCTTTCTCTGATGCTGATTGGGCAGGCTGTCTAGAGGATCGCCGCTCTACAGGTGGTTTTGCTATTTTTATTGGTCCCAATCTGGTTTCCTGGATAGCCAGGAAGCAAGCTACTGTGTCCCGTTACAGTACTGAAGCTGAATATAAAGCCATAGCTAATGTCACCACAGAATTAATCTGGGTTGAAGCTCTTCTTCATGAACTTGGTGTAAAATTGCGCGAGAATCCTTACCTCTGGTGTGACAACTTAGGTGCCACCTTCCTGTTAGCTAATCCTGTTTTCCATGCCCGCACTAAACATATTGAGATTGACTATCATTTTGTGTGTGAGCGTGTTGCCAGTAACAAACTTGCTATCCAATTTATCTCTACAAAGGACCAGATTGCTGATGGGTTTACTAAAGCACTCCCTGTTAAAGGTCTTCATGAGTTTAGGCGTAATCTAAACCTCTCCTGTGGTTTAGATTAAGGGGGGATGTTAGTGTATGTAATATGTTTACGTATACGATACGGAGTAGTACTCCGATCGTATACGTACCTTCCTTATACCGCCACGTAGGGAGCTTTTCCCTATACTATATAACACGCAACCGACGACCCGAGAGGGTACGCTCGTTCCACCAAAGCTAATACCACTATCACCACTGCCCCGTTCACCATCGCCGCCGCCTCCTCCACAATCGCCGGGTTCTCTTCCACCGTCGCCGCCACCTCTTTCACCACCACCGCCGACACCACCTTCTTCTAGGCTGCTCCTCCTCGTGGGCAATGAGCTAGGCGGTGACGTACGGTGATGAAGAGGTTGGAGGAAGTTTGGAGCCACAAGGTCTGACCCGAGCCCTTTTGGCATCCCGGCGATTCGAGTACGGCTCCTCGTTGCTGATGTCTATCATGGGGTAAGAACATGTCCCACTGCCGCCGTTGCCTCCTCCGCCTACTTCCACACAACAATTGCAGTCTGACTCGGAGTCGCTGCTGATTTCTATGATGGTGGCGGCTTATAGCTCCCATGCGACGTCTTTACACGGAATTGGAAGGAACACTACATCGTTGCAAAGAATAGCTCTCATGCGACGCTTCTGAAGCGGCAAATAGCTCTCGTGCGACACTTCCACTTAACCTCACGAGACCATCAACAAATTCGAATCAGCTGAGCTGAGCAGGACCCACAGCCTGTCCACGTCACGGCGAGACCCACCTGATGTCCACCTCATATCATGGGACCCACGCTATGGTAGAAGAGAGCCGTTGGCCCAATCCGTCCCCGCACCCGAGCCCTCCCACCACCGTTCCACCATCTCATCCCCTTTCATTTTCTTCTCCAGCGAGCAAGCACGGCAACGCCGGCGAGGGATGTCGAGCTCCGCTTCAGCCTTCCTCCGCTCATGGCCTCGGTATGGTGCGGTGCCGATGACGAGGTGCCCCGATTGCCCCGTACCGTGCCCCTGAAGCGGCTTGTCACACCCATCGATAAGAATGGCAACATTGGCCGGGAATTTGTGAAGTGTGAGAGCAAGCTTGAGCCGGGGAAGATGAGATCTGAGTGTTCTGAGCGCCAATTTCTCGTTTTTCTTTCGAAATTTCATGCATTTCATCGAATTTGGGATTTAGGGTTCATCTCTGCAATTTTAGGAACTGCCAAAATATGTACATTTTTAGTGACTTGATGAGTACATCGAGCGAATTGGGGTGGAGGTAGCATCCCGGGAGCTCGAAAACCCGTCCATGGTGGAGCAATTGAGATCTGACAACCCCATTTCTGCTGGTACTATGGTGGATGCGAAAGTGAAAGCCGAGCTAAAGAAGATGAACAAGAAGCTAAGGCAAATCATCGAACTGAAGAAGCAGGACAATCTGATGGCCGGTTTTTTTATTTTTGTGTAATTTCTCTAGGATTTGTTTATCTCCTGATCATTAGTCATTAAACAACGCAATCATTGTTCGAGTGATGCTTTGTTATCGTAGAGCCTGCGGAGATGGATATAATGGTCTATGTCTTTGCTTGAATAAAATGCAACACAAATTCGGGCAATTTTTGAGCTGCTCTGTTTTCGAAATCAGTGTTCCTTCAGTTTCGTCAGTTTCGTACAGTTTTATAACGCTTCACTATGTTTCAAAATTTGAAATTCAAATCTTGTCAAAATATATTCAAGATTAGTCTTGTTAGAAAGAACTTGTTGTTAGGAACACAAAAATGCAAACCGATCACAAATCCAACTTTCCATTCAAAAGATAAAATCGATACAATTTTTGGAATCATATGGAAAAGGATGGGTGAGTGAACAATTATCCAATGTTTACTTCAAAACCTACTCATTACTCATTTACACATGGGCCACAAAACAAGTACCCCATATGTCATTCAATAAAGAAACTTGCTAGCTGTATGGAAGAAGAGAGTGCCCATGAATAGTTTACACAGTACATAGTACGGACTAGACTACTAGTACTACCTGTTGGGGCTGATTCGAACAAATAAGAGAATGCATCCAGCAATCGCGAGGGAGGTGAACGGTGGATGCATGCACGGTAGCTCGCTAGAAAATCCCCTCTAGAGGATAGCCGAGTAATTTCAATGAAGACCAAAGTGCTGAGATAAATAAAGGCGGGACCGAGAAGACTATGCATGCAGAAGGATTTGACCGTACACTTCTTCTATTGCACAGATTCACCTAGATATACAATGAATTTTTTATCCTTTCCGAGGAGGCATGCATGCCTCTGGGGCTTGCGATGTGAAAGATAAAGACTAGTAATAAAGTATGTATTGAGTGATATTATTTGATTTTCTTTCCCAACGCATAGAGATCTAGGATTATACTCATTATCAGCATCTTATATTTATTTAAGATTTAATTTTGGCCAACAATTTTATTAATTTTAAAATTATAATTTTGTTTTAAGAAAAATCGAAATAATAATCTTTCATCTTAAATTAGATATCAAAGATTTATCTAAAATCATATGTATCAATACACAAAAATGGTTCTATGGTTCTAAGTATATGCAAATCTAAATAAATCTTTGACATCTAATTCGAGGCGAAGAGAGTATGTAAAATATAGACAGGTTTGTCACATGTTTGTAAAAAAATCATATGTATATAATCCCTCTATCTTAGAATAGATTTCACAGATTTGTCAAAAATTGAATGAATCTATATACTAAACTGTGTCTAGATTTATATAAATTTTGATAAATCTGTAACATCTATTTTGATAAAACTGTAGCGTGAGGCCATTAGCACTGGAGTAAAATCTGAAAGAAGCTACTGGGCAGTACTACTCGCGTATTCAAAAGGGTCTTTATTTAGAGAATAGCTAAGTAATTTCAAAGAAGACCAAAGGGCTGAGATAAATAAAGGCGTGGGGCAGAAAAGACTATGCATGCACAAGAATTTAATAGTACTCGAATCAAAGAGGCGTGCGCATACGCATATCTTAGTCAAATTTTCTCCATTGCACGGATTTGCCTAGATATATGATTAGTTTTTATCCTTCCCGAGAGTCATGCAGGCCTCTCGACTTACGATCTGAAAGGTAAGATTAGTCATAGTGGAGAATAATAATTGAGTATGTACTAATGATATTATTTGATTTTCTTTTCCAATGCATAGAGGTCTAGGACTATACTCGTTATCTTATTTAAGATTTAATTTTGGCCAACAATTTTATTAATTTTAAAATTAGTATTTAATTTAAGAAAAAATCATAATAATAATCCCTTCATCTTAAATTAGATATTAAAGATTTATCTAAATTCATATGTATCAATACACAGAAATGGTTCTATGGTTCTAAGTATATGCAAATCTAAACAAATCTCTGACATCTAATTCGAGACGAGCAGAGTATGCATGTGAACTATAAACATTTCTATATAATTAGTTAAAGTTATGAAATTTGACTTTCAAAAATATATTAATATAGACATTTCTATATACTCCCTGCATCTTAGAATAGATTTCACAGGTTTTTCAAAAAATGGATAAATCTATATACTAATTGTGTCTAAATTTATTTAAATTTTGATAAATCCATGACATCTATTTTGAGACGAAGAAAAATACTTATTTTATATCAACTGAACACTTATAAAAAATAACACATATACTATAATTAGGAAAGTTAGTTTTCGTGTCCACAACAAATAGCACGCACAAAGTCGACCTAAGCAAGGTACATGCAGGCACTGATCCATGAGATGATCAGACTCTGTACGCAGGCCTCAATCTCAAAAATCCGTACTATCCATATTTGTTTTAATTGATATATGCACATAATTTGTTAGTTTTGTGCATAGATGGCAGAAGTCTTTGGGGTTTCAGGCCGGGTCAGATTGTATCTGTTTATCTTCTTTCCTTTTGTGGTAGCATTCATGCCGTATAAGAGAATTTTTATTTCTTGTACCGAGAGAAGTAACTTGTCTACCGGACTTGATTGTTTTTATATTATTAAGCATAAAATTTTGGAAAGGGGAAAAGGAAATACAAGCAATCTAAAATAGCTCAAAGGAGTTCCAAGCAGTCCTGCATACCCTCGTTTAAGATTAGGCGTAGCTATATAAATGATATGTGAAAAGTATATTTCTAATATTTTTATACAGATTTTTTGACAAAGAGCATATATTAAAAATACACCTAGCCTGTGTAAGCATTGCCCTACCAAACCTACGGATGCACACGGCAAAAAACATTAAAATAACAGAAAAGTCCCGATATAATGATCTATTCCTTGTAGCAGTACTAACACCATCAAGACATCACAAGAAGTTTAGCTCCTTCAAAAGAGGCACATTCAAGAAAATAACAGTGCACAAGCGTCGTTATCGTCTGATCATATATCTTAAGTTTTCACCATGGAGAAAGTCTTCAATCACCAAACAATGTCTTAAACAAGGTCATTGTCATACATAACCAACTAAGCCTAGACCTTGGATTTTCACCCTGAAAGTTAATACTTTGAGATTCTCCTATGTTGCCCCCCCCCCCCCCCCCCCCACACTTACTATGTCGCTTCTCCAAATCACGAATCACCATTGATAGTCCTTAGATCTCGGCTTCCATGATATTCTCCGTCCCCTGACTTCACCATGGAACGAGAAAGAGTGCCCCGTGATGGTAACAGCCAATAGAGCTTCGCAGTGCTCCCTATGAAACCAAATGGCTAGGGAAAAACATGGGTGCACACAACCGAATTCCACCGGTCCAGCAATCTCCAAGCATGAATTGCCCAGTGGAGTTTGCGGACGAAGCCTTCCAGAACACGACACGCCAGCCAGATCGATGGGGGCAGGCATCCGGCAGATCATCATCTTGGTGGGAGTTGGAAGCCTAGGACCACCACCTTTATTCAAGACGAGCTAGTAGCCCCCACGCCACCCGCCGGTACCCTATTGGACCTTCCGCTCAGAACCTCACTGGTCAGGCTAGCCTCAAGGAAGTAGACGGCAGAACATGGGCGTTCTTTCGCTAGATCTAGCCGAATCGCGCGGCGAGGATAAGCCTCCGCCTCCGGTCAAAGCACCGCCATGGAAGACCTCCGCCACCACCCGCGTTCCACATGTGACACCGCGGTGACGGCCCACCTCGTGCGTAGGAGACTGTTGGACCTCGCTTTCCCTCACCCCCATCTTTGACAGGCTAGGCGTGGCTGCCACTACGGAGGAAGATAGCGGCAGTGGCTGTAGATCAAGCGACGATTTACTAGGGTGGGAGAGGGCCCTCCGGAGTCACCCCGCATGAGGCGACCCAGGAGGGAGGCGAACGATGGTGGGCTGGTGGCGGCAGTGGCGCTACTCTACCGGGAGTCGCTAGGAACATTTTTATACTAATAAGAAGATCTATGTTGACTTCTTCAAATATAATTGTATTCATGTGATCCACGAGCCTCCACCGCTCGTTTTCACCACACCAGTTCACTCCCCTCTCGCCAGAACCACCCTACCTCACTCCCGGAGCAAGGCGAGCAGCGCATCGCTGGAATTTGGCCGGAGCCCGCCGCTGCTGGAGAAGAAGGGAGCCGTCGATTGGACCCGCCCCAGGAGAAGCTGTCGGTACCAGGAGAACCGCCGTCGTCGACTTCGTTGTTCGCCCCGTCGTCGAATTCGTCGTTCGCCCCCGTCGTCGACCCTCGCCTGAGCCCCGGTGAGCCTCCCACGACCCCCACCTGCCGCGTTAGGGTTCTGTCTCGCCGGCGCTGCCCGACGTGGACGATGAACCGTAGCCGTTCGATTAGAGTTAGATCGTGCGATTCACACTGTCCCGTACCGCTTCGCCCCTCCCCGTCTCACTGACGCGTGGGGACAGCTACTTAACCATCCCGCGTACGTGCTGTCCGTAGTGGGTCGGCCCAGTTAAACATCCCGCGCGACCCAACAATTCAAACATAGTTCTGTACCCAGATTCAAATATCAACCCAGCTGGATTCACTAAACCAAAATGCATGAAACCAATTTTGCTAGAAAGGTACTGAAATGCTTAATCCAAGCCCGTTGGATTCAAACCATTTAGATTTGTAGATCACCCATGGTAAAAATAACAAGGCAGAACCTTTTCTACATTCAAACATTTTTCAAAATTCAACCATAAAAGCTTTTGAGTTGATTCCAACTCTCAAAAATCACATTTGATCATACATTTCAGAATATATAAAAACATATGGGTTTACTTGCATAAATAATGTTCAATTAATAAAAGAATGCCCCATAGGTATTTCTAGTCACTTTATTTAATTAAAATAAAAAGGTTAAACCTTATTAAATTGTGACACCACTTTAAATCATATTCCCATGTACTGAAATATGTGGTGATGACATGTGTCAACATGATCCCATGTTTGAGTTGGATGATATTAAATCTTAAATAGTTTTTCAATGAGTAGAAATTACTTTCTCAAATAAAACAAATAAGACAAGTGCTTTAATCTTGTAATATTAGTGATGATGCTAGATCATCTAGTGTGAACCATTGTGTGATGATTGGAAATAGTTAAGTATTGTTTGGGTGATTGTGTACCTCGTATTTATTTATAGACGCTAGTACCGACCAAGGATACGAGGAGGATACTACGAGGAAAAAGCCGAGGAGAACTTCAACCACTGCTCTGCTCAAGGCAAGCTATTAACTTAGCAAGCTTACCCTTGCAAATTATGCAAGCCAATACTTGCTTGTTACTATGCTGACTATATGCCTTAAGCATATGTGATCATACCCACTTGATAACCCAATCCTAGTTTTACTTGCAAGCTTTATACTTTATTTTCTTTATCAAAGCTTTCTCTTAGAATTTACATAGTGAATTGTAGATACTAGAAGGATATTGGAAGGTAGCATAAAGAGCATAAAATTTGACCTAAGTTAGATAATCTTGATGTCATCCTAAGGCATGAGATTGAACTTAGCAAATCCCCACTTGTTTATCACCCCTCATTAGTATTTACCACCACTTGTAGATGCTAGTGCTAAGTATAAAACTTGATCAACTTTAGATGGGAATATTTAGTGAAAACGGTTATGAAAACCTTAGAATGATGAGTCATTCTACTGAAATGTTTTGACATGTGTTTCCGAACACCAGATGATTTGATGATGAAAATGTTGAGGCATGAGCCTTATCCCTTTATAAAACTGCTGGTTGTCTAGATGAGATACCATTCCAATTTTACCGTACAACCACAATACCCGAAAATTGGGTAAGGCTTGACTGGAAATTTATATACCTTAGTATGGATTCCCTCGCGGCCAAGGTCTGAGCTGAGGCTACCTTGTGAAGAGTGTCCACCTGTGCAGTACCCAAGATGACAGTTGGTCATGGTTGAGAGGCCAAACTCACAGGAGAGGTGCCTATACTAGGGCGTGTAACTGAAAGGTTAGGATTGATTATCCGCATACTGGGTATGGTGAATTCAGGATTTGTTCCTGACGGATGTATCGAATGTTGTGGTGAAAGTGTACAATCTCTGCAGAGTGTCAAACTATTCAAATATGAGTATGGAAGGGCTTTTCTCTCCTTACCATCCATAATCAAATCCATGATATCCACATTCGGTTTACATCCATGGTTAAGTTTCCACCAAAAGTCCTCTGTAAAATCACACTTAAAAGAAAACATGTCTCTTGCTTACTTCAATGTTATCAAAACACAAGACACATGAGATGCTCTCCACATAAAGTTTTTCCTAGCCATGATCTCTTTATAAGAAACAAATGCCATCCAATGAGCTATTTGTATTTTTTATTACTTTTTGGCTCATTTGTATTGTTGTTGATGATTATTAATAGATTGCTCGAATTTCGCAAAAAAAAAGAGTATAAGAGTACTATTATTAGAGCATATCCATATTGGTCCATATTCTAAAAAACCGATGAAGTCTCTATGAATGAAAAATCGAGTGCTCTAGAAGATTTTTGAAACGATTTTCAATCCCAAAAATAATTTGGAATTTCATAGAGGAGAGAGGAGGTAGTTTCTATGGGTTTTGATTCAAAAGATTTTCACAGAGAAAGGTGCCATGTAAATTTTGATCAGAGTTAATTTTTGTGAAGTATGAGAGCTAGATAGTATGTAGAAACAAATGCCAGTATCGACAGTATCAGATATATAAAAAATAGTAAATGCTCAACGTAACTACCAAGCTTCTGCTAAGCTAGAGCATATGAGCTGTGAGCCATCATATATACATGGAGAAGACTATATATGGACTCTGACTAAGAAGACTACGGTCTCTCCAACCTGCTTCGTGGCTTCTGTAGATCTAGTCTACTGTGTTGGGAAATCTGGAGGCTGAAAGGCTACAGTGTACAGTGACCCTACTCTACCCTCAGTTCGTGCATGCCCGGCCCGCTGATGTCCGGCATGGGCCTGTTTGTTAACTCTGGATGATGTACAAAGAAAGATACGTGGCCAGGTATACAAACAGCAATTCCAAAAAAAAAAAGGTATACAAACAGCAAGCAGCAGACACCGACCGGATTAAAGTGCCAT
The DNA here is from genome assembly GCA_030063025.1 of Avena longiglumis. NCBI lineage: Eukaryota > Viridiplantae > Streptophyta > Magnoliopsida > Poales > Poaceae > Avena > Avena longiglumis. The sequence continues at coordinate 80,135,382 of CP125978.1, forward strand.
TTACCGCCCCCGGCCCCACGCAGCACTGTACGGCTTCTTCTTCCTCTCTTCATCTCCTTCATTCGTCTCGCCCAAGACAGCTCTCCTGTTCCTTTAGCTCCTTTAATTTCTCCTTCTCCGGCGGTGATTTGCGACGTGCGTGCGCTCTGCCCCCTCGCACACTCACCTGTCTCCTCCACCGCCACCACCACCTCCTCGATCGGCTCCTCCTAAAACAGCTCATCTGCTGTATGGCTATGTCGTCGTCCATCACGAAGAAGAAGGCCGAGGCTAGGCCACCAGAAGCCCAGACCAAGTTTCACCGCCTCCGCCCACGAGCGTACGTGCAGCTCCCTCTCGATTGGTGTCTTTCTTGTCCTGCTTTCTACCATGTTCTGCTTTCTATTGCGGTGAAGGTACTCATTTATATCCATTCATATGGTGATTTTTTTTCCCTGCATTGTGTACTTCGATCTGTACATGATTACTGTTACAGCAGCTTCGTCGCTGCTGCTCCTTCTGCACCACCCATAGCTTCGGCGGCTGCAATAAAGAAGGCCGAGCGGCACAAAGAAGGACGGGCGGCCGTCAGTCTGCACGGCGCGGTGGCAGAGCTTCACCGCGTGCTGCGCCCACGAGCGTACGTATAAAGAATCTGTGATTATTTTTGCGATTGCGGTATCTTGGTTCATTCACATACGGTGGTTTTTCCCTGTGTATTTTGATCTGTGCTTACAGCAGGCCTGTGGCTACGCCGGCTAGCAGCAAGAAGGCCCAGCGGCACGAAGAAGGCCGGGCGGCCCTCAGGATGCTGCACGCCGCCGCGGCGGAGACAAACTTCACGAAGCAGCACAAGGTCCCCGTCGCGGACACTGTCGACCTCACCGGCGACTCGCCCATGGCCGCCGAGGAGGAGCCCATGGGCAACTTCCCTGTCGGCGGCGCGCGGCAGCTCGTCTACGCACTAGACACCAATATAGACCTCACCGCCGACAAGCCTCCCCCTGCCATTGAGGACGAGGAACCGCCCCTGAACTTCGACGACTTCCCGGAGGTTCCGAGTACGCTGGACCTCCTCTCGGGCGGTTCTGGGGATGTTTCGCGTAAGAAATGTGTCTAGGTTTCCCTTTCATGCTATGTTGATCTACCTGCAACCGCTGACGTACGTGTGCTACATTTTTCACCAGCAGGATGCCTTATTTTGGGATTGCTAGTCTTGCTAGGTGGTTCGACGCTGAACTAGAGCTCATCCAGACTTCTAGTGCAAGCTTCCTTCGTCTTTCATTGGATGTGCTGGCTTTGTCATGTGTGCTACAACTTCTAATACAATAGCTTTTGTACTTATAACTTAAGTATATATATATATATATATATATATTGACAAAACGTTTCAACATGCCATGTGTTCTATTGACAAAAAATAATTCATTTGACCTTCATTACAACATTATGGTTAGAAGGAACATATTTGCAAACCTAACGTCCTTCACTTTATCATCTGATTAATGTCTGTCCTTTTAAAATATTCGACCATTTACTTGATTTGTGATTTAGGGTATCCATGATATGATAATAAAAATAATGCTCTATATAAGTTGTATATCATAATAAAGTAGTATTTTAAATAAGAAATTACCCATCACCCCTTGTTCTCTTGTCGTTCTATTTATAACATGTGATTAATCATTCGTAGAGAAACTTGTAAATTGATCCAGATGGACGCAATATAGACAATTAAGAGAAATAGCTCAACATAAAGTACTCCATCAGTTTTTTATTACTTGCGTTATGGGTAGTCAAAGTCAAACTTTGTAATGGTTGACCAATTATATAAGAAAAAAATATCAACTCTAAAATCAAATGCATATGATATGTAAATATGTTTATGATTCTAATACTATTAGTTTTTTCTTGTAAAAGTTAATATTTTCTCATCTGTGGTTGGCCCGGTCAAACTTTACATAGTTTGAATTTGAACAAACCTAGATCACCGGGTGATTATGAATGGGGGAGTCGGAGTGTTTTGATAATTTCATGTTAATCCCATGGGTGCATCATAGTCTAAGTGTTTGATAATGGTAGACTCACACCCAACTCATCGCCCAAATTCAAGCATGGATATAGTTGTCATGAGGTGCTACTCCGACCCCAAACTTGGATTAGCAAACATTTGGCAAACATGTGGTTGTTGGAACATGGTGTATGTATTAGTGCATATAATGTTCTCTGCTGCCTTGCTTAAGCTCATCCATTAGATCGTGAGCTTCGACCAGAACATGCTCGTCCAATTTTCTTGAATGGTCACTCGGGGGAGGGGTGATTCCCCACCTGAATTTTCATTGGATAAAAAGGCTCAGGAGATAGATGTTTGTAATAGAGACTAGCAAGAATAGAGAGACAAAGACTAAAAGGGAGTTACAGGAGGAGACTAGACACGACGGTGGAAGCCGGACATCAGGACGTCCGTCTTGTCATGGCACGACAACGACACTCGAGCCGTCCAAAACATGGCACCTTCTGGGACATGGAGAGGATCCGTGAGAGAGATGGCCAGTCACCGCCGAAGGCCACACCATTAAGGTGATTTTAGAGATTCCAACAATAGAGGATGACGAAGGTCGATGCGGTCGTGTCGCCGATTATGACGGGTGCACCATAGGTGTGCAAATTCCTGACATTCATGCCCTGAGGGAAGTGCCCATTGTTGGTGGACGAGAAACATGCCGCAAAGGGGCACTCAAAGATGATATGTTTTTTCGTCTCTCTCACGGAATTTCAAATGGGCACTCAAAGATGATATGGTTTGGTGGAGATTATCCCTCTAATCCCCATGAAAAATCTAGTATCAAACAAGGCCTGATGGTGCGAAGCTAGCTTGCAAGAAACCAGCCAAAAGAGCAGTAACACCGCCGTACTGATGTACTAGGTCAAATGTGTCCACGTCAATATCCCCGCACTTCTTTGCGCACCGGTTGTGTGCATGGGAGCCAGGACGGAGGAGAGGTGCACCTCGCCAATTGAAGGGAGGAGGGGGGGCAGCCTGCAACCCGGCACGAACAGAGGCAGCATGCACTAACGGCAGATCCACCAAGCCGACCCAAACGGCCACGGCATGGCCGAACATGTTCGAACGGACAGGGGATGCAACCTAACGATATGACCCAAACAGATTGAGTATCCCGGACCATTCCACGATGACCCATTTCCAGCCCAATTTTGGACTAGCTTTGCATTGGCTTGGACAACGCGCATGTCTGGGTGCGTCGCCCCCTTGTTCTCCCCTTGCCCGCTCACCAGTGGTTGACAAAGCTATTTTCCCCTAATTCGACCTCCACGCATCCACGTCGTTGATGCATGTAAAATGCATACATGAACTTTGTAGTTTGTTAACATGTTTTCTCACATATTTGCATCATATATAATGTGGTTTATATTGATTTTTGGGGATTGATCAATGATCCCCTTTATTTTGGCTATAACCCGATAGGACGGGAAAATCTTGTTTTCAATGTTTTTGATGTTTCAGTACCTATACGAAGTCAAATGGACCTGCACTTTTAGGAATGCTAATATTTATCCATGAGAAGCATCTGGAGCACAAGAATTCCACCAGGAGGGCCAAACGAGCCTAGGTGGTGCACCCAGCCTAGGTGGGCATGCCACCCATGCTAATTTGCTCCTCGGTCGTCCGATCGCCTCGATTCTTTCGCCGACGGAGTTCTCTTGACCTAAAAATACCTATATAAGGACCCCGAGGAGTCCTCGATAGAAGCACACCAGAGACAAAAACACCACCAAACAGAGTCAGATCCAGCAAAGATTCGAGGGGTAAACTCCACCGAAGCCACCTCCGGTGAGATCTCCACCCTCTCCAACATCTTTGGCATCATCACCATGATGAAGAGGGAGTAGTCCACCTCCGGGCTATGGGTTTGTGGCAGTATCTTGATCTATTTCTCTCTCGTTCTTCATAGATCTAGTAGCATATGAGCTTCCCTACATGATTGTGGTCATATTTGTAATTCCTATGTGGTTTGATATTTGAGATTGGAATCTATTTTGTGTAATATGTTTTGAGAGATGCATATCATGTACCCCTTTCTTAATTGCTTGTTTTGATCCAACTTGTATGCAAGAACTTGTAAAGGGAGAAGTGTGTGTTAGATGGAGTAGAATGGTGGTAAAGATTGAATTGTGACACATAATATTCAAGATCTACTTTGGTTTTTACCTTTCTTTTGCTGCTTCACTAGGGATAAAGTGAAATCATTGACAGTGTGATAATCTTGTTAGATAAAGGTAGCATATTTGTATTTCAAACATCATATAATATTGCTTAAAGCTATACACTGATTTGTTCTTAATTCAAGATTGCATGGAAATTTCCCTTTCTTAAGGAGTTAAGAGAGAGATGTATTCCATCTCTTTGTTAGAATGTGATGCCCATATTAATTACTTTATCAAGCACATATAGAAATTCCATGAATCTTTATCATTGATGAATTGTTTTGTGATCATTACAACTTAAAAAGAGAGTAGACAAGTGAACCCATAAACCCCGGTCCAATTTTTATCATAAGAAACACCTTTCCATTGCATCTACTAGCATTTTTATTTTCTGCAATTTATTTTTTCAAAAATAAAAAAAATACTTTCCCTACTTGCAATCACTCATAAAAACCCCGAAACAACTCTACTATCTTCCATATCTCTAGTTTGCATCACTTTACTTTATTTTCTTTAGTTTGTTTTATATTTTATTTCATATTACTAATATGAAACTTTGTGCTTGACAACCACTTGGTGGAGTTGGGGACACAAGACAAATTATTTTACTTTAGAGGTTACTTGAAGAGGAGAAGACAAATATCCTTCCATAACCAATGCCCCGAGAGTTCGATATAAACCCTCGAGTCACCCTTGTGGGGAAAAGAAGCTTGCTACAACACTTTGCATTTGGAGTCCCAACGAAAAGTGGCCACGTTTGTTGCCATAGCCGCCAATATCCAAACTCCAGCCAATCCTCCACCCGCTTGTGTCACTTTCTCATCGTCCCCATTTGCCATCCCCATAGGCAACCCTCTTTCCAACGTTGGTATCAATTTCCACCTCCCAAAGATCTCGGTTAGCATAGATGTCCCCTTAGTCGAGCCGTGTGTTCATCATGGTCGCCACCGTCCCGCCAGACAGCGTTGTCACCGAGGTCCTTGTGTTGCTCCACCCTGCTTCCTAGCGTTATCACAGATGTCCCCGTAGTCGATCCGTATGATCGGACTCTTCACTACACCCAGCGCCCAGGACCTGCTCGGCCAAGTGCATGGCTAAATACAATGGCAACTACTTCAAGCTCCATGAAGTTCTTCTTAAAGCATGTGGTGGACACATCGTCAAACGGCGACTCTAACAGAGAAACTGAGCTTCTGATGGTCGCGACGACCCTCATCCATGACCATTCCAAGAGTTATAACGGGGCTCGATAAACGGACACAAGAACAACTTGAAGTGTGATCAAGAAGGTGACCATAAACGACTGTACAAGGACTACTTCTATCCTATGAATCCACTATATCTGGAGCACATATTCCAGCATCAATTTTGGATATGAAGGAAGTTATCCTTGACAATTCTTGATGCGCGAGGGACTTCGGTTCGTACTTTGAATGCAAGAACGATTGCACTGGTAAGATTGGCTTCACTTCTTACCAGAAATGTTCCGCAGCTATTTTCAATCTTGCATATGGAGTATCCGGTGATCTTGTGGATGAGTACACGTGTGTGAGCGAGAGCACTTGCCTCATGTCAATGTACAAGTTCTTAAAAGCGGTGATTGCGGTTTTTGGTGAAGTTTACCTGAGAGAGCCAAATGTTGTTGACACTACCCGTATTTTGTCCATCAACGGGAAAAGGAGGTTCCCTGAGATGCTGGTCAGCATAGATTGCATGCATTGGGAGTAAAAAAACTATCCATTTGCTTGGCAGGGACAATTTGTTGGGCATGTGGATGGGTGCACAGTGATACTTGAGGCGGTTGTCTCACAAGATCCGTGGATTTGGCACACTTTCTCTGGCATGGCAGGTTCTAACAATGATATCAACATGCTCCACCAGTCCTATAGGATTATCATGGCTCGAGGAAGGAAATGCTCCAATGCTTCACTATGAGATCAATGGCCATCCATATGACAAAGGGTATTATCTAGTTGATGGCATCTATCCTGATTGGACAACACTTGTGAAGATAATCCATGATCCTAGTGTTGAAAATCGTGTGAGGTTTGCAAAGAAACAAGCGTCTTTTAAGAAGGATTTGGAACGGGCATTTGGTGTGCTCTAATCTCGGGGGACTATTGTTCAGCAGCACCTTTCTAGAACATGGAGAAACGAGACTATGTGGGAGGTGATGACTGCTTGTGTGATCATGCACAACATGATCATGGAGAATTAGCATGATAATAGACTCTTTGACCAAGGGTGGTAATTTGAAGGTCAAGTAGTAGAGTCGACGCCTAGGCCAACATTCTTCAATGAGTTCCTATTGGTTGGAAACTATATTGTTTTCTATGCAAAATAGTTGAAAGTTTGAAAAGTACTAGCATTGTCGGACCAACTGGCCTACGGGAACTACGGGAACCCCTCCAAATGGCACCCTAGCTCGAGCATTATATCGACGACCAGAGGAGAATCCACATTCATCGACACCATCGTGCTTTGGTTTTTTCATTCGTCAGCGCAATTTGATCCAACAACAGCTTGATTCATCAGGCCACGACCCCAACTGCTCTAAATAAGATCATAGTGTCCTCGGCATAGTGTGGTGCACCAGCACGCTCTGAATAAGATCATAGTGTCATCGGCATAGTGCAGTGTATCGGCACGCTCTGAATATATTGTAAATGCTTATCCATTTCAAATACTTTTACCATCCGCAAACTCGAATGTTCAATGGGTTGATGTATCAGCATGCAACCTTATCGGTCCCTAATACCTCTGTTTTAAATTATAAGATGTTTTAGTTTTTTTCTAAAACACACGTATTTTTAGACATCTTGTCGTATTTTTAGTGTGTAAGTTTAAAACAAAATGAGTGAATTTACACACTAAATACATGTAGATATATATATTTTAAGAAAATACTAACCTGATCAACTTGGATGTTGTGTATACGTTCTATATATGTATCATGCATACCAAATACTTCGATATTGATATGCATGATACCAAACAAGAGTATATAACTGTAGTCTATATTGGACATGTACATTGGTTGCCGATTACCGAATAGTAACGGATTTATCTATCATGGTTTTTGTTCTTCCGGATCAAACGCTGCTGTTTTGAGATCTCTTGTTTTTTCTTTGTTATATAAGTTACTTCTCTTCATGATTTGACTGCATGAATCAAAAGAGAAGACTTTTTATAACAGTTAATTGCATAATACATTTTAGGATTTTGATATGAAGAAAAATGTTATTCTCACTATTATTTGATATGACATGACACTGGTTGACGCAGCAGGTGGCATGAAACAGCACAACCTAGTAAACCTAGGACCACGTTAGGTGCCACTGCTCCACGCCACCGGCATGCAGTCTAGTGTATGTGCTAAAGGCAGCCACAAGCATTAAGTACATGTACGGCTAGTCTTGCAAGCAAGACATTGCTAATAATTAAATATTTAAATATTTCGTAAAAACTAACCTAATAGCAGACTTATTGTACCATATTTTTTATGAGGGCTGTAGGTGACATGTCATCGGCCAACAACAGGGCTACTCTATATGCGTCGCTTCTTATTGCATGTCTACACGTGGCATGCGGTCTATGAAGAGGGGCAGCGAGGAGAGGAGAGAGGGCAGCTCCTGCATGCATATTTATGGAAGCTGCTGTCAGTCGATGGAATATACGTAGGGAACAGAATCGTAGGGCCCACTCTCTTTTCCAACGACATAAGCAACACGCGTCCAGTGTTTTGGATCCTCTTGCGATGCGTTTGAAGAAGAGACAGCTGACAGGTAGCGGTACGTCCATCTTCTCAGGCAGTACGTTCGTGCTGCCTTTGTCCGCCGTATATCTACGGTACCAGGATTGTCTGGACCACGCTGCACGCCTCCGTCGCGCGCGGCGTGGCAAATTTTCTTCTTAGAGCAGGTATAGTAGCATCCAGTCAGCTGTCAGTTGCTATAAGGCTTAAACTAGTGTTGTTTACTGTATACTCCACGCTACCTGCTAGGAAGTAGTGGCACCTAATATGGACTAGGTTTACTAACTATTGTACAATAAGTTCTAGTCAGCTGGCTATTCTCACTAACATCTAGTCGATTGTTCTTGCTCTTATCAGATGCAGCAGCGCAACGCCAACTGGTAGGACCTAATTGAACGCTGGGAAGGCCCTTTGCTTTGACGATTTGAAAAAGCTAGCCACTCGTAGTACGCATGCATGCATGCACATCATTCACCAACACGACGGCAAGGCAACGGAGGTATTTACTTTGACTCACCATTTTCAAAATGCTATGTCCTTTTGAGGAATTCACAATGCTGTACTCTAGGGCCTTTTAAGAGGTTAAACACGACCTAGGCGATCCAAAAAAAAGAATGATGCGTTTTAAGAGGCTATAAACGTGACCTAGCCGCTACCTCAAAGGCTTTAGAGCAGGAAAAAGTGGACATTTCTCAAATAGATTAACACCGGAGTGAGGAGGAGACGCCTCCAGCATCGCTCTCGCTCGAGCAACCCCGGAGGCCCACCAAACCCTAGAGAGCAGCCCCACCACCTTGACCCCCCTTGGCTGCAGCCGTCGACTCCGGCAGTGGTAGCGGCAACCGAGCCATCAAAGGCAGATGGCTGCGGGTACACACCTTAGAGGCTTGACTCCAAAAGGAGTAGGGGCTGCGAAGGCCGTATTATGCAAGGCGACGGTTCACGGGATAACGGCAGGGCAGAGGGAAGGAGAAGCAGGGCGAGGCGACGGTGGTCGGCACACGACACGACGGAGCCAAGCGTTGGAGTCCTTCCATGTGGGCCCGGATGGGCTCAATCTGGGTTGCACGGGCCGTTGTCAGATCGCGCACCTGTGCGATAGATCTAACGCATCCTCGCCTATGGCATGCGATGGGTTCCCCTCTACCGACGACAATAGCAATGATGGCACTGCGATGGTGACGGTGCTAGCGGCTGGAGTTGGCACGGGTGAACTCCACAGAAGCATGGGCTTGTTGGCCTAGATCTGAGCCCTTCGGGCCTGATCTGGGTTGGAAGGGCCCTATCTAGTCTAGTCCACTTCGCTTGGATGATCACCAAGTTTTCCTCCCTCCTTTCCTCCTTCCCCAATCCGGCCCTAAAATGCGGCTCCCACGAACATGACGGCAGAGGCATGTCTTGGAGAGTCTAGGTAGCAAACCAAGCTGCCCACGTGCGGCTCAATGCGTCAGCATGGCGTTGTCCTCATGGTTGTGGGCCTATTTGTGTCGTGCCGGTGAGACCGGTTCTCCGGTGGGCGATGTAGCCGTCGAGCGGCATTTGAGTTATCCGTGTTGTTGGGAGAGCGGGTCATTGTTGGCTATGTGAGTGTCACAGCAACCTGAATGACCGAAGGTCATAGGTTCTACAGGAGGCATGCTTGATGTGCGATGGCTAGCTTGGTCACTCGTGCCTAGGTGGTAGAAGTTCGGTGGGAGGCGAACGATAACATCTCGTGTGGGCCTCGAGGTGCAGCGTGTGGTGGCCTCTATTGGTAGTATGGCGAACTAAACGAGTTCCGACTCTAATGCGATTTCCGAGGGTGCTAGGTTCTTATGGTGGTGTTTCTGCGAGGTTGTGTGGAATTCATGTGGCATGGCGCGCTGGTCTATGGCCCTTCTCGACCTTGCTGGTGTCGATGATGCCTTCGGGCATCGTTTCTCTCCTCGATGGCATCATCTAGGAACCCTGATATACTCGATCACCTCTAGTATAATCCTTCGGTTGAAACCCTATATCTGGCTTTTGGATCCGGATGGACAACAATGACTTTATTGATATCACTACCTTCTTGGAGGCGCTGTTCTTGGAGATTAGACTCACAGTTGGAACGTGATCCGATGATACTCGCCATGACTCTAACTGTCAGATCCTATGTGCACCAGTGTTACGCGAGCATGGTTTCTTGGATAGCATGGGTAGCGAACGACGGAGGATCGAAGCTGCAACATCTTGGACACACTAAGTGGATTTTAGCAGGCGGTAGTAGACACATGTGGCGATGAACAGGGATTGTGGTGTTTTAGGGCGGGCCGGCATTAGGGTCTCCATGGCGGTTGGCAGATTGAGGCAAGACCTGCAATCCACAACGTCTTTGACTCTCTGAAGCTGGTGTGGCTTAGTCCTGCCCTTCTTTGCACCCCTTCCCCTCCGAGGCTTTAGTGGGTTAAGGAATCCTATGCTTGGGTGGTTGGCTTCTAGTATGGAGTTGTCCGTTGTAACTTGTGTCTTTCCACGTGTAGTTGTACTCTTGTCTTGAGTGATGATTGTATCAACATTTTCTTAGCTTGTAAATAAACATCTTTTCTATATTGAATCGAAACGTAAAGCTTTCATGTTTTTGCGAACAAGAGGAGTAATTATTTTACTCCTGGCGGTCTCTAACTCTAAAATATACTCGGTTGTGGCTTGTCCAGATAAAAACCCCGCCCTCCAGCCCACATCAACCGGATCCTCCCACCATTAGGCTCCACCAAGAGTCCGCAGCCTCCGCTGCCCTCCTGCCCCACTCTGACTCGCTAGCCAGTTGCTGTCGTCGCAGGAATTGAGCCATTGTTCCACAATGGCCATGTCGATTCCATCGCCCAAAACCACAACCGGTGACCTTCAAGCTTCGTCGTCCTCTAGCCGACTTGCAGCCCCGCCACTTTTCGCATGTCGATGTCGTTGTTGAAATCGAGCCATAACTCCATCGCGGCCGCGTTGATTTTGTCGCCAAAAAATCCAATTTGGACCACTAACGTTCGTCTTCTAGGCCCCTCCATCGACTTCCAGCCGTCTCTCGCAGCCCTGCCAGCCTTCTCACGCCTTTGCCATTAGCTCAAAGAAACAGGCCGACCTTCTCATCTCCTCCGCCCTCAAAGGATCCATGGATTTGGCATTCATACTTCAGCTAAACGAGTACTTTGACAACGTTTATGAATCGAGTTTGCTGGATTATTTAATCAAATTTGCATGAATTTGTGTTTTTAAGATTTAAGTTTAAGGGATCAGCTAGAAACCGCGCTAATTTTTAGAGGAGCGAAAATTGGAGTTAAAAGAGGCAATATAATCAACTAAATTTTATGGGATCGTCTAGAGATGCCCTTGGGTCCAAAATCTTGGTATTATTAGAAGTTAACAATTCGTCGCAACAAAACAAAACTAAGTTCCTTGTTGACTAGGCGTCAAGAAAAATCCAGTTTGACTATAGTATTTGTTTCTCAATACGGAGATTGGAGAACTCGTCAATGCGACTCAAATTATCTGAGTGAGAGCCGCTTGCCAGACGAAGCAAATGTCCCTTCTGCAAAAGTTGATAGTCAAATGAGGAGGCATAGCCTCCCCAAGAAAAAATAGCAAAGCTTAGATACATGGCTGGCTCTACACTAAAGGGCTTGTGCTGTCAGACAGACTTGCATACTGATCAGTTAGAACAAAGCAAAGGAAGATCTTCTGATCAGTTTCTACCAACAAGCAAATGCCCCTTCTGTAAAGTTGTGTGATAGTCAGCCGGATGGCTGGATTACAATCAGGAGGCATAGCTTCTGCAAGAAAATTTACTCAGCAAAGCTTACATACATACATGGCTGGGGATTGTGCATACTGATGAGCTGCAACAAAAGGATGATCTTCTGGATACCTAGTCCTGGACTATGATCTCTCCATGAAAGCAAAAGCAAACTAGTACTAGTAAGTATTACAGCAGCACAAAAATAAGTCCCAACCACCCTGATCAGCAAGGTTCATCGTCATCATCATCAGTTTGCTAGCTGCGGGGGCGCTTCGATCATGTGGTCCGGCTCTCCGGCAGTCCCGCCATGTCCATGGCCAGATTATGGAGAATTAGTCCTCCTTTAACCAGCGCCTCCATGTCCTGAGCCTCGTGTACGCACGCACATCACATACGGCATAACTAAATCAGCACCAACTATACACAGTCACAAGGCATGCAATGCAAAGAAGGGTCATCGAACTTACATCGGTGGAGTTCATGTCCTTGAGCAACTCGACCACCTGCTGCCACTCCGCCGGCGACAGGTTGACCGAGAGCTCGTCGTGCCGCATACCTTGGCTGTCGTAGCCTCCCAGCGACACCGCAACATTCCCCTTCCTGTCTCGTATGTGCGCAATGCACTCGCCGCTGGGTTGCCGGCCGCCCGGCTGCTTGAAGTTGGTTATTGCCCTCGCGCCGTGCAGCTTCACGGCCGCGGCGTCGTAGGCTCTAGCAGCGTCCTCGGCGGTGTCGAAAGTGCCGATCCAGGCTTGAGATTTTCCCTTGGAGCCCCTGATCCTCGCCCCGAACCTGCCGTTCTGTTGCCGGCACACGCCGAGGAACTTGGTCCCGCCGTCGTGGCACCGCCACCGCCGTGCGGACGGCTCGGCTCGGACATGCAGGAGCGAAGAGGCACCGCCACCGCCGTCAATAACGGCCGGTTGCTTGAAGTTGGTTCTCGCCGCCGCGCCGCGCACCTTGACGGCCGCAGCGTCGTACGCTCTGGCCGCGTCTTCGGCGGTGTCGAAGGTACCGAGCCATCGGTGAATCCCCTTGGGCTCTCTGATCTGCGCCCCGTACCTGCCGCTCGGCTGCAAGGACACGCCGCGGAATTTGTTCCTGGGGTCCGGCCTCGCTTTGTTCCTCCCGCCGGCGCTCAGACCTGGATAGTGCACTTCCTCTGCCCCCTTCGCTTTCCCACTCATGCCGTGAAGTTTTTTTTGTGGTGTGTGTGTGGGGGTGGGGGTGTCGGGGTCGCTCGTGTTTAGCTGTTGAGGACGAGTGAGTAGAGGTAGAGGGTGCGGAGGAGCGAGACGGAGGCTCTGCTTAAGATTTCGTGGGGGTGTAGTACTTTGCAGTGGTTCAGTCCGTCGGCTTGCAATGAAAAAAAAAGAGAAAATTCTAGGCACAAGTCTCCACGCAAACCTAATGGCCTAGATAAATAGGAGTACCTCCGTTCTAAGGCTTAAAACATAACTTTTTTAAAAGTCAAATAACCTAAAGTTTAACTAAGTTTAAAAAAAAATTAATATTTACAGTACGTAATCCATATGTTTTCATACATCATGAAATATATTTGTATACGATATCTATATAATATAATTTTTTTTATAATTTTTTCTAAAAGTTTATTTAAACTTTACATGACTTGACTTTTTAAAAAAGTTATATGCCTTAAGGCTTAGGATGGAGCCAAATGCAATATGTAGATGGTAAGAGAAAATTGCTCAATAGACCACATTAAGTTTTTCGATAGTTTCGACATTAATCAAGGGGTGTGTCATAGTCAAAATGTCCGCTAATTCTAGGAGTAAACGAGACTGGCGGTCATTAAACTTATCTCATACATGCATTTAAGTCACTCATCTACAAAACTAAACTAATCGGCCACTCAACTTGTATTTAGGTGCACATGTGGTTGCAAATCGTCCACTACCCGGTTGTTTGCCACAAATAGCACACGTGTTGCACGTGAGGTCGTTTTTTTGCAGATACCCCCCTACCCAAACTGAATCATTAACTTTTTTTTCTCTCAAGATGGTTGGGTCAAACCCGAGTACAACAAGCGACTCGGTCTCGTTTTGACCCGTGACTCGCTACTCCTATCGCTGGCTCGTTGTGCCTTTGCTCCCGTCGGTGTTCATGGAGGAGAGGACCTCCAGCCCAGGGGATACGCCACAAGAAAGGGAGACGGCTGTGAGATCCAGACATATGGCTTAATAGGATTGATAGGATACTCATACCAACAATTTACAACTTTTTTCGGAAGCTCATTCAAAAAGAACTCCGATGTCAAGCGTGCTTGGCCCAGAGCAATTTGAGAATGGGTGACCGACCGGGAGATGGGCAGAATGCGCACGAGTGAGGACAAAGTGCGTAGAAAAAACCAGTGTTGGTCCGTGGGGCCAGTCTAGAGATCTTATTAAGCTGCTAGGAGTGACACCCCCCAAGGCCAAGAGGTAACGGGGTTCTAAAAGTGGTATCATTGTCAATCATCGCAGTTACACGGGTGTGCAGATCAGTGACGGGACATGTGGCGCATGGCGCGCGTGGCCCAGGGTGGACACAGCATGGCACATGTGCCGACAGTAGACACACATGTGTGTGCCAAGTGAGGACCTTCCTGGGGTATGCTTGATCGATGAGGGCATCGATCTTATAAAGTGTGGGTGTATATGAGATTCAGGCACATGGCTTAATAGGATTGATAGGATACTCATACCAACAAGTTGTAACTTCTTTTTCGGAAGTCGAAAGCTCATCTAAAAAGAACTCCAATGTTAAGCGTGCTTGGTCTAGAGCAATCTGACCGGAAAGTGGATACCGGGTGCACATGAGTGAGGACAAAATGCATAGAAAATACTAGTGTTGGTCTCTGTGGCCAGTCTAGAGATCCTATTAAGCTGACAGGAGTGACACCCTCGGGGCCAAGAGGGAACTGGGTGCTACAACGACGAAGGCAGGGAGATGGTGGTGGTCGTCGGGGCCCTTGGCTCAGGCTCGAGTGGTAGGCGACCCCGGTGCACACTAAGGATTTCTCCCTAAAAAGATAGGGTTTGAGGTTTGTATAGTCGACAACCGCTACTGTTGCTCGTAGGTGCTACTACAATTAGGCTTGGTTAGGGGATTATTAAAGAGGTTAGGCTTGCTTCAACACAAGTTAGACTTGGTTTGAGGTTTCAAATATGTTATTGGGTTTTACCTTGATGAATTTTGCTCGAAATTGTAATGGTTTATGTTTTGGTTCCTTTAGGTCCCGAATCAATTAAAATCAATGTTGAAGTTCACCATGGTGCACTAGTAGAAAAATCGTTATAATAGTCATTTTGCTAGTAACGCGCATAATATAATACACACCGCCACTTTCTTGCAAAATACTAATGGTGTTCGGATAGTCACGAATGCCACCAGCAAACTCTAGTGGTGATACGAAAATGCAAACATCACCAGAAAAATGGGCCCCGTAGGTATAGCCAGGAAAACGTAGTGGTGAATTCCGAATAAAATGAATGCCACTGACATATTCTGTATTGGTGGTGTTGATATTTTCGAACGCCATGGCTAAAGTTACCCTATTGATATTCCCCACCCGGCCATGTCACACACACACACATCTCATTCCTCTCTCCACTCACCCCCTAGGCGCATTGGTCGCCACCATCCCCCGCATCCAACACTCTCCCAATCCTCTCCATACCAGGGATCGCGCGCGTCCGTCGCCGTGTGCCCCGCATTTGATGCCCCTCAACCTCCCTCCTCTCTCTCTCCCTCCACCCCACCAACACCGCTCGGTCCGTTGACTATCGCAAACGTCCCGTCCCCATGCCTCCGGGACCACGGTCGCCTCGTCCCCATGCCTCCAGTCGTCGCAACCGCACCGTCTCCATCCTTGGTGAGCCACCCTCCGTGCCTCCCATTTTAATAGCAATTTAGAAATTCTAGATAGATAGTGTTTTAGATAGTGCTTAGACATTAAATGTGGAATCATAATCTAGATAGATATGTTAGATATGCTTTAGAGATATTAAACTTGGGCTCAAATATATGATTTAGAGATATTAAACTTGGGCTCAAATTATAGATAGATATGTTATATATGCTTTACACTGTGTTTGGATGTTGGAAAATTGGCTCGGAATTGAATTGGACTAAAAATTCCAAATCCAAGATGGAAAGTAAAAGGGCTCAATTTCCAATTCAGGTGTTTGGATGTGCATAAATTTTTCCCTTGGAATCAAAGGGTGGCACCTAATTCCAAATCTTGTTTGGATGAACAAAACAATGGAATTGAATTTTTTGTCGAATTTTGACAAATTGAGGAAGACAAGAGGAAGATGGGGGACATGGAGATGCCGGATTGAGGACTACCAAGGAGCCGCCGCCACTCACCTGGCGCTGATGCTCGAGCTCCCTCCAAGCTCCCGCCGCCTTCTAGGGTTAGCACCCGCCGCCGTCTAGGGTTAGCTCCCGCCGCCAGTAACCTAGCGCTGATGCTCGTGAGGGGAAGGGGAGCGGGAGGAGGTGGGAAGGGGCGGATGAGGGCGGGGGAAGGGGAGAGATGGGACGGCTCACAGCGATGGCTGGGGCAGCAGGGCAGCGAGCGGTCGCGTTGAGGAGGATTCGCGGTCGCGTTGAGGAGGAGAAACGAACAGGTACGCGGGGAGGAGTTTCCACGCGTTTCCGAGCCGGAGAGCTCGGAAACTCCCGAGGTCGGGCGGGCGCTAGCGGGGGTTGGGCTCGGAATTGCTTCCTCTTTCCACGCTTTAATTCCAAGACCCTTCCAAACACTAGAATTTGGTCCAACAATTCCAGAATTCCAATTCCAAGCCTATTTTCCAACATCCAAACACAGTGTTAGAGATATTAAACTTGGGCTCAGATTCTAGATGGATACGTTAGATAGTGATGCTAAAGTCCGAGACCAAATTATATACAAATACCTCATCTCGTAGCCCCAAAGTGTAAAGAAGACAGATAATCGTGACATTATCTCTTTTCTTTATACATTGGTGTGATTGATGAGATATTAGAATATGCAGCGATCTCGCTTCTTTAGGCTTTTGCATTAATCAAATATCTCATCTTGTAGCCTTGAAATCGACAGATAATTTCACGGTTCATATAGCATGGATGAGACAAAATTGTGTTGGTTGAATCAAGTTCACAATGTTGTCCTCGGCCATGCTATCTGAACCATGGCAATATCTCGCTTCTTCAGATTTTGTCTAGAGCTTATATGTGTAAAATGCATAAATGAAATTTGTAGTTTGTTAACATGGTTTTCCACATATTTGCATCATATATAATGTTATATTATGTTTATATTGAGTTTTGGGGATTTACCAATGATCCCCTTTATTTTGGCTATAACCCTGCATGGCAGAAAAACCTTATTTTTAATGTTTTTGATGTTGCAAGACCTTGACGAAGTCAAATGGACCTGAAATTTTAGAAATGCCAATATCTATCCATAAGAAGCATCTGGAGCACGAGAATCTCACGAGGAGGGCCAAACGATCCCAGATGGCACGCCCAGGCCTGGTGGGCGTGCCACCCATTCTCATCATCGTCCTTGCGCGTAGGGGGCACTCTCATTTGAGGCTGCTAGCGGAGGCACCTCCTTGGATGGCCGTAGCCTCTTCGGTGGTCAGGATTCTTACGTCCATTAGGTACTTGATAGAATGGCCGAGAATGGGTGCGTTAGCGCCTTGTTTGGTATGATCTGTTGTGAGGGTGATTACTATGCTACTAAAGGGGGAGGGAGGTGGATATGAAGGAGTATGATGAGGGGGAGGAAGAGGAAGTGGTGGAGCTTGATGAGAAGGGCAAGCTAGAAAGGAAGTGTGCCGACGGCGAGGGAATTCATTAGAAGATGGTCAAGGACCAATGTTTGAATGATGCTTGGAAGACCATGGGCCTTGTCCCTATCACCGGCACCCAACAAACTGACGGTGCATACTGGAGGAGGATCTATGAACAATTCGAAAAAGGCGAGCTCTATGAAAATTACGCAAAGATGCACATGATCTGTAACCAAAATACATTATCTCATAGTGGAACCATTCAAAAAGCTTGCAACAACCTTCATAGATGTGTGGAGACCGTCCACCGAAGGAAAACAACTGGCACGAACTAAAATTATCCTTCGTGGAAGACTTTGAACTATTTAGGAGCCTATGATTTATTTGAATTTGTCCTAAATGATTTGAGAGCTTGAGATTGTTGGGAACGCGGTGTGGGAAGGTCAGTCCAATCCGCCAGTTTTTTGGTCAGGCTTCCCCAACACCAGTTCTGGCGCACTTGTAGGCCACTCTTTCGGGCGCTAGTGGGGATGCTATGCACCTTAGGGCATCTCTAATTGATTCCCAATGGTTAGATGAGTAAAAATACTCCCTAAAACTTAGAGGAGTAAAAATACCCCTCTAAAGAAAAGCGATTTCTAACCGATCCCAAAAACATAGAGATGTAAAAAAAGTTTTGTCTAGAAATCAAACTATTGAAAGCCAAACACTTGGCATGGTTCAAATACAATGAAATAACATGTTTAGAAATGAATAAAAATTATGTTTACAAACCAAATAATTGAGAAGACTTGGGAGTCTTCTGGCTAGCACATGAGGTGGTGTGCTAGACAGGCCAAGTTCAAATCTCACCTTCTCCAATATATGAGTAGTTGTCTAGTTCCTACTAGACACTCTTTTTTTAATAATTGAGTCATTGTAGCGGGGTTTTTCTTTTTTTTTAATTCTTCTTTTTTTTGCTATGTGCATCTATGTGGCCGCTAAGGCAATGCGTTGTTGCAGAGGCTAGGTGTAATTGATATCATCTGATATTAATATATGCTCCTTTCCAAAATAAAATGAGTAGTTGTTTAGTTCCTCCTAGACACTCTTTCATCACAAACCAAATAATTCAAAGCCAAATGCATGGTAGGGTTTAGATATAACGAATAATGAGAATAGTTCAAGCACAACTAGGTAGCACTATGGATACGTTAGTGATGCTCAACATGATCATGCTACACCTGGTAGTGCACCTGCTTGTTCTCAATGTGACAATGGGTTTCCAGGAATTTTTGTATCATGTTTCCATTATGTGCTGGTTCTACAAGATCACCATTAGATATGTACCGAAAGTTCTCTATCATGTAGCGCTCATATTCAATGATCATGTTATACAAGATAATGTAACATGTCATTATTTTCCAAAGAACCTTGGGCTTCCAATACTCTATAGGGCCTTTCATTATGCAAAAACTCTTTTGAAGCACACCGAAAGCACAATCAACATCCTTCCTTGTGAACTCTCTAGCCTTGACGAAGTGAGCCTTCTTGTGGCTATTGATGAGCTTCTTCTGGATTGTCTTCACAAAGGCGACTCATGGAGGGTAGATGCCATCTGCAAGATAGTAACCCATGGTGTACTCATGTTTGTTGACTCCATAGCTGATACGAGGAGCATCTCTGGCAACAAGCCTAGAGAAGAGAGGTGATCTAGCAAGCACATTCAGGTCATTGTGACACCTAAATGTTGGAGATATTCCCTAGAGGCAATAATAAAAGTAGTTATTATTATATCTTTGTGTTTATGATAAATATTTACATTCATGCTATAATAGTATTAACCGGAAACATTAATACTTGTGTGATTTGTAAACTAAATTAGAGTCCTTAGTAAAGCCTCTTTATAATACTAGCTTGTTGGTTAATAGATGATCATGGTTTCCTGATCATGAACATTGAGATGTTGTTAACAACAAGATCATGTCATTAGGAGAATGGTATGATGGACATACTCCTATAGATAAGCGTAGCATAAAGATCAAGTCATTTTAATAGTTCGTTTGCTATAAGCTTTCTGATACATAGTAACCTAATTCCTTCGACCATGAGATCATGATAATCACCATCACCGGAAGGATGATTTGATGACATCAAATACCACACTGTAACTGGGTGGCTATAAAGGTGGCATTGAGTGTTTGGAAAGTATGGGTTGAGACACATGGATCAAGAGTGGGATTTGTCCATCCATATGATGGATAGATATACTCTGGGCCCTCTCGGTGGAATGTCATCCAATTAGCTTGCAAGCATGTGACTGGCTCACAAGGAATCACATATCACGGGAACGAGAAAAGAGTATTTATCAGTAACGAGGTTGAACTAGGTATGCAGAGATACCGACGATCAAAACCTCGGATAAGTAAACTATCGTGAGACAAAGGGAAATTGGTATCGTATGCAAGTGGTTCATTCGATCGCAAAGTAATCGTAGAAATATGTGGGAGCCATATGAATTTCCAGATTCCTCTATTGGTTATTGATCGGAGAAGTGTCTCGGTCATGTCCGCATAATTCACGAACCGTAGGGAGACACACTTAAGGATTCGATGTTGTTGTGTAGTTATGGGATGATGAGTAAGAGACCGAATGTTGTTCGGAGTCTCGGATGGGATCCGGGATATCACGAGGAGATCCGGAATGGTCCAGAGAATAAGATTCATATAAGGAAAGTCCTGTTTCGGAGTTCGGGAATGATTTCGGTGTTTTCACCAGGAATGTTCTAGAAGGTTCTGGAAGGTCCGGCACTCCGGAGGGGAAGGGTACATGTATGTGTCATGAAAATGTGGAATGATTGCATCATGTACTAGGTCACTTGGCTGGGCAATATGAAGAGAGAAATCAAATCCAAGTTTGAAAGTCAAACGTCAATTTGAAAAGTCAAATCCGAAGTTTGCTTGGTGGAGGGAGAGTAGGAAACCTACCTAGGGTAGGAGTCCCACTCCCTCCACCCGTCGGCCAAGGAGGAGGAGTTGGGGGAGGACTCCCTCCTCCCAACCGCCTCCCTCCCACCTATATAAGGAGGGGTAGGGCGCCCCCTCCCCTCACACCTAAAACCCTAGCCCCAAGCGCCACCACCTCCAAGTGTTGCCGCCGCCTAGGGCCTCCTCCAAGTCGCCGAGTTAGGGTTTCCCCAAACCCTAGCCACCGGCCACACCCTCCCCTTGGTGCCCTCTAAACCGTAGATCACCAAGGCCTCTCTCATACTCCACCATACTCGCTCCGGCTTAAGGCGAAGCCCTGCAGGATCTCCCCTCTACTTCCGTCACCATGCCGTCGTGCTGCCGGAATCACGAGGAGAGAGTCCTACAACCTCCGCTGCCTGCTGGAACAAGGGAGAGGAAGGTCTTCATCGAGTACCGAACGTCTGACCGACTGCGGAAGCACTGCCTGAACACAGCGCCGGAAGGATTGTCTAAGCGATCTTGAGATCGGCAAGTGTATGACTACATCACCCACGAGAATCTGCTCTCGTTAACCGCTTTGGAATCTTCGAGGGTGAGTTCATCTATCGACTCATTGCTACAATCTAGTAGATAGATCTTGACTTGTTTGTGTGCATACGGTAGAATTTTTTTGTTTTTCCATGCTACGAATCCCTACACTAAAAAATCCAAAGAAAGCATGCCAATAGATCTTTCCATGCTACCGCCTCAAGGATGATAGTTAGATAGCTGCAATGGCCTTTGTACCGAACTTTCCATCCAGCAGGACAATTTTTCCATGTACAATGCAAGCAATCTATTAATACAAGCATCCTCAGCAATCATTTTTCTTCACTCTCACCCAAGAGTTCCCGATGTCATCATCATTGGGTATCCTCAAATACTCCTCTCTGAAGATCTCAATCACAACTTTTGTGTACCTCCGGGCAGCCTCCAAGATTGTATCTTTGCCGATGCGAACATAGTCATCAGCGGCATCTTCACAACACCCATACGCAAGAACTCGAACAGCTGCAAGACACTTCATCAATGGGCTTGTGCTTACCTTAGCGGATGCACTCCTCCAAAGCTTGAACCAATCATCATGCTTCTCGACCACATTT
Source organism: Avena longiglumis (assembly GCA_030063025.1). Lineage (NCBI taxonomy): Eukaryota > Viridiplantae > Streptophyta > Magnoliopsida > Poales > Poaceae > Avena > Avena longiglumis. Next base: position 80,156,966 of record CP125978.1, read on the forward strand.
GCAATGGTGAGAAAGAGGATCTTGTGCATGCAGAATTTCCGGTGAAAATATTTCTCTAGATATAGGGCATTTTCGTTGAAGTAGTCTCGCATGATCTTGGTGTGGCCCTCGGCTCTATCCCGGTTGATGTGCATGCGGCCAAACTGTGATCCTAGACTCGGACGCCGAACTTCATCGTTCAAAATGATAGCATGGCCATATCGATGTCGTCATCATCTTCCTCCTCCTCCTCTGATGATGATGAGTCGTCCATGATGTACTTCCTGAACCTATTCATATACAAAATGTCTCCGGTCAAAATTGAAAAATAAACAAAAAAAATCATCGGAAAAACCTCACCTAGAGATCCGGTCGAACAATTGTTGGGCAGAGGAGGTGAGGTGGGTGGCCGAACGTCGTCTGCTTTTTCTCCGAGGCGGCTTCATGGGCAACTGAGCTGTAGGAAAGGTGGCGAGTCGACGGGGAGGTTTGGCCAACGAAGAATCATCGGGTTTCGCCGACACCAACCTCACCGCGGCCGCAAACGGTCTTTGCCGTGAGAGGCCGGCCTCCCTTGACTCCGCCCGCAACCTAGCTTTGGTGCCGGCCTTCTACTACCTTCCCATCTTCTGGTTGGTCCGGTTTGCAAAGAATCGAGACTGACGGTGGCCGATTTGCAACAAATCGGGGCGGTGGCCGGCGAAATCTCGATATCCTAGTTGATTCTGGTGACAACGAGGAGCGGTGGGCGACTGAGAGGTGGGCTCAAGGGCGGCACAGGGTCTGGGGTGCCGACGGTGGGTTTTGGTGGTCCCTAGAGGCGAAGCTGGCCTGAATGGGGCAGCGGGGTGGGAGGTCGGTTTTTTTTTCTCTAGAGTGGTCGACAACTCTTTTATTTAGGAGTCATTCGACTCCTAAAAAATTTAATCCTCTAACAGTTCTACTAGTTTGGTTAGGTCTGCGTTAGCGTAACTTTTACTCCTCTGACCATTTTTCGACGATTGGTTAGAGATGCCCTAATCGATCCTTAGCTTGACCATCCTCTCCTTGAGCATGTTGACCAATATGACGAACTATATAAACAAATATAAAATATATACTCTCTTCGTCCTAAAATTAGTGATTTGAATCTGTTAAATTTATATGAATCTAGACACTAAAATATGTCTACGCACATATGAATTTAAGCAAATCCAAGTCACTTATTTTGGAGACGTAGGGGTATAAATGAATCAATATTGCTAGACTATTGTAAAATATTGTGCATTTGCAGTCATAGCTGCTGCTACTTTTCTACACATTTGATGATATCTTACAAAGTTTAACATGACAAAAAATATATAACACGTTTTAAGTGGGAGAACATGCAGTCATGTCTTTAGCATGGCAGGGCTTCGACGTTGGAGCTGAATCTTTCAACTCCTTGTATCTCCAGTCGCTTCACACATGCATGCTTGACGAGGCTTTAAATAGGCATGCGCCCTGCGGCAGCAAATCAACCAACCCTATTTTCTCCACTGGCAGACGCATGGCTGAGCGATGCATGCGGTAGCGCTAGACATAGGCAATGATGGCCTCAAGTGCTAGCTAGGATCTCCATCACTTTGTCTCTGCTTGCGTGCAGTAGCAAGATTTGTATGCCGGGTGGCTTCCATCAACACCTCGTCTTCTGTGTGTATATATTGATTTATGGTGAATCTAATTTAAAGCTACAATAGATACAAGTTTGACCAACAACCATTATAAGTGATGATAATTATTAGGTCTAGGCTTACATGTCTTGGGAAGGATTAAAATTATTAGTACAGCTTAGCCAAATAAATGCTATGCAAAAGAATCCAGAGTAAGATACGCTACATGCATGCTCTCGTCACGTCAAATCTTTCGCGATGTCTCGTTGTGTTGTCTTGCCTGACTCGGCAATTTGGTCTTGCTATATCCTTTATAAGATTTTTCTGAAAGTATTACAGCCTCGACAAGTGACATAGACTTATTCCTTTTATCCTGAAATAAGTGACTTTGTAAATATCTAAATTTGTAAATATTTAATACTAAAACATGTCTAAATACATATGAGTATTGATAAATAGAAGTCATTTTTTTTAGAACAAAAGAAGTATATTAGATACACACATGTTCATACGCTATCGTACTTTGAACGTATGAGTTGGTGAAAATACATAGATGGACCCGTGGAGCCCCTCCCAATTCCCACTGTCCGCAAATAAGTGGATGTTTAGGAATTTTAAGACAAATTATGGGATAGAGTAAAATTGCATTGGAAATGTCTTAGCCATGTTTTTTCCCGTCTTTAATTCTTCCACCTCCAATGAGATAAGTGCATGTATAAAATAAAGAGACTATTTGCTAAATGTTATTAGGCTTGATTTCCGTAAAGCAATTTTTCCTGCTTTAAAGTGTATTGGGAGGCTAGAAGTACACTTTTTTGTGACAAATTTTGAACACAAACATTCACTTATTTATGCACAGAGGAAGTAGCTCTTATGGGAGTTCTCGCACGAGTTCTTTTAGCGGCAGCATGGGAGCTCATTAAGGTGGACACAACGTCTAATTCAAAATTAACGGTAGATATAAGTTTAACTAACAAATGTTGTTTGTATCTAAAAAAAACAAGTGTTGTTTGTCTTCTTTTATTAACCTGCAGGCCGTAGGAAAGATCAAAATATCGATTTAACTTATTCGAATATACTTTTACTATATAATGTGCGACATGTGCTCTGCTCACGTCATATCTTCCGCATGTCTTTTTTATTCCATGCCTTATTGCAGTCAGGTGGCTCACGCGCGTCTTCGTGTCTACGTCCTAAAAACTTCCTGGGCCTGGCCGATCGTTTCTCGTCATCGCTGCAGTTTATATGCCTGGCCGATCGTTTCTCGTCTACGCTGCAGTTTATAAGACAGCAATTCTAAGTAAAAAAAAACATCGCCGAAAAAACCACTAACCACGTCTTGCCGTAAGATTTTCCACGCCGCCGCCGCGCACAAAGAGGCGGAAATAGCACAGCGCAAGCACACCTCCGACGCGGCAGGGAAGGAGGAGCTAGCGTGTGGCCAATGCCGTCAAGGTGGCGGCTGCGTGGGCTCTCGTCGACAGAGACAAGATGGGGGTGGAGGAGGACAACAAGGAGCAGTCGTAGGCGGGGGAGGAGGAGGGGAGGAGGCGATGGCTGCCCCTTGCAGATCGTGCAGGCGTTGGATCTCGGTCTCGACGGGGCTCCGGCGAGGGTGACCCGACGAAGAGGTCACAGTGCAGGGAAGCAGAACGCGCCCTCTGGGCAGAGGCCGCGACAACAAGGGCGACGACAGAGCTGGAGGCATTGGAGGCGGCTCGGGCCGAACAGGAGGTGAGGGACTACTAGGAAGCCGACATGGAGAAGGCCCTGGCCAACCGGCGGCGGTGAACTGCCATAAGGCGGTGAGCAAGACAGCGGACTGTGGCTAAGCACGCGACCATTACCATGAACTCCTCCAACAGCACGACATCTGGGTGACGAGGGCGGTGATCGATGGGGCTAGCGATAGCAGCAATGGTGGCCACGGCAACAACGACAAGTAGCCGTAGGGGCGGCGTCCTCCAGCAGTAGTAGTAGTCCTCTTTTTTATTTTGTTCAAATGTGCCTTTTTTTAATAAGCAGGGTCTAATGTGATGAAAAAAAGTTTTAGTACTAATGTTTCACTTACATATAGGCCTAAGCGGCCGACTGACAGACACCCACGCGGTCCTCGCGCTATTCAGGCCGACATAACCGTTGCAATTTAATACACGGAATGGATAGAGCCGGACGCGTCGGTCTGGATGGATATAGGCCAGGCATGTCCACGTCTAGGACACGTTGTCTGGCCCTGTTCACAAGCGCACCCAACAGGGCTGAGAATTTTTTTGACTTTCGTCTACCCCTAGCTCACTAGAGCCTACAATGGCAGGCAGCCGTCACGTTGGCGGTCATGCTTCTCGCTCACGGCGATAGAGTTCCCGCGCGACAGCCAAGTTCCTGTGCGCGGCAGCCAGTTTCCCGGGCTCCCCTCTTACTGTTTTCCACGTGCGATGGCCTTTCTCGACATTCTCCGCCATGGGGCTACAAATAGGGGCTACGCCGGCGGCACCATTCCTAGCCACTAGACAAAATGGCTAAGGAGAAGCAGCAGGCCGAGCGGGCTGCGGAGCGCGCGAGAGGCCATCGCCGTCGAGCGCGAGATCGCCGAGGAGGGCATCGAGCAGGGCACCGATGAGGTCAACCACTACAACGACCTCATCCTACATGCCACGCTCACAGAAGGGGCAACAGTGGTTGGGAACCTCCAGCGCCATTTCCAGCGACGCGCTACGGTAACCCCGGCGGTGGAGCGACATTGCGCAGCCTACGTCGAGAGGTACGCAAGGAGGGAGCGCGAAGGAAGCGGCAGCAAGGGCCGCGGCTACGGGTGACACACGGTCGCCCATGGAGAGCACAGGGAGCTACCCGCGTAGCACGACAGGCCCAGACTCGGGAACCCTGTTGGGTATAGGGTAAGGTAGCATCATGGCGTCCTCGTCGGCCCGAACTCTGGCAATAGTATTAGGTGATCTGCAGACACCATGTATCTGCTTTAATTTTAATGGAAATTATATCTTATCTCAATGATATGTGGGTGTGGGTGGACACTAAGAGGAAGCATGCGCCGTCCGCGCGGACACGTGCGAGCGCAAACGTGCCATAGAATTGGGCCGCGAATGCGCCGGTCCGGGGCCAGCGGACCATATGCTCCCCCCGTTAATTAGGGCATCTCCACCGGGGCAATCCAAACTGTCTGCGCGTGTCTGAAACTGTCCATGCGGACGCGTGGTGCGTGCGCGGCACCCCAGCAGGGTCACCCATCCGGCAAAACGCGTCCGGCCCGACGCATCCATGCATCTAATCTGGGGCTCGGTTGCGTCAGCCCGGACGCGCGCGGACAGCGCAGACATCGTTCCCGCGCGTGCTACTGGCCCACCTGTCAGCCACCTTGAACTGCAGCATTGATTTCAGACGAGGTCAGTGATGGCTCAGTTGATGTGGAGCCTATTGAGAACCCCAAGAGCAAGGTGTGAAGCAGCACAACAGTAAGTATTCCCTCTGTAAGAAACTGAGGTTATCGAACCAGTAGAAGAAAGGAAACGTCACACAGGTGTTGCAAGAAACGTGGAAACCTGCACAACACAAACTTAAGACTTTGCCCCAACTAACGGTGAAGTTGTCAATCTCACTGGTTGTTGTAACAAAGGATTGAACATGGTGTGGAAGGTAATGATTTGCAACAAGTAAACAGGTAACAGTGGAAGATGTATCAATGGTAAAGATTGGACCGGGGTCCATAGTTCACTAGAGGTGCTTTTCTTAGATAAACAACATGGCATGAATAGTAAACAAATTGCAGCAGGGCAATTGACAGGAACTGAGCATGGCATAACAATGCAATACTAGACAAAAAGACCCTATGAGATTCGATTGGGCAATACAACAATATATATAGACCGCCATCCAACTGCATCTATGACTACAAGTCCACCTTCAGGTTATCATCCGAACCCCTTTCAGTATTAAGTTGTAAGCAATAGACAACTACTTTAAGCAAAGTGTGTAAGTTAAATAATCTACTTATTATATGAACAAGAGACCATTGTTTTCTCCCTAGCAGCAACAGCGCATCTACAACCGAAAAGATTTATGTCACTTCCCTTGGAAACTAGAGGCATGAACCCACTATCGAGCATAAATACCCCCTCTTGGAGTCACTAACAACTACTTGGCCAAGATAGCTACTAACAATGGAGAGCATGCAAAATCACAAACAACACAGACATGATAGTATCAAATAGACAAAACCATTAATAAATCTGACATAGTAATCTCAATATCCATCGGATCCCCGCAAACACAACATGCATGATTACAAATAGATTAGATCTTGATCATGAACGGAGCTCACAATATCTATACATGAAAGCACAAGGAGGAGATACAACCATCTAGCTACTACATGGACTCGTAGTCCAAGGTGGAACTACTTACGCTTCATACCGGAGAAGAAGGCCTCCGGGATGATCTCCCCTCCGACAAGGTGCTAGGAAGAACTTCAGATCCCCCCGATCTAGGGACGATGGTGGCGGCGGCTATAGAAGGTTTCGTGGAGTTTTGATCGGGTGCCTAGGGTTTCTGTATCGAGGGCTTCTTATAGGCGAAGAGGCGAGGCTAGGAGGTGATCGGAGGGCCCACACCCTACCTAGGCGCGGGGTGGGCCCACCCGCTCCTAGGGGGGTTGGAGGCCCTGGCTCGCCCCTCCGTCTCTCCTCTGGACTTCTTGACGCCCACGATAAATATTGACTTTGGCTTTTGTCCCGTCCAATTCCGAGAATATTGATTTGCTGCCTTTCTGAAACCAAAAACAGAAGAAAACAAGCAACTAGCACTGTGTCAAATTGTTAATAGGTTATTTCCAGAAAAGATATAAAAACACCTCAACGTATAGACAAATCAAAGCAAAGTAGATAATAAACAAGCATGGAGCATCAAAAATTATAGATACGTTTCCGACGTATCAGCCAGCGGCACCGATTCAGACGCACGCAGCGACAACGATTCACAGGCGGAAGGCTGACCGACGGCAGCCTGCGCCATCAATGGCGACGCGACGGCATGCTTACTGACTAGACGACACACTCTCCACCGCCGCTGCAGGCACCGCCCGCCGCCTACCCTACCGACTGGACACTTTAATGCCCTTCTTCAGCCTCTGCGCCGGCATCCGATGCCGGCCCTTTTTAACCGGCCATCTTCTCCCACACAGAACACCATCCCTCTCCTCCTTTCCCTTTTCCTTCTCCACTGCTTGTAGCTAGCCATGGCCAGCGGCGCTGGGTCGAGGGGAGGCCGTGGCGGCCATGGACACCAAGGGAGGCATGGAGGACGCGGCCAACTCACCGCGTCACCACGCTCTCCCTCAACGACGTCGTCGCCAGAAGATTTAGACCCGGGCACCCAGTTTGCCGTGGCCATCCACCACGACATGCCGCGTGACAGGCTGCTCCTGCCCCGCGGGCTCGTGACACTGATCGGCGATGAGCCGCCCCCGCTCGCCATGCTGTAGGCAAACGACTTCAGGATAGGCAGGTACCCAGTCGACCTGCAGTCCGCCCACCTCGTCCAGATGTACCTTGGCAACGGCTGGGAGGGCTTCGCCTACTCGCACAAGATCGAAGCGAGCAACATTGTCGTCTTCAAGTACGACAGCAAAGGAAAGTTTGGCGTCAGCGTCTTCGACCACACCATGTGCCACCGCTGCTACCACTCCGACTCCTCCTCCGACTCCGACGAGTAGGCTAGGCTGTGCGCGCATCATGTATGATGTATGAATGTAGGCATTGGCCATTTGAAATGAAATATATTTATTCAAGACCTAAACAATCGTTACACTCACGCCACACAACCTAAGACTAAGCGCGGCCGCCGGCGTTGGGCGGAGGCTGTGGCGGGTCAGATACAACATTCGTCATTGAGATAATTGATGAGCGCTCGTTGGGTCTGCACCTCCCCTTCAGCTCGGGCGAGGCGGGCACACAGGAAAGCATCATCAGGATTGGCTCGCACCGCTTCCTGGAGGTCGCCACACACCAATCCGAGCTGGTCCAATCGCTGGTATTCTGGCAGAAACACGCGTTCCGTCACCACCATCGTGAAAGGATCACCGGTGCTCACGTTATGGCTGTAGGATGGGCGAACCGGCAGTGTGCCCATCCAGTAAATCCGCGGGCGCCCCGAAATCGGAGGAGGCAGCACGTCCGGCAACTTCGGCGGAATCGACCACCATGACGGCAGCGGCCGCTCGGGCACCCCTTTTCTGTCGGCATCGGGGTTGCCACGGAGCTCGCCGTGTCGACGTTGGCGACCAGGCATGGTGGTTTTTTGTGTTGTGGGTTGTGCGAGTATGGTCGAAGATAGGTCGGCGACCTCCCCCTTTTATGGCCGCACCTGGACCGGCGGGAAAAGTCGAGAACTCGCGGGAAGCGGCGAGAAAGAAAGGTGGGAGACGGCATGGCGGCGGAAAGACACTAGAAATACACCGGTGTTGCCGATGGCCCAGCACATACAAATGGGTCACGCCGTTGTGTGCGGCTAGCCGGATTATACCGTCAACCTAGCATTATTGTTACTAGAGTTGTTCGTCCTATTGCTAGTACTGTTGCTACGTTTTTAGCCATCTATGATAATAACTCAGATAAATTAGTTTAGTTTGTCTAAAGAGTATAGTCACATCCATAGAAAAGTAATTCTTTTTGAATGATTTATGCATTGTACACTGTGTGTTGTGTGCTTGGGTAGGCAACCAGTACAAGTCAGTCAAATAGTAAATCTACTAGAGCATAGCTACTTCTAGCCACACCATACATACACTGCATGCATAGACATGAACGGGACGCATGCATGCATTCGATGAAGTCATTTATTCTCACTTGGTTACATGCCTATACACTATCATTACTGAAATACTAAAAGGGAGAAAAAGGTCCGGTGACAAAGCATGTTTTTTTACTAGCAAACAAAGTACTTCAAGGAAGTTGATTTAAACGATGCACATATATATCACAACTCTTCAATAATCAAATATTGAATGGCAAGGAAAATGAAAATATATATCAAGTATAAAAATATTCAAAGAGATTTCAATACTCTAAAAAAAACAGTACCGATTATTATAACAGTATATACTACGAAATGCATTTTCCCTTTTTAAACTTCAGGAGGTGTGATCCCACAGTCAACACGACATAACTAGTAATAGTTTCATATCATTCAGGCCACAAGCTTAGGTTCTTACATCACATGCAGGGCAAACATAGGTATATTAGGGCACCCACAGTGTGTAGCCAAAAGTGGTTCCATATTTGCCTTTTGGCTTTTGGAACTAGTTCCCTACATTGTGGAGGTGATTATAAATTGAGCAAAAGAGGGAACCGGAGCAAGAGGGTGCTCCGATGCCAAATGTGGTTCTAAATTTATTAGTCAACCTGCTTGTGACATGTGTCCTCTACTGTCATATCTTAGACAAAAAAATAAGGCTATTCTTGTCAGGGTGGGACCGCATGGTGCAGGAATTTGGAATAGCTACATTGTGGAGTTGTAGCCAAATTGCATGGTGAAGCCAAATTCAGCTTTTTGTCAGATTTAGCTATAGAAACATTATGGCCGCCCTTAGGTTCTTGCACAACATGCAAAGCATAGTACTACTACAGGTCATTTCCATTTCCTAGCCCCAAGAAAGACCGGAGTCTCCGGTGTGGTTCAGAGTTTCCGGTGCTGGCTCCGGTGGAGCCTCCCAGGACATGGCTGGGACATTCTGACTAGGGGTCCGGAGGCTGCACCGGAGGTTACTCCAGATTCTCCGGACTTTGGTCAGACCGGAGTCTCCGGTGTCAGAAGGCCGGAGTCTCCGGTGTTGCTGGTGAAGAAATGGGCTGGGTCAGTCAGAAGGCCAGTCCGGAGACTGGTCCGGAGATTTACCGGAGTCTCCGATCTGAATTTTCTACAACGGTCAGAAAACGGTTCGTGGAGGGGGCTGTCTATAAATAGGGACCCTTATCTTCTTCCTCCAGTTGCTCGAGCTGCTCAAGAACACCAACACCATTAGAGCCACCAAATCAACAAGATCTCTTCATCCAACCATCCAAAGTCATTGATCTTTGGATAATCGAAGGAGGAGGCCTTGATCCACATCTTCACCAAGAGAGATCTTCATTCCCCCCTCATTCACTTGAGGGCCCCCAGGCTCTAGTGTTTCTTTGCGAACCCTAACTTTGATTTGGTTTTTACAAGCTTGTCTTTGATTTGTCTTGACAGCTTGCTTGTATTTGGGAGCCTCCAATTCAGTTGTGGATGTGTGCCCCGAACTTGTTGTAAAGGTGCCGGCTTCCACCTCGAAGGTTGCCAATATAGTGGAAGGTGAATCGAGCCCGTTGGGGTGAGGTTCATCGGAGAACAAGGGAGGCCTCTCATGGCGTTGGTGGTTTGAAACCACCCCCTCTCCAAACGTAGACGTACTTCCCCTCAAAAGGAAGGAACTACGGGAAACAAATCCTTGTGTCTCCGCATCCACTCCCTTGGTTACTTCTATCCTTTACCGCACTTTACTTACTTGTTCTTGCTTAGTGTTGTGTTAGTTTGTGCTTGTTTGACATATAGGTAAATTCACCATAGTTGCATATTCTAGAGAATTTACCTTTCTTGTCAAACCCTAATTTGAAAAAGAGTAAAATTTGAAGTATCACCTATTCACCCCCCCTCTAGGTGCCCATATGATCCTTTCAATTGGTATCAGAGCCTCGGCTCTTTATTTGGGCTTTACCGCCTAAGAGAATATGGGTAGCCGTGAAGGGGATGGTCATGGTGAGCCGACCACGGTGACCATGGAAGATCTCAAAAACTTGGAAGCAAGATTGAGCTCTTCCTTGGTCAACGAAGTCAAGGAGATGCTTGAGCAACTTCTTAAAGACAAAGAAGGCTCATCACCCACATCTCCTCAAGAGGATCAACCATCCATATTACCTAAAGGGAATACGTCAGTATCCCCCGAGGGTGCATTGGTAGGGGGTAAACCAGACACCGCTAATTCTTCCACGCACAATAATGGTGGGAAGGGTGAGCACCGTGACTCATGGTACTCTCTCGACCCTCCAATCCCTCACCCTCATGTATACAATAGAGGTGACCCACCTAAGATTGAAGAATCCGCTACTTTTTCTCAATGGAAATCACTAATGAGAACTCATATGCGCAGCTCTTGCATTGAACTATGGAACATCATCGAGCATGGACTCTTTATTGGGGATCCAACCAACTTGACAAGAAGAGAGATTGTCAATAGTCAACTCAATGCCACTGCTCTGCATATGATTCAACAAGGTTTGGGGACAAAGGATTATCCACACATTGAGCACTTTAGCATTGCCAAGGAAGCTTGGGATGCTCTCACTGTGTTGTTTGTTGGAAATCAGAGTATGAGGAGGAACAGATATGATGCTCTAAGCAATGAAGCCGAAGGCTTCTACATGAAAGAAGGTTAAGATCACGAAGACATGTATCGAAGGCTCAAGACCACCGCCATCGCTTTCAGAAATGTGGGTGCCTCACATGTGGATAATGCATGGATAAAAAGGAAATATGTGAGTGCACTCATGCCTTTTGATCACACCGACTTGAAGAGCTTACAAGGAAGACACAACTACCATCTCATGACCTCAAATGAAGTTATGCAAGAGATGGCCGCTTTCAAGGTAGCCGCCAAGAATGCCAAACATGCCCGTGCTCATGCCCTCGGTATGAGAAATGTGGTCAATGTTGCTTTGAAGGCCAAAGTTGTGGACTTTGAAGATGAAGATGATAGTGATGAAGGCCTCTCCTTGGACCATCCCGATGATGTCAAGATTGATCATAGTCAATATATGTCTTTCTATGCAAAGGACTTTTGGAAGAACCCCGCCAAGGCCAAGATGGAAATGCAACGAAGAAGCAATCCAAATGGGAAAAGAGAGAATACCACTAGGTTGAGAACTTGCTTCAATTGTGGTGACCGCTATCACTTTGTGGAAAGCTGCCCTTATGAGAAGAGAGAATATAATGGTGGTAAGCTTGTGTTGAAGAAGACTCTCAAGGCACCTTACAAGAAACCCTTCATCAAGAAGAATCCCGTCAACAAGAAGTCAGGAGAAATTGTCTTGATCACTCATGAAGAATACTCCTCTGACAATGAAGATGATGAATATGAGGAAGAAGAAACTTCACATGGTCTGGCTGCTCTAGCTACTACCTCTACTCCGACACTCTCACTCTTCGACTCTCCAAATGAGAACTCTTCCACCAAGAACGTCACTTGCCATATGGCAAGAGGAACGGAGGTATCCTCATCATCCCACTCTACTCAATTAGATATTGATGAAATTGATGATGAAATGTCTCTTGATGTTAAAAAGGAATTAATTGTCTTTGATGAGTTCATGACTAACCTAGAAGGTGATGCTAAACTACATTTTGGGAACATCTTAGATCAACTCTCCCATACTCAAGAGCTTCTAGATGTTAGATGTAAACTTGGGCATGAACATATGATTGAACTAGAGGCTTTAAGCAATGCTCTAGAAGAAGAACAAGAGACTAGGTTGTCCCTTGAGTCAAAACTTGAAGGGCTTGATGAGGCCAATGACATCATTGTTAACAAACTCATCAAAGAGCGTGATCATGCTATGGCTAAATACAAAAGGGCTAAAAAGGACAAGATTGAGTTTGGTGTGGTTCATGAAAAACTTGCCGAGGACTTTAGTTTGCTCAACAAGGCTCACAAGGCCTTGGAGGGTGAACTCTTGTCTCTCACAAAGTCCCATGAAACGCTTCAAACTCAATTGGCCAATATACCTTCGCCTAGTAACTTCATTCCATCTAGTAGCACAACTATTCTTGAATAGGATGCTAGGTTGAAGGGGGAGCTTGCTAAGGCCACATTTCCACAAGGCAACAAGTCTATTGATGATCTTTTGAGCAAGCAAAGGCATAGTGGTGATAAAGGGGGCATTGGTTTTGTCTCTAAAACAAAGAAGAAGAACAACAACAAGAAGAAGGACAAGCCCGCACAAGAGACCAACAAGACCATTGTGGAGAGTAAGACCACAAATGGTAAAACTATGTCTCATGATGATTTTGCGGGAAGTGCTAACCCTCACTATGTTCTAATGCATGATTACTATGGTGATCTGTATGCACAATATGTTGGTCCTTATGATGGTTATATTGCTTGGTCTATTTGGGTTCCCAAGACCCTTGTTGCTAACAAAAGAGGACCCATTGAAAAATGGGTACCTAAAAACTAGCTTGATCTTTTGTAGACTTATGCTTCCGGAGGGTCAAAATGGGTGATCGATAGTGGTTGCACAAGTCATATGACCGGAAGCTCGTCTATTGTCAAGGACTTGGTGTCAAATGAAGATCAAATCACCGTCAGATATGCCGACAAGTCAAAGTCTACGGTAATGGGTTTCGGCAAGGTAGTGGTGGCTCACGACATTACACTCGTGAACATCATGCTTGTTGAAACCCTTAGATACAATTTACTTTCTGTCCGTGCTCTTGGAAAGATGGGCTTTGCCGTCTTTATTGATAACGATATTGTGGTCCTCATGTGGAGCAAGTCTCTCAAGGTCGCTTTCGTTGGGTACGTCGAAAATGACTTGTATGTGGTGGACTTTTCGTGGCAAGCCACTGCAGGTCCGATGTGCTTATACGGGAAGGCCGATGTGGGTTGGCTATGGAACCGCCGACTAGCCCATGTCAATATGAGAACTTTGCAAAGTCTCCATAAAGAGGGCCATATTGTTGGACTAAAAGAAAATGTTTCCTTTGCCAAAGATCGTGTTTGCAGGGCATGTGTTATAGGAAAGATGCATGACGCTCCTCATAAGCCCACGAGCCAAATCAAGTCTAACAAGATCTTGGAACTCCTCCATGTGGACCTATTTGGTCCTCCATCTCATGCAAGTCTTGGTGGGAAGAAATATTGTTTGGTGATTGTTGACGACTTTTCAAGATACTCTTGGGTTTATTTCTTCAAGTTGAAGGGTGAAACTCAAAGGACTTTTATCGACTTCATCAACTTGGTTCAACGGCAACACAATGTTCCCGTTTTGATTATAAGAAGTGACAACGGCACCGAGTTCAAGAACTACACCTTGAATGATTTTATTAGTGATGAGGGGATTAAACATCAATATTCCGCTACATACACCCCTCAACAAAATGGTGTGGCCGAAAGGAAGAACCAGACTCTTATTGAGATGGCTAGGACCATGTTGGCGGAGTTTAAATCTCCATACAACTTCTGGGCCGAAGCCGTCTCCAACGCTTGCCATGCTTCAAACAAGATCGAGAGCTCCCGCAAATCACGCACAGCAGATCTCCGTGCTTCACTTTTGCTCGTGAGGCACCGAGCAACAAACTCTTGTTGTGTTTTGACATGATCTTCATCTCATGGAAGTTAGGATCACTTCGTAGTTGTTATCATACGTTGTGATCCAAGTATTAACAATATCCAATGAACCGGCTCTACCTCCGCAAGAAAATCAACAAGACTCCATATGAGATACTTACCGGTAACAAGCCCAACATATCTTATTTCCGGGTGTTCGGTTGTAAGTGTTTCTATCTCATCAAAGGTGTTCATTTGTCTAAATTAGAGTCTAAAGCATTAGAGGGTATTTTTGTTGGTTATGGTCTCGAATCTCACACTTATAGAATCTACGACAAGCTCTCCGGAGCCGTCATAGAATCTTGTAGTGTGACCTTCGAAGAATATGATGGTCCCCAAGGGGGCGTGTTGATTCTTGTGATGCAGATGATGAAATGCCTTAGGATGCCATAGGAAGAATGGGTGTGAGTTATATCCGCCCCGTTGAGGAACCCCTTATGGCGGATCGAGAAGAACTATGCTCCACTTGAGTGGAGCTCTCATCTTCACAACCTCAACATGCTCCATCTACCGATGAGCACATTGACTCAAGCCAAAGACAAGATGTGGACCCTCAACATAGTGGTCAATGTGTGAACTCTAATCAAAGGGAGCTTGGTCCATTCGATGGGTTGTCAAGTGGTGCCTAGTCAATTTGTCAAGGAAGATCCATCCAAACTGTTTTGAGACGAGCTCAAATTGAGGCTAGAAGAGCACTTAATCAAGACCAAGGTCAATCCTTGCCTCCCAATGTAGAGGAAGGCTCCAATGATGATCAAGGTCAAGTTGATGGTCAAGACGAGGATCAAAATGATAAAGAGGGTCCCCCAAGAAACAATGAGGAGATCCACGCTCGTCGCGAAGCTAGAAAAGAAAGAATGTTGGAATTAAGAGACCACACCCTCCAAAATGTTGTTGGAGATCTAAGGAAAGGAATTTCCACAAGAGCACAATTGAAGAGGTTCAGTGAACACCAAGCACACATCTCCATGATTGAACCAAATAAAGTGTGGGAAGCCCTTGAAGATTCGGATTGGTTAGAAGCTATGCACAAAGAGCTCAACAACTTTGAGAGAAACAAAGTGTGGAAGTTAGTTGAGAAGCCAAAGGATTGCCGCAATGTTATTGCAACAAAGTGGATATTCAAGAACAAGCAAGATGAGCATGGGATTATTGTAAGGAACAAGGCTAGATTGGTTGCACAAGGTTTTTCCCAAATTGAAGGCATTGATTATGGAGAGACTTATGCACCCGTGGCCCGCCTTGAGTCCATCCGTATCCTTTTTGCTTATGCAGCACATCATAACTTTAAGTTGCAACAAATGGATGTAGAGAGTGCATTCCTTTATGGTCCTTTAAATGAATTGGTATATGTTAAGCAACCCCCGGGATTTGAGGACCCCAACTTCCCAAACCATGTCTACAAACTTGATAAGGCGCTCTATGGGCTCAAGCAAGCCCCACGCACGTGGTATGAGCACCTTAGAGAGTTATTGTTTGAGCGTGGCTTTGAGGTTGGGAAAATCGATCCCACTCTTTTTACTAAGAGGGTCAATGGGGAGCTTTTTGTATGCCAAATATATGTTGATGATATTATCTTTGGCTCATCTAAAAAAGCTTTTAATGATGAATTCTCAAAGCTTATGACTAGTAGGTTCCGGATGTCCTTGATGGGGGAGTTGAAAGTATTTCTTGGCTTTGAGATCAAGCAAGTTAGAGGAGGAACATTCTTCAATCAAGCCAAGTATACTCAAGATATGCTCAAGAGATTCAAAATGCAAGATTTGAATGGAGCCCCAACTCCCATGGCAACAAAGACTCATCTAGAACAAAATCCAAATGGTAAAGATGTGGATCAAAAGGTATACCGGTCTATGATTGGTTCTTTGCTTTACCTTTGTGCATCTAGACCCGATATTGTGTTGAGTGTAGGTGTGTGTGCAAGATATCAAGCGGCTCCTAAGGAAAGCCATTTAATGGCGGTCAAGAGAATCTTTCGATATTTAGTTCATACCCCATTTTATGGTCTTTGGTACCCTCAAGGCTTAACATTCGCTCTTTGTGGATACACGGATTCGGATTGAGCGGGAGACAGGGATGATAGAAAATCAACATCCGGGGCTTGCCAATTCCTTGGTAGGTCCTTGGTATGTTGGTCTTCTAAGAAGCAAAATTGTATATCTCTCTCCACCGCCGAAGCCGAGTATGTAGCTGCTGCTAGTGCTTGCACCCAATTGCTATGGATGAGGCAAACTCTAAAGGAATACGGTGTCCATTGTGACAAAGTGCCTCTTCTATGTGACAATGAAAGTGCCATCAAGATTGCATACAACCCGGTGGATCACACAAGGACAAAGCATATTGAGATTCGACATCACTTCATTAGAGATCATGTTTCTAGAGGTGATATTGATCTATCCTATGTATCAACCAAAGATCAACTTGCCGATATCTTCACGAAGCCACTTGATGAAGCAAGGTTTTGCTACTTGAGGAATGAACTAAATATCGTAGATTCAAGGAGCTTGACTTGATGTTATTGCACTCTCACCTATGCTTCATCTCATATTTGGTCTAGGTGTAGGCATGGATATAGGGGGAGTGCGGTCCTAATTGATTGGACCATCCCTCCCCCGATTATGCCCAAAGCAATCAAAATCATTCCTCTTAATATCATTTAGTGATATGTGAGCTTAATGATGAGTTTTGGTAATGGACCCAAGATATATCTTCGTGGTGCCAAGCCAAGTATACTCAAATATGGTGGCCTAGGCCACCGCCCTCTCTCATTTGAGAGGTTGGCACTTGCTCATGTTTGTCATCTGCTTGATTTTAGTCTCTTGGAGCTTTTCTGATTATTTTCGAACTTCTTTGGCTCTTATTGGTTCTTCATAGTTTGATGTCTCAACCCAACCCCTTTTCCTATCTTAAAAACCATCTATCTCTCATATATGTCCCCAAACACCTTTCCTGGAATTTTTGGTCGAGGAGGACCGGAGTCTCCGGTGTACAAACACCGGAATCTCCGGTCTAGACGGTTTCTGTCACTTAAAGAAGGGGCATGGGGTGAACTGGAACAACAGTTCCTCATTCTCCACCCCATCCCCTACCTCCAAACCCGTCGCCTCCTCCTCCAAAAATCCTCCACGGAGGTCAAGAAGCCCCCGGGATCCGCAGTGCAGCCGGCCAACCTTCCCCTCTCCTCCATTGGGTCATTCCCACCGAAGGAATCGATCCCATGGACAGATCTGGTACCTCTCCTCTCCTTTTTCCTCCTAGGGTTCATCCCTAGATGTGTTTTTGAGGATTGTTGCTGATTTGTCCATTGGAATCACTTGTTTGCTTGCACTCTAGTACTTTAGCCTTGTTGCATTGCCCGATCTACTAGATTCACCCTCACCAGCATCTCCCCATCGCATACCCGAGCCTCCTGACCGGAGACTCCGGACTTAGGTCCGGAGACTCCGGTCCAGGCCTGAGACTCCGGTCCCCAGGACCGGAGACTCCGGTCTGAACCGGAGACTCCGATGTCTGGTGCGGAGACTCCGGTGTTGGGTGAATCACAGCAGTCCAGAAAAGCATCAAAGCTCTTGTACTGCATCTTTGGGACATATATACTCATCTCCATGCTATCTCCCTCACTGTTGTTCACATGTGATGGTTCTAGTCGTCCTCGTCGTACCAAGGCTAAGTCCCAAAGGGGCAATCCTCGCTATGATGAAGCTCAGGGTCAGTTTACCGTGCCTCCGTCCAACCGGAAACAACGGGCACGTGATGCATCTTACATGAAGAGGGATCAAGAGCGAGCTGAAAGGGAGGAATGTGCAAAGAGAGCCAAGTATGAAAACCTCCAGTCCCTAGCTAAGATGTCTAAAGAGGAGTACCGTGAGCTAAGGAAGACAGATTTCTATGCACTGCCTCGCACCAGTGATGACCCTCGTTTCTGGAGGAAAGAGCAGGGTGTGTTCATGAAGGATGTGTATGGTGTACTCACCAAATCACCTGTTTGCCCTCAAAAGTTCATGAACATTGAGAAAATGCACCAGAGCCCTTATTTCAATGATGCCCTATGGATCTGTGAGAAGCTGGGTCTCTACAACTTGATGGAGCAGCGCGAAGACTACAGTGTGCACCTTGTTCAGCAGTTTCACATGATTCTCCACATGGCATACCACCACACCTCACGGTACACTCTCTGGTCTCTCTGCAGCAGAAGGGGCACATGGGGCCAGCTCCAAGGCGCCGATATGGAAATGATGATGATGAGGAGATTGAGACGGAGAGGGCTCCCTCTCCACCTAGATTTTGGAGGAAGAATGCCTCCAATGTCCCTATGCCTACCATGACTAGAGACTATGTGCATGAGAGGGTCAAGAAGGCCAGCTTCTGGGAGAGGACTCTTTGCTGCATGAACATTGACATTCGCAAGAAGCAGCATGCATCTTACCAAAGCAACCGCCGCATTGAGAAGCTCCTCAAAGAGATCAAGGACAGGTGTCGCGATCTTGAGGAAGGTGAAGATGAATACAATGATGAGCATGGGGCCCAGTCCACGAATCGATCACACTCTCATTTGGGGCATGGAATGCCCAACAGATACCGTGGATGGAAGACGTTTTCTGATGTCACCTCTGGGTTTGGATACCAGGGTACTTCCTCTTCTCGCCCTCATGGCAAAGGGCCTGCTATCCCGGAGGATGATGATGATGGTGACTATGACCAGGATGAGGGTGACCAGGACGAGGACGACCAGGATGAGGATGAGGATGCTGAGGATGATGATGACTACTGAGTTATTGGGGCGCTAGTATAGGTCTTTTACCTTTTCGGCATTTCGATGCCAAAGGGAGAGAATACATTCTCATCGCTTTGCATGGGACTTGGGTTTTGCGACTATCTTTCGTTATTTGCCTTTTATTTCTTTGGATATTCGAACTTGAACTTTATGTGTGTTATCTGCTGTTCTTATGAGTGCCTATGACTATGTGCTTGTGTGCAACACCTATTGTAACTCATGTGAGATTTATGTGTGCTATTGTTGATATTATCTCCCTTACATGATTTACTTCATTATCCTGCTGCACATAGTCAGGGGGAGCCACATTTATATGTTATTCCATGCAAATCACTTGTTGTCATCGAACACCAAAAAGGGGGAGATTGAAAGGGCATTTATTGTCATAATCACTTTTGGTGTTGATATGACAAGTTGATCATTTTACAGTTTGTTATTGTCCACAGGTTGGTATGACCACAGATAAACATCACACACACTCTTGGGAAAAGACCACATACATTTGCCACTGTTCTGGAAACTCCAGACCGGAGTCTCCGGTCTGCCAAGACCGGAGTCTCCGGGGTGGTCCGGAGTTTCCGGTGCTGGCTCCGGTGGAGCTTCCCACGACATGGCTGGAACATTCTGACTAGGGGTCCGGAGGATGCACCGGAGGTTACTCCGGAGTCTCCGGACTTTGGTCAGACCGGAGTCTCCGGTGTCAGAAGGCCGGAGTATCTGGTGTTACTGGTGAAGTAATGGGCTGGGTCAGTCAGAAGGCCAGTCCGGAGACTGGTCCGGAGATTGACCGGAGTCTCTGGTGTAGACCGGAGTCTCCGGTCTGACTTTTCTACAACGGTCAGAAAACGGTTCGTGGAGGGGGCTGTCTATAAATAGGGACCCTTATCTTCTTCCTCCAGTTGCTCGAGCCGCTCAAGAACACCAACACCATTAGAGCCACCAAATCAACAAGATCTCTTCATCCAACCATCCAAAGTCATTGATCTTTGGAGAATCGAAGGAGGAGGCCTTGATCCACATCTTCACCAAGAGAGATCTTCATTTCCCCCTCATTCACTTGAGGGCCCCCAAGCTCTAGTGTTTCTTTGGAAACCCTAACTTTGATTTGGTTCTTACAAGCTTGTCTTTGATTTGTCTTGACAGCTTGCTTGTATTTGGGAGCCTCCAATTCAGTTGTGGATGCGTGCCCCGAAATTGTTGTAAAGGTGTCGGCTTCCACCTCGAAGGTTGCCGATATAGTGGAAGGTGAATCGAGCCCGTTGGGGTGAGGTTCATCGGAGAACAAGGGAGGCCTCTCGTGGCGTTGGTGGTTTGAAACCACCCCCTCTCCAAACGTAGATGTACTTCCCCTCAAAAGGAAGGAACTACGGGAAACAAATCCTTGTGTCTCCGCGTCCACTCCCTTGGTTACTTCTATCCTTTACCGCACTTTACTTACTTGTTCTTGCTTAGTGTTGTGTTAGTTTGTGCTTGTTTGACATATAGGTAAATTCACCATAGTTGCATATTCTAGAGAATTTACCTTTCTTGTCAAACCCTAATTTGAAAAAGAGTAAAATTTGAAGTAGCACCTATTCACCCCTCCCTCTAGGTGCCCCTACGATCCTTTCACTATGATTGTGCATGAAATTATTATTTAGGATACTTGATTATAGATAACTAAAGATACTGCTAGGGTCTTGTGGTTGCATCTCGACACACCCTTACTCAGAGCTGCAATGAGCTCCGTCTCTCCACCTCCTTTGTAGTTACAGGACAATGATAGTGTCCTTGAGCAACGAATGCGCGGTAGAACACGTGAACAAGACGGCTCCCGGAAAGGCTACTTCCTTTTCACTGGAAGGGAGAGCATCCATCAGTTCAACACAAAGGTGCTTAGTATCCACCAGATTCTTGCCCATATCATCCATCTCAAGGCGCTGGTACGCTAGCAGAGGGTAGTTGATGTCCCTAATCTCCACTTGACGCTCAGCTGCTGAAAGGATCGTATGGGCACCTAGAGGGGGGGGTGAATAGGTGCTACTTCAAATTTTCTTCTTTTTCAAGTTAGGGTTTGACAAGAAAGGTAAATTCTCTAGATTATGCAACTATGGTGAATTTACCTTTATGTCAACCATGCAATAACTATCACAACACTAAGCAAGAACAAGTAAGTAAAGTGCGGTAAAGGATAGAAGTAACCAAAGGAGTGGACGAGGAGACACAAGGATTTGTTTCCCGTAGTTCCTTCCTTTTGAGGGAAGTACGTCTACGTTTGGAGAGGGGGTGGTTTCAAACCACCAACGCCACGAGAGGCCTCCCTTGTTCTCCAATGAATCTCACCCCAACGGGCTCGATCCACCTTCCACTATATCGGCAACCTTCGAGGTGGAAGCTGACACCTTTACAAGAAGTTCAGGGCACACATCCACAACTTAATTGGAGGCTCCCAAATACAAGCAAGCTGTCAAGACAAATCAAAGACAAGCTTGTAAGAACCAAATCAAAGTTAGGGTTTCCAATGAAACACTAGAGCTTGGGGGCCCTCAAGTGAATGAGGGGGAAATGAAGATCTCTCTAGGTGAAGATGTAGATCAAGTCATCCTCCTTCGATTCTCCAAAGATCAATGACTTTGGATGGTTGGATGAAGAGATCTTGTAGATTTGGTGGCTCTAATGGAGTTGGTGTTCTTGAGCAGCTCGAGCAACTGGAGGAAGAAGATAAGGGTACCCTTTTATAGGCAGCTTCCTCCACAAACCGTTTTCGGACCGTTGTAGAAAAGTCAGACCGGAGACTCCGGTCTATACCGGAGATTCCGACCAATCTCCGGACCAGCCTTCGGACCGCCCATCTGAATGACCCAGGTCGTCCACAACCCAACATGACTGGAGACTCCGGTCTTCCAACACCGGAGACTGTGGACAGAGCCAGCACCGGAGACTCCGGAATATCCTCCGGTGCAGGCTCCGGACCCCTAGTCAGAATGTCCCAGCCCAGATCCTGAAGTCAACACCGGAGATAGATCCGGAAACTCCGGACCACAACGGAGACTCCGGTCTTGGCAGACCGGTGACTCCGGTCTGGAGTTTCCAGAAATGTGTCACATGAGTATGGACATTTCCCAAGTGTGAGGGTGCTTTTCACTTATCATAATACCAACCTGTGGACAGTGACAAACTGTAAAGTGATCAACTTGTTGTTAACGAACACCAAAAGTGATTATGACAATAAATGCCCTTTCAATCTCCCCCTTTTTGGTGTTCGATGATAACAAGTGATTTGCATGGAATAAAAATATATATGGGTCTCCCCCTGACTATGTGCAATAAGATAATTAAGTAAATCATGCAAGGTAGATAGTATCAATGATAACGCACACGTAACTCTCACATGAGTTACAATAGATAGTGCACACAAGCACATAGTCACACACATGAACAACAAATAACACACATGAAGTTCAAGTTCGAATATGGAATATGGCAAATAAAAGCAGATAGTAGCAAATCCAAAGCCCCAAACCCATGCAAAACGATGAGAATGTCTTCTCCCCCTTTGGCATCGAAACACCGAAAAAGGGAAAAGACCTAAACTAGCGCCCAACAACTCAGTAGTCATCGTCATCCTCGTCATCCTCAGCAGCCTCATCCTCATCCTGGTCATCACCACCCTCATCATAGTCATCATCATCGTCTTCAGGGCAGCAGACCCTTTGCCGTGAGGGCGAGAAGAGGAGGTACCCTGGTACCCGAAACCGGAGGTGACATCAGCAAATGTTTTCCAATCCACGAGACTATCTTGTTGGGCATTCCATGCCCCAAACGAGAGTGTGTGATCAGACTCTGTGGACTGCTAAGCCCCATGCTCATCATTGTATTCATCCTCACCTTCCTCATTATCCTGAGCACCTTGTTCCTTGATCTCCTTGAGGAGCTTCTCAATGCGACGGTTGCTTTGGTAGGATGCATGCTGCTGCTTATGGATGTCGACGTTCATGCAACAAAGGGTCATCTCCCAAAAGTTAGCCTTCTTGACCCACTCATGCACATAGTATCGAGTCATAGTAGGCATAGGGGCATTGGAGGCATTCTTCCTCCAAACTCTAGGTGGGGAGGGAGCCCTCTCAGTCTCAATCTCCTCATCATCCCCATAGCGACGCCTCGGAGCAGGCCCCATACGCCCCTTCTGCTGCAGTGAGACCAGAGTGTGCTCAGTGAGGTGTGGTGGTATGCCATATGGAGAATCATGCTCCTGGGAGTTGATGAGCCTCATAACCAAGGGTGCATTCGGAGGAGATTTCTTGTAAAGAATGGCATGGAACATCTCCTCGAAAATAAAGTCCATCACATCAATAGGTGTAGCATCTGCCTCTGGTCCAGTATTGTAGGTCCGGTGAGTGTGGTACAGAAGGTTGACAAGCCCACACCTAATTGCATCATCATTCCCAGCACTTGGTGCAATGGTATGACAGAAAATCCTCAACATAAGGTTGTAGAGGGTCTTGAGTCCGTTGGACCCCCCCCCCACAACACCATCGTCATACAAAGGTGGCAGCTTCAACTCGTTCTCACCCAAAGCTGCAGAGTGCATACACAGCCCAACGGGAGTGGATACTCCATGAAAGATCTCAAAGATGACGTTGGCAAAGTCATGAAATGTAGTTGTGCAGCGAGTGGTACCAGACATCCACACCATGGTCCTGTCTAGATCAGACCCAAACACAACGGTTGCATAGAACTCCTGTGCAAGGTGGACATTGTAGTCTTCACGCAGCTCCATCAAGTTATACAGTTCCAGCTTCTCACAGATCCACAAGCATCATTGAAGTAGGGGCTGAGGCGCATTTTCTCAACACTCATGAACTTTTGAGGGCAGACAGGTGATTTGGTGAGCACAACATACACATCCTTCATGAACACAGCCTGTTCTTTCCTACAGAAACGAGGGTCACCCCTGTTACGAGGCAGCTCATAGAAATCTGTCTTTCTCAGCTCACGGTACTCCTCTTTTGACATTTTGGCTAAGTACTGAAGGTTTTCATATTTGGCCTTCTTGGCACGGTCCTCTCATTCATCCCTCTCCTGATCCCTCTTCAAGTAAGCTGCATCACGTGCCTGTTGTTTCCGGTTGGACGGAGGCACGATAAATTGACCCTGAGCTTCATCATAGCGAGGATTGCCCCTTTGGGACTTGGCTTTGGTAAAACGAGGACGACTAGAACCATCACCAGATCTGTCCATGGGATCAATTCCTCCGGTGGGAATGACCCAATGGAGGAGAGGGGGAGGTTGGCCGGTGGCACGGCGGATACCAGGGGCTTCTTGACCTCCGGGGAGGAGTTTTGGAAGAGGAGGCGACGGGTTTGGAGGTAGGGGACGGGGTGAAGAATGAGGAACTGTTGTACCAGTTCACCCCGCCCCCCTACTTTAAGTGGCAGAAACCATCTGGACCGGAGACTCCGGTCTACATCAGAGACCCCGGTGTATGTACACTGGAGACTCCGATCCTCCTTGACCAAAAGCTCCAGGATGGGTGTTTGGGGACACATATGAGAGATAGACATGTTTAATATAGGGAAAGGGCTTGGGTTGAGACATCAAACTGCGTAGAGCCAACAAGAGCCATAGGAATTTCATAAAAATATTCAGAAAAGCTCCAAGAGACTAAGATCAAGCGAATGACAAACATGAGTAAGTGCCAACCTCTCTAATGTGAGAGGGCGGTGGCCTAGGCCACCATATTTGAGTATACTCAGCTTGGCACCATGAAGATATATCTTGGGTCCATTACCGAAACTCATCATTAAGCTGACATATCACAACATGATATTAAGAGGAATGAATTTGATTGCTTTGGGCATAATGGGGGGAGGGATAGTCCAATCAATTAGGACCGCACTCCCCCTATATCCATGCCTACACCTAAACCAAATGTGGGTTGAAACATAGGTGAGAATGCAAGAAAATCAAGTCAAGCTCCTTGAATCTACGACATTTAGTTCATTCCTCAAATAGCAAAACCTTGCTTCATCAAGTGGCTTCGTGAAGATATCGGCAAGTTGATCTTTGGTTGACACATATGATAGATCAATATCACCTCGAGCATCATGATCTCTAATGAAGTGATGGCGAATCTCAATATGCTTTGTCCTTGTGTGATCCACCGGGTTGTAGGCAATCTTGATGGCACTTTCATTGTCACATAGAAGAGGCACTTTGTCACAATGGACACCGTATTCCTTTAAAGTTTTCCTCATCCATAGCAATTGGGTGCAAGCACTAGCAGCTGCCACATACTCGGCTTCGGCGGTGGAGAGAGATATACAATTTTGCTTCTTGGAAGACCAACATACCAAGGATCTACCAAGGAATTGGCAAGCCCCGGATTTTGATTTTGTATCATCCTTGTCACCCGCCCAATCCGAATACATGTATCCACAAAGATCAAATGTTGAGCCTCGAGGATACCAAAGACCATAAAATGGGGTATGAACTAAATATCGAAAGATTCTCTTGACCGCCATTAAATGGCTTTCTTTAGGAGCCACTTGATATCTTGCACACACACCTACACTCAACACAATATCGGGTCTAGATGCACAAAGGTAAAGTAAAGAACCAATCGTAGACCGGTATACCTTTTGATCCACATCTTTACCATTTGGATTTTGTTCTAGATGAGTCTTTGTAGCCATGGGAGTAGGAGATCCATTTAAATCTTGCATATTGAATCTCTTGAGCATATCTTGAGTATACTTGGCTTTATTGAAGAATGTCCCTCCTCTAACTTTATTGATCTCAAAACTAAGAAATACTCTCAACTCCCCCATCAAAGACATCCGGAACCTACTAGTCATAAGCTTTGAGAATTCATCATTAAAAGCTTTGTTAGATGAGCCAAAGATAATATCATCAACATATATTTGGCATACATAAAGCTCCCCATTGACTTTCTTAGTAAAAAGAGTGGGATCGATTTTCCCAACCACAAATCCACGGTCAAACAATAACTCTCTAAGGTGCTCATACCACGTGCGTGGGGCTTTCTTGAGCCCATAGAGTGCCTTATCAAGTTTGTAGACATGGTTTGGGAAGTTGGGGTCCTAAAATCCTGGGGGTTGCTTAACATATACCAATTCATTTAGTAGGCCATAAAGAAATGCACTTTCTACATCCATTTGTTGCAACTTGAAGTTATGATGTGCCGCAAAAGCAAGAAGGATACGGATGGACTCTTGGCGAGCCACTGGTGCATAAATCTCTCCATAGTCAATGCCTTCAATTTGAGAGAACCCTTGTGAAACCAATCTAGCCTTGTTCCTTACTATAATTCCATGCTCATCTCGCTTGTTCTTGAATATCCACTTTGTTCCAATAACATTGCGGCAATACTTTGGCTTCTCTACTAACT
Source organism: Avena longiglumis (assembly GCA_030063025.1). Classification (NCBI taxonomy): domain Eukaryota; kingdom Viridiplantae; phylum Streptophyta; class Magnoliopsida; order Poales; family Poaceae; genus Avena; species Avena longiglumis. The sequence continues at coordinate 80,183,152 of CP125978.1, forward strand.
TCCATACTTTTTTCTCTCAAAGTTGTTGAGCTCTTTGTGAATAGCTTCTAACCAATCCGAATCTTCAAGAGCTTCCCACACTTTCTTTGGTTCAATCATGGAGATGTGTGCTTGGTGTTCACTGAACCTCTTCAATTGTGCTCTTGTGGAAATACCTTTCCTTAGGTCACCAACTACATTTTGTAGAGAGTGGTCTCTTAATTCCAACATTCTTTCCTTTCTAGCTTCGCGACAAGCGTGGATCTCCGTGTTGTTTCTTGGGGGACCCTCTTCATCATTTTGATCCTTGTCTTGACCATCAACTTGACCTTGATCATCATCGGAATCATTCTCTTCATTTAGTGGCAAAGATTCACCTTGGTCTTGATCAAGTGCCCTTCTAGCATCAATTTGAGCTTGTCTCAAAGCAGTTTGTACGGATCTTCCTTGAGAAATTGCCTTGGCACCACTTGACACTCTGGCGAATGAATCAAGCTCCCCTTGACTAGATTTGTCACTATGATCATCATGTTGAGGGTCCACATCTTGTCTTTGGCTTGAATCATTGTCCTCCTCGGTGGATGGAGCTTGTTGATGTTGTGAAGATGAGGGCTCCACTTGAGTGGAGCATAGTTCTTCTCGATCCGCCATAAGGGGTTCCTCAACGGGGCGGATATATCCCACACCCATTCTTCCTATGGCTTCCTAAGGCATTTTATCATATGCATCACAAGCATCAACACGCCCCCCTTGGGAACCATCATATTCTTCAAAGGTCACACTACAAGATTCTATGACGGCTCCGGAGAGCTTATCATAGATTCTATAAGTGTGATATTCGAGACCATAGCCAACAAAAATACCCTCTAATGCTTTAGACTCGAATTTGGACAAACGAACACCTTTTATGAGATAGAAACACTTAGAACCGAACACCCAGAAGTAAGATATGTTGGGCTTGTTACCGGTAAGTATTTCATTTGGAGTCTTGTTGATTTCTTTGCGGAGGTAGAGCCGGTTTGAAGCATGGCAAGCGGTGGAGATGGCTTCGGCCCAAAAGTTGTATGGAGATTTAAACTCCGCCAACATGGTCCTAGCCATCTCAATAAGAGTTCGGTTCTTCCTTTCGGCCACACCATTTTGTTGAGGGGTGTATGCAGCGGAATATTGATGTTTAATCCCCTCATCACTAAGGAAATCATTCAAGGTGTAGTTCTTGAACTCAGTGTCGTTGTCGCTTCTTATAATCAACACGGGAACATTTAATTGCCGTTGAACCAAGTTGATGAAGTCGATGATGGTCTTTTGAGTCTCACTCTTCAACTTGAAGAAATAAACCCAAGAGTATCTTGAAAATTCATCAACAATCACCAAGCAATATTTCTTCCCACCAAGACTTGCATGAGATGGAGGACCAAAGAGGTCCACATGGAGGAGCTCCAAGATCTTGGTGGATATGATGCGGTTCTTAGGCTTGTGAGGAGCATCATGCATCTTCCCTAGAACACATGCCCTGCAAACACGATCTTTGGCAAAGGAAACATTTTCTTTTAGTCCAACAATATGGCCCTCCTTGTGGAGACTTTGCAAAGTTCTCATATCTACATGGGCTAGTCGGCGATACCATAACCACCCCACACCAGCCTTTCCGAATAAGCACATCGCACTTGTAGTGGCTAGCCCCGAAAAGTCCACCACATACAAGTCATGTTCGACGTACCCAACGAAAGCAACCTTGAGAGACTTGCTCCACATGAGGACCACAATATCATCATCAAAAAAGACGGCAAAGCCCATCTTTCCAAGAGCACGGACTGAAAGTAAATTGTATCCAAGGGTCTCAGCAAGCATGACGTTCACGAGTGTAATGTCGTGAGCAACCACTACCTTGCTGAAACCCATTACCTTAGACTTTGACTTGTCGGCATAAGTCACGGTGATTTGATCATAATTTGGCTTTAAGTCCTTGACAATAGACGAGCTTCCGGTCATATGACTCCTGCAACCACTATCAAGCACCCACTTTGATCCTCCGGAAGTATATGTCTACAAAAGATCAAGCTAATTTTTAGGTACCCATTTTTCAATGGGTCCTCTTTTGTTAGCAACAAGGGTCTTGGGAACCCAAATAGACCAAGCAATATAGCCATCATATGGGCCAACATATTGTGCATACACATCACCATAGTAATCACGCATTAGAACATAGTGAGGGTTAGCACTTCCCGCAAAGTCATCATAAGACATAGTTTTACCACTTGTGGTCTTACTATCCACAATGGCCCTGTTGGTCTCTTGTGTGGGCTTGGCCTTCTTCTTGTTGTTGTTCTTCTTATTCTTCTTAGTTTTGGAGACAAAACCAATGCCTCCTTTATCACCACTAGGCCTTTACTTACTCAAAAGATCATCAATGGACTTATTGCCTTGTGGAAATGTGGACTTAGCTAGCTCCTCCTTCAACCTAGCATTCTCTTCAAGAATAGTTGTACTACTAGATGGAATGAAGTTACTAGGTGAAGGAATGTTGGCCAATTGACTTTGAAGCATTTCATGGAACTTTTTGAGTGACAAGAGTTCACTTTCCAAAGCCTTGTGAGCCTTGTTAAGCAAACTAAAGTCCTCAGCAAGTTTTTCATGAACCACACCAAACTCAATCTTGTCCTTTTTAGCCCTTTTGTATTTAGCAATAGCATGATCACGCTCTTTGATGAGTTTATGCACAATGATGTCATTGGCCTCATCAAGCCCTTCAAGTTTTAATTCAAGTGACATCCTAGTTTCTTGTTCTTCTTCTAGAGCATTTTTTAAAGACTCTAGCTCAATCATGTGTCCATGCCCAATTTTACATCTTACATCTAGGAGCTCTTGCGTGTGAGAAAGTTGATCTAATATGTTACCAAAATGCATCTTATCATCCCCTTGTAGGTTAGTCATAAACTCATCGAAAGCAATAAATTCCCTTTTAACATCAAGAGACATCTCATCATCAATTTCATCATTAGCTAAAGGATTAGAGTGAGATGATGAGGATACCTCCGTTCCTCTTGCCATAAGGCAAGTGACGTTCTTGATGAGAGAATTCTCATTTGGAGAATCGAAGAGTGAGAATGTCGGAGTAGAAGTAGTGGTTAGAGCCGCCGCACCATTGGGAGTTTCCTCTTCCTCATCTTCATCATCTTCATTGTCAGAGGAGTATTCTTCATGAGTGATCAAGACGATTTCTCCCGACTTCTTTTTGATGGGATTCTTCTTGATGAAGGGTTTCTTGTAAGGTGCTTTGAGAGTATTTTTCAACACAAGCTTACCCCCATGATCTTCCCTCTTCTCATAGGGACAACTTGCCACAAAGTGATAGTGGTCGCCACAATTGAAGCAAGTTCTCAATCTAGTAGTGTTTTCTCTTTTCCCATTTGGGTTGCTTCTTCGTTGCATTTCCATCTTGGCCTTCGCGGGATTCTTCCAAAATTTCTTTGCATAGAAGGCCATATATTGACTATGAATAATCTTGACTTCATCGGGGTGGTCCATGGATAGGCCTTCATCCCCATGGTGCACAACTTTGTCCTTCAAAGCAACATTGACAACGTTGTTCATACCAAGGGCACGAGCACGTGTATCTTTGGCATTCTTGGCGGCAACTTTGAAAGCGGCCATCTCATGCATAACTTCATTGGAGGTCATGAGATGGTTCTTCCTTGAAGGCTCTTCAAGTCGGTGGGCTCAAAGGGCATGAGTGCACTCACATATTTCCTTTTTATCCACGCATCATCCACATGTGAGGCACCCACGTTTCTAAAAGCGGTGGTGGTGGTCTTGAGCCTTCGTTACATGTCCTCATGATCTTCACCTTCCATCATGTAGAAGCCTTCGGCTTCATTGCTTAGAGCATCATACCGATTCCTCCTCATACTCTCATTTCCTACAAATAATACAGTGAGGGCATCCCAAGCTTCCTTGGCAATGCTAAAGTGCTCAATGTGTGGATAATCCTTTGTACCCAATCCTTGTTGAATCATATGCAAAGCAGTGGCATTGAGTTGACTATTGACAACCTCTCTTCTTGTCAAGTTGTTTGGATCCCCAATAAAGAGTTCATGCTCGATGATGTTCCATAGTGCAATGCAAGAGCTGCGCATATGAGTTCTCATTAGTGATTGTCATTGAGCAAAAGTAGCAGATTCTTCAAGCTTAGGTGGGTCACCTCTATCGTATACATGAGGTTGATGGATTGAAGGGTAGGGAGAGTACCATGAATCACGGTGCTCACCCTTCCCACCATCATTTTGTGTGGAGGAATTAGTGTTGTCTTATTTTCCCCTAACCATTATATCCTCGGGGGATACCGGAGTATTCCCTTTAGGTAAAACGGATGGAGGATCCTCTTAATGAGAGGGGGATGATGAGCCATCTTTGTCTTTAAGAAGTTGCTCAAGCATTTTCTTGACTTTGTTGACCAAGGAAGAGCTCAATCTTGTTTCCAAGTTTTTGAGATCTTCCATGGTCACCGCGGTAGGCTCACCATCACCATCCCCATCATGGCTACCCATATTCTCTTAGGCGGTAAAGCCCAAATAAAGAGTCGAGGCTCTGATACCAATTGAAAGGATCATATGGGCACCTAGAGGGGGGGTTAATAGGTGCTACTTCAAATTTTCTACTTTTTCAACTTAGGGTTTGACAAGAAAGGTAAATTCTCTAGATTATGCAACTATGGTGAATTTACCTACATGTCAACCATGCAATAACTATCACAACACTAAGCAAGAACAAGTAAGTAAAGTGCGGTAAAGGATAGAAGTAACCAAAGGAGTGGACGCGGAGACACAAGGATTTGTTTCCCGCTCCTTACTTTTGAGGGGAAGTACGTCTACGTTTGGAGAGGGGGTGGTTTCAAAACACCAACGCCACGAGAGGCCTCCCTTGTTCTCCGATGAATCTCACCCCAACGGGCTCGATCCACCTTCCACTATATCGGCAACCTTCGGGGTGGAAGTCGACACCTTTACAACAAGTTCAGGGCACACATCCACAACTTAATTGGAGGCTCCCAATACAAGCAAGCTATCAAGCCAAATCAAAGACAAGCTTGTAAGAACCAAATCAAAGTTAGGGTTTCCAATGAAACACTAGAGCTTGGGGGACCTCAAGTGAATGAGGGGGAAATGAAGATCTCTCTTGGTGAAGATGTAGATCAAGGCCTCCTCCTTCGATTCTCCAAAGATCAATGACTTTGGATGGTTGGGTGAAGAGATCTTGTAGATTTGGTGGCTCTAATGGAGTTAGTGTTCTTGAGAAGCTCGAGCAACTGGAGGAAGAAGATAAGGGTCCCCTTTTATAGCAGCTTCCTCCACGAACCGTTTTCTGACCGTTGTAGAAAAGTCAGACCGAAGACTTCTGTCTATACCGGAGATTCCGGCCAATCTCCGGACCAGCCTCCAGACCGCCCATCTGAATGACCCAGGTCGTCCACGACCCAACATGACCAGAGACTCCAGTCTTCCAACACCGGAGACTGCATATAGAGCCAGCACCGGAGACTCCGGAGTATCCTCCGATGCAGGCTCTGGACCCCTAGTCATAATGTCCCAGCCCAGATCCTGAAGTCAACACCGGAGACAGATCCGGAAACTCCGGACCACAATGGAGACTCTGATCTGGAGTTTCCAGAAATGTGTCACATGAGTATGGACATTTCACAAGTGTGAGGGTGTTTTTCACTTATCATAATACCAACCTGTGGACAGTGACAAACTGTAAAGTGATCAACTTGTTGTTAACGAACACCAAAAGTTATTATGACAATAAATGCCCTTTCAGCTGCCAATGCATGGGTGACCATCAGAGAAGCAGCCTGTTCAGCCTCAGCAATGGTTGCTGCAGCAGCTTCAAAGTACAAAGAGGGAACCCTGTCATTTTGGTCCCATGTTGACTTGAACACCTACGACGTACAACCCTTCGGTACCAGGCTTCTAGTTAGAGACTGGTGCTTTTAGACCCAGCATTGTTGCAAACTCCTCTAGGAAGAGCTTAGGTGGAAACTCAACATACGGCATCCTGAGTTGACAACACATCTTTCACATTAGTAAGACAAGCATGCATGCATGACTACGCATTTTTCTGAGATCTACTACCTAGTCTACAATGCAAATAACTATACATGTGCACAACACAATACAAACCAACACGTCAGTGCACAGAGCAAGAGTAAACAAAACAAGCACATCTCATCATATAAGCAAGGTCGCCACTCCCCAAGCTAGTCTACCTATTTATTGACCTTTTATGTTTTCATGTGCTTTTAAGCCTATAGTTTAGTTAATTAAATTGTTAATATGTTAATTATCTTGAACCTTGGATATGATACCACTAAAACTTTCACGCCCCAACTAAGGAAAGGACTAAATGTGACAGATGTCGTATCCTTATGAGATAAAAATACCTCATAAGCATACAAGGCACAAGTAGTAATCGTGAAATCAAAGCACAAGGAGAACTAGGTTTCATTTATTCATCAATATTACATTGTAGGGTATAAAGGCATGCAAGCTAAATGTTATATTGGTCCAACCTATGAAGCATGCATCGAAGGCATTCCTTCAATTTATTTAAGGCAACATTATTGAGTGTAGTAGTAAAATCCTAGCCCAACATCAGATGTCTAGTGGTTATTTGCTACAACTTCAATGGCATCCCCATCCAGCTCACTTTGCTCACAAACTGCGCATACCAGAGAAAAGAAAATAGGCCATGAGTATGTTGATACATACTCAGCAAGGATAAAGAGTGATTAACAATAAAATAGCATGTAATAAATTCAAGTAATTTTTTTTTGCGAATCCAAATTCAAGTAATTTAAGTGATAGAAGAACATGTCTCTTGATATCTTATAAGTGTGTAAAAACAATATAAATGGTTAATTGGTTAGCGCAATCCTAAATATAGTGACATCTGCAGAGACACGCTAATACCCATCGTAATCTCCACCAATGGTTATACCCCTCTCTGAGAATCACGACATCGAGTCCCCTACTTGTGCGAGGTAAATCCATCTCACACTGATACCGGCGTGACCGCGTACCGTTATTTCATGTATCGACCGTCTCGGGCTAGGTATACCATACATCCCATGATTACGACAGTTTACGTATACTCGTCTCAACCGCTTTATTCATTCATGTATGATGTTCACGTTTCATCCAACCTTCATCAACAAACCACTTTTTTATCACATGTAACTGTTGAAGCACTTAACAATATTCAAGCATCAAGATTAAATATATTTAGTAATTTATTTAGTTTAGAGAACTGAACTGGTATGCACAGCCTTGCCTTTGATTGTTTGTTCTCCGATCAACTTGGCTTCAATCTAATCAGGTTGCACAAATTATATCAGTCTATTTTACTAGAAACAAGTCCAATCATAATTGCATGCATAGTACCAACACAGGTGAGACATGACATGATGTGTGAATAGCTAGCTATACTAGTACTACTCTGCCAAGATATATTCATGGATTGAGTGGATTGACTACTCATACATGCATGCAAGCAAAATTTATTTTCTCTCTACACAAACACAACCGAAGCACACCAAGTGCTACTAGCTGTACTAGTTCACTGTTGCAAGAAAGCATGTACTATTACCAATTAATATCAAGTAGTACTAGTTGCATCGGATGATTCTTAGCAAGATTTTTGTAGTAAATATTTGCACTAATTTACTAAACATAATATACGTCATCTCATAGAAATTTCTCTACTCCACATGCAAGATTGAGAACAACAAGGATACAGGTCATTTCCATTTCCTAGCCCCAAGAAAGATGATTGGTGCCATCCCCACCATACTTCCATACTTTTCTTGCATTATAGACTACTCCACCCAAACTCTATGACTATGCATGACATTATTCTTTAGGATACTTGATTATAGATAACTAAAGATACTGCTAGGGTGTCGACTGCATCTCGACACACCCTTACTCAGAGCTGCCAGTGAGCTCCCGTCTCCACCTCCACTGTCGTTCTGCAGGACAATGATAGTGTCCTTCAGGCAACGAATGCGGCGGTAGAACCTGTGAACAAGACGCTCCAGGAAGGCTACTTCCTTTTCACTAGAAGGGAGAGCATCCATCAGTTCAACACAAAGGTGCTTAGTCTCCACCATCTTCTTTCCCATATCATCCATCTCAAGGCGCTGGTACGCCAGCAGAGGGTAGTTGATGTCCCTAATCTCCACTTGACGCTCAGCTGCTGAAAGGATCGTATGGGCACCTAGAGGGGGGTGAATAGGTGCTACTTCAAATTTTCTTCTTTTTCAAATTAGGGTTTGACAAGAAAGGTAAATTCTCTAGATTATGCAACTATGGTGAATTTACCTATATGTCAACCATGCAATAACTATCACAACACTAAGCAAGAACAAGTAAGTAAAGTGCGGTAAAGGATAGAAGTAACCAAAGGAGTGGATGCGGAGACATAAGGATTTGTTTCCCGTAGTTCCTTCATTTTGAGGGGAAGTACGTCTACGTTTAGAGAGGGGGTGGTTTCAAACCACCAACGCCACGAGAGGCCTCCCTTGTTCTCCGATGAATCGCACCCCAATGGGCTCGATCCACCTTCCACTATATTGGCAACCTTCGAGGTGGAAGCCGACACCTTTACAACAAGTTCAGGGCACACATCCACAACTTAATTGGAGGCTCCCAAATACAAGCAAGATGTCAAGACAAATCAAATACAAGCTTGTAAGAACCAAATCAAAGTTAGGGTTTCCAATGAAACACTAGAGCTTGGGGGCCCTCAAGTGAATAAGGGGGAAATGAAGATCTCTCTTGGTGAAGATGTAGATCAAGGCCTCCTCCTTCGATTCTCCAAAGATCAATGACTTTGGATAGTTGGATGAAGAGATCTTGTAGATTTGGTGGCTCTAATGGAGTTGGTGTTCTTGAGCAGCTCGAGCAACTGGAGGAACAAGATAAGGGTACCCTTTAATAGGCAGCTTCCTCCATAAACCATTTTATGACCGTTGTAGAAAAGTCAGACCGGAGACTCCGGCCAATCTCCGAACCAGCCTCCGGACCGCCCATCTGAATGACCCAGGTCGTCCATGACCCAACATGACCGGAGACTCCGGTCTTCCAACACCGAAGACTGTGGACAGAGCCAGCACCGGAGACTCCGGAGTATCCTCCGGTGCAGGCTCCGGACCCCTAGTCAGAATGTCCCAGCCCAGATCCTGAAGTCAACACCAGAGATAGATTCGGAAACTCTGGACCACAACGGAGACTCCGGTCTTGGCAGACCGGTGACTCCGGTCTGGAGTTTCCAGAAATGTGTCACATGAGTATGGACATTTCCCAAGTGTGAGGGTGCTTTTCACTTATCACAATACCAACCTGTGGACAGTGACAAACTGTAAAGTGATCAACTTGTTGTTAACGAACACCAAAAGTGATTATGACAATAAATGCCCTTTCAATCTCCCCCTTTTTGGTGTTCGATGACAACAAGTGATTTGCATGGAATAAAAATATATATGGGGCTCCCCCTAACTATGTGCAATAAGATAATTAAGTAAATCATGCAAGGTAGATAGTATCAATGATAACGCACACATAACTCTCACATGAGTTACAATAGATAGTGCACACAAGCACATAGTCACACACATGAACAGCAAATAACACACATGAAGTTCAAGTTCGAATATGGAATATGGCAAATAAAAGCAGATAGTAGCAAATCCAAAGCCCCAAACCCATGCAAAACGATGAGAACGTCTTCTCCCCCTTTGGCATCGAAACACCGAAAAAGGGAAAAGACCTAAACTAGCGCCCCAGCAACTCAGTAGTCATCGTCATCCTCGGCATCCTCATCCTCATCCTGGTCATCACCACCCTCATCATAGTCATCATCATCGTCTTCAGGGACAGCAGGATCTTTGCCGTGAGGGCGAGAAGAGGAGGTACCCTGGTACCCCAAACGGGAGGTGACATCAGCAAATGTTTTCCAATCCACGAGACTATCCTGTTGGGCATTCCATGCCCCAAACGAGAGTATGTGATCAGACTCTGTGGACTGCTAAGCCCCAGGTCATCATTGTATTCATCCTCACCTTCCTCATTATCCTCAGCACCTTGTTCCTTGATATCCTTGAGGAGCTTCTCAATGCGACGGTTGCTTTGGTAGGATGCATGTTGCTGCTTATGGATGTCGACGTTCATGCAACAAAGGGTCATCTCCCAAAAGCTGGCCTTCTTGGCCCACTCATGCACATAGTATCGAGTCATAGTAGGCATAGGGGCATTGGAGGCATTCTTCCTCCGAACTCTAGGTGGGGAGGGAGCCCTCTCAGTCTCTATCTCCTCATCATCCCCATAGCGACGCCTCGGAGCAGGCCCATATCTCGCTGCAGTGAGACCAGAGTGTGCTCAGTGAGGTGTGGTGGTATGCCATATGGAGAATCATGCTCCTGGGAGTTGTTGAGCCTCATAACCAAGGGTGCATACGGAGGAGATTTCTTGTAAAGAATGGCATGGAACATCTCCTCAAAAATAAAGTCCATCACATCAATAGGTGCAACATCTGCCTCTGGTCCAGTATTGTAGGTCCGGTGAGTGTGGTACAGAAGGTTGACAAGCCCACCCCTAATTGCATCATCATTCCCAGCACTTGGTGCAATGGTATGACGGAAAATCCTCAACATAAGGTTGTAGAGGGTCTTGAGTCCGTTGGACCCCCCCCTCCCACAACACCATCGTCATACAAAGGTGGCAGCTTCAACTTGTTCTCGCCCAAAGCTGCAGAGTGCATACACAGCCCAATAGGAGTGGATACTCCATGAAAGATCTCAAAGATGACGTTGGCAAAGTCATGAAATGTAGTTGTGCAGCGAGTGGTACCAGACATCCACACCATGGTCATGTCTAGATCAGACCTAAACACAACGGTTGCATAGAACTGTTGTACAAGGTGGACATTGTAGTCTTCACGCGGCTCCATCAATTTATACAGTCCCAACTTCTCACAGATCCACAAGCATCATTGAAGTAGGGGCTGAGGCGCATTTTCTCAACACTCATGAACTTCTGAGGGCAAACAGGTGATTTGGTGAGCACACCATACACATCCTTCATGAACACAGCCTGTTCTTTCCTACAGAAACGAGGGTCATCACTGGTACGAGGCAGCGCATAGAAATCTGTCTTTCTCAGCTCATGGTACTCCTCTTTTGATATTTTGGCTAAGGACTAAAGGTTGTCATATTTGGCCTTCTTGGCACGGTCCTCTCATTCAGCCCTCTCCTTATCCCTCTTCAAGTAAGCTGCATCACGTGCCTGTTGTTTCCGGTTGGACGGAGGCACGATAAATTGACCCTGAGCTTCATCATAGCGAGGATTGCCCCTTTGGGACTTGGCTTTGGTAAAACGAGGACGACTAGAACCATCACCAGATCTGTCCATGGGATCAATTCCTCCGGTGGGAATGACCCAATGGAGGAGAGGGGGAGGTTGGCCAGTGGCACGGCGGATACCAGGGGCTTCTTGACCTCCGGGGAGGAGTTTTGGAAGAGGAGGCGACGGGTTTGGAGGTAGGGGACGGGGTGAAGAATGAGGAACTGTTGTACCAGTTCACCCCGCCCCCCTACTTTAAGTGGCAGAAACCATCTGGACCGGAGACTCCGGTCTACATCAGAGACCCCGGTGTATGTACACTGGAGACTCCGATCCTCCTTGACCAAAAGCTCCAGGATGGGTGTTTGGGGACACATATGAGAGATAGACATGTTTAATATAGGGAAAGGGCTTGGGTTGAGACATCAAACTGCGTAGAGCCAACAAGAGCCATAGGAATTTCATAAAAATATTCAGAAAAGCTCCAAGAGACTAAGATCAAGCGAATGACAAACATGAGTAAGTGCCAACCTCTCTAATGTGAGAGGGCGGTGGCCTAGGCCACCATATTTGAGTATACTCAACTTGGCACCATGAAGATATATCTTGGGTCCATTACCGAAACTCATCATTAAGCTGACATATCACAACATGATATTAAGAGGAATGAATTTGATTGCTTTGGGCATAATGGGGGGAGGGATAGTCCAATCAATTAGGACCGCACTCCCCCTATATCCATGCCTACACCTAAACCAAATGTGGGTTGAAACATAGGTGAGAATGCAAGAAAATCAAGTCAAGCTCCTTGAATCTACGACATTTAGTTCATTCCTCAAATAGCAAAACCTTGCTTCATCAAGTGGCTTCGTGAAGATATCGGCAAGTTGATCTTTGGTTGACACATATGATAGATCAATATCACCTCGAGCATCATGATCTCTAATGAAGTGATGGCGAATCTCAATATGCTTTGTCCTTGTGTGATCCACGGGTTGTAGGCAATCTTGATGGCACTTTCATTGTCACATAGAAGAGGCACTTTGTCACAATGGACACGTATTCCTTTAAAGTTTGCCTCATCCATAGCAATTGGGTGCAAGCACTAGCGTACCACATACTCGGCTTCGGCGGTGGAGAGAGATATACAATTTTGCTTCTTGGAAGACCAACATACCAAGGATCTACCAAGGAATTGGCAAGCCCCGGATTTTGATTTTGTATCATCCTTGTCACCCGCCCAATCCGAATACATGTATCCACAAAGATCAAATGTTGAGCCTCGAGGATACCAAAGACCATAAAATGGGGTATGAACTAAATATCGAAAGATTCTCTTAACTGCCATTAAATGGCTTTCTTTAGGAGCCACTTGATATCTTGCACACACACCTACACTCAGCACAATATCGGGTCTAGATGCACAAAGGTAAAGTAAAGAACCAATCGTAGAACGGTATACCTTTTGATCCACATCTTTACCATTTGGATTTTGTTCTAGATGAGTCTTTGTAGCCATGGGAGTAGGAGCTCCATTTAAATCTTGCATATTGAATCTCTTGAGCATATCTTGAGTATACTTGGCTTTATTGAAGAATGTCCCTCCTCTAACTTGATTGATCTCAAAACTAAGAAATACTCTCAACTCCCCCATCAAAGACATCCGGAACCTACTAGTCATAAGCTTTGAGAATTCATCATTAAAAGCTTTGTTAGATGAGCCAAAGATAATATCATCAACATATATTTGGCATACAAAAAGCTCCCCATTGACTTTCTTAGTAAAAAGAGTGGGATCGATTTTCCCAACCACAAATCCACGGTCAAACAATAACTCTCTAAGGTGCTCATACCACGTGCGTGGGGCTTTCTTGAGCCCATAGAGTGCCTTATCAAGTTTGTAGAGATGGTTTGGGAAGTTGGGGTCCTAAAATCCTGGGGGTTGCTTAACATATACCAATTCATTTAGTAGGCCATAAAGAAATGCACTTTCTACATCCATTTGTTGCAACTTGAAGTTATGATGTGCCGCATAAGCAAGAAGGATACGGATGGACTCTTGGCGATCCACTGGTGCATAAATCTCTCCATAGTCAATGCCTTCAATTTGAGAGAACCCTTGTGAAACAAATCTAGACTTGTTCCTTACTATAATTCCATGCTCATCTCGCTTGTTCTTGAATATCCACTTTGTTCCAATAACATTGCGGCAATACTTTGGCTTCTCTACTAACTTCCATACTTTTTTCTCTCAAAGTTGTTGAGCTCTTTGTGCATAGCTTCTAACCAATCCAAATCTTCAAGAGCTTCCCACACTTTCTTTGGTTCAATCATGGAGATGTGTGCTTGGTGTTCACTGAACCTCTTCAATTGTGCTCTTGTGGAAATACCTTTCCTTAGGTCACCAACTACATTTTGTAGAGAGTGGTCTCTTAATTCCAACATTCTTTCCTTTCTAGCTTCGCAACAAGCGTGGATCTCCGTGTTGTTTCTTGGGGGACCCTCTTCATCATTTTGATCCTTGTCTTGACCATCAACTTGACCTTGATCATCATCGGAATCATTCTCTTCATTTAGTGTCAAAGATTCACCTTGGTCTTGATCAAGTGCCCTTCTAGCATCAATTTGAGCTTGTCTCAAAGCAGTTTGTACGGATCTTCCTTGAGAAATTGCCTTGGCACCACTTGACACTCTGGCGAATGAATCAAGTCCCCCCTTGACTAGAGTTGTCACTATGATCATCATGTTGAGGGTCCACATCTTGTCTTTGGCTTGAATCATTGTCCTCCTCGTCGGATGGAGCTTGTTGATGTTGTGAAGATGAGGGATCCACTTGAGTGGAGCATAGTTCTTCTCGATCCGCCATAAGGGGTTCCTCAACGGGGCGGATATATCCCACACCCATTATTCCTATGGCTTCCTAAGGAATTTCATCATCTGCATCACAAGCATCAACACGCTGTAGGGTTCGCAGCATAGAAAACAAAAAATTTCCTATGATGTGAACTATGTACCAAGATCTATCTATTAGATACAAACAACGGGCGGATGTATATCCGTAGAGAACATACCCTTGAAGACCGACAAAGCTTAACGAGTTCAACTCGTGGTTTATGTAGACGATCTCTTGCCGATCTCAAGATCGAGAGGAAGTCCTAGCGCCGCAAATCAGCAGCACATCCGTGCTCGCACACACGTTCGAGGCACCGAGCAACCTCCGCCTCCTCGCTCCAAATGATGCAGGAAGCACAACTCTTTCTTGCCGAATAGCCACCGGGAACATGTATCTCGCTAGTCCGAGACCATGGGGGATAAATTCTAGAGGGGGAGAGAGATCCTTCACGAGGAGGTGTAAGAGACAAGTGAGGAGGGGGGCTCCTTTTATAGGAGGAGGGGGGCACCCAAGGGGGTGGCCGCCGGCCATGGGGCTGCCCCCTCCCCTCCTTCATTCATGTGGGTGAACACTCCACTCACAAAAGTCTTTTAATTCCCTCCACTCAAAAGTCCACTCAAATTCCCATTAAATTTCCACCAAATTTAATGCAAACTCTCATTAAATAAAACTCTTTTATTTTATTCAGAATTTTGTCAATTACTTTAATGACAAACATTCACAAATAACCCCTTGCTAGAATTCTATTTCACATGCATAACCACTTTATGCAATTTCACCCGAAAACCTGTTTCGGTATCTAGTGAAATAAATTCCTGCGCTTGTTCATTCTTTCGGCATGAAAATTTTGCTCCAATTGGATGTCGGTGTCTCTTAAGTGTGTCACCCTACGGTTCATGAATAATGCGGACATGATCGAGACCCCTCTCGGATCAATAATCATAAGCGGGATCTGGAGACCCATACTGACTCCCACACATTCAACGATGACTTTCTTGTGATCGTCGGAACCTTTTTCGCTAGTATCTTAATCCCTTTGTTTCACGATATATTACATGTCCGAGATTCGATCATCGGTATCTCCATACCTAGTTTGATCTCGTTACCGACATGCACTCTTTTCTCGTTCCCGTGATATAACATTCTAGTGATCAAATCACTTGCTTGCAAGCTAATCAATGTGATATCACCGAGAGGGCCTAGAGTATATCTATCTGTCATCGGTATGAACAAATTCCACTCTCGATCCATGAGCGTCAACATAACACTTTATTAGTTCTGAATCCATCTTTATAATCACCCTGTTACGGTGTGACGTTTGATGTTATCAAGAAACTCTTCCGGTGTTAGTGATTGACATGATCTCATGGTCTAAGGATTAGGATCACTTCGTAAGTTGTTATAGCAATATAAACTTAATGACTTTGATCGTAATGCTATACTTCGGATGAATGTTCATCACACCATTACACTAATGTTGTGATCCTGTTATTAACAACATCCAATGTCCATGATCAGGAAACCTTGATCATCTTGTTAATCAACGAGCTAGTTTATGAGAGAGGCATAACTAGGAACTTTCTGTTTATTTATTAAACACACATGTATTAATGTTTCCGTATTAATACAATTATAGCATGCAAAATAAACATCTATCATATACTTGGAATACACATAATAAACACTTTATTATTGCCTCTCAGGGCATATTCCCTTCCCTCCCACTTGCACTAGAGACAATAATCTAGTTACATAGTGATAAATCTAACACCCATTGAGTTACGGTGTTGATCATGTTTTGCTATAGGAGAGTTTTAGTCAACGGATCTACATTGAGATCCGTATGTACTTACAAATCTTTATATCTCCATCCTTGACATGCTCGCGGATGGAGTGAAACCGGCGCTTAATATGCTTGGAATGCTTGTGAGACCTTGGCTCTTTGGCATTGCCAATGGCACCATTGTTGTCACAATAGATCACCATTGGGTCCAACGCGTTTGCAACCACTCCTAGTTCGGATATGAACTCCTTCATCCAAACTGCTTCCTGAGCCGCTCAAAAAGAACATATTCGGCCTCCGTTGTTGATCCCGCTACCACAGGTTGTTTGGAGCTCCTCCAACTAACCGCTCCGCCATTCATGAGAAATACGTATCCGGATTGAGACTTAGAGTCATCCGGATCGGTGTCAAAGCTAGCGTCAACATAACACTTAGCAACGAGCTCTTCTTCACCTCCGTATACAAGAAACATATCCTTAGTTCTTCGTAAGTACTTAAAGATATTCTTGACCGCTATCCAGTGTTCCAAATCTGGATCCGATTGGTACCTACTAGTCAAACTAATAGCATGTGCCACATCCGGTCTTGTACATAGCATGGCGTACATTATAGAGCCTATGGCTGAAGCATAGGGGACTTTGTCCATTATCTCTCTTTCTTCCGCCAAAGCCGGACTTTGAGTCTTACTCAATGTCTTGCCTTGCAACATAGGTAAGAACCCCTTCTTACTTCCGTCCATTTTAAACTTCTTTAAAATCTTATCAAGGTATGTACTTTGCGATAGACCTATTAGGCGCCTAGATCTATCTCTATATATATTTATGCCTAATATGTATGACGCTTCACCTAGGTCCTTCATTGAAATTTTGCTGTTTAGATAACTTTTAACACTATTTAAAAGATCTATATCATTTAGGATCAATAATATGTCATCCACATATAATATCAGAAATGCCACATTTCTCCCACTCACTTTCTTGTAAATACAAGATTCTCCATAAGTTTGGACAAATCCAAACTCTTTGATCACCTCATCAAAGCGGAGATTCCAACTTCGTGATGCTTTCTTCAATCCATAGATGGATCGCTGAAGCTTGCACACCTTGTTAGCATCCTTAGGATCGACAAAACCCTTTGGTTGTATCATATACAACTCTTCTTCAATATTACCATTGAGAAACGCGGTTTTGACATCCAGCTGCCATATCTCATAATCGAAATATGCAACAATTGCTAACATAATCCTAACTGACTTTAGCATCGCTACGGGAGAGAATGTCTCATCGTAGTCAACTCCTTGAATTTGTCGAAATCCCTGTGCGACAAGTCGAGCTTTATAGGCAGTCACATTACCATCAGCATCAGTTTTCCTTTTGAAAATCCATTTGTTCTCCACGGCCTTTCGGTCGTGAGGTAATTCCACCAAGTTCCAAACTTGATTTTCATACATGGATTCCATCTCGGATTTCATGGCTTCTAACCATTTGTTGGAATCCGGGCTCATCATCGCTTCTTCATACGTCGCAGGGTCATCATTTTCATCAACCATGAAATTCATGACAGGATTTCCGTACAGCTCGGGAGCTGCACGCGTCCTGCTTGACCTGCGAGGTTCGGTAGTACTCTCTTTCGGAGTTTCATGATCATTATCATTAGTTCCCTCTTCAACAGGTGGAGCCAACTCCGGAACAACTTCCGGCGCTGCGCTACTCGCCATACTTTGAAGAGAAGGTTCAATAACCTCTTCGAGTTCTACCTTCCGACTACTCACACCTTTTGCGAGAAACTCTTTCTCTAGAAAGGATCCATTCTTGGCAACAAAAACCTTGCCCTCGGATCTGTGATAGAAGGAATACCCAATAGTTTCCTTAGGGTATCCTATGAAGACGCATTTTTCCGCTTTGGGTTCGAGTTTATCCGGTTGAAGTTTCTTCACATAAACATCGCATCCCCAAACTTTAAGAAATGACAGCTTAGGTTTGTTTCCAAACCTCAATTCATACGGTGTCTTTTCAACGGATTTATATGGTGCACGATTTAAAGTGAATACAGCAGTTTCTAGTGCATAACCCCAAAATGACAACGGCAAGTCCGTCAGAGACATCATAGATCGAACCATATCTAATAAAGTACGATTATGACGTTGACACACCATTTATTTGTGGTGTTCCTAAGGCGTGAGTTGTAAAACAATTCCACACTCTTTCATGTGAGTGCTAAACTCGTAACTTAGATACTCACCTCCACGGTCGGACCGTAGAATTTTGATCTTTCTATTACGATGATTTTCCACTTCATTATGAAATTCCTTGAACTTTTCAAAGGTTTCAGACTTGTGTTTCATCAAGTAGATATAAGCGTATCTACTCAAATCATCCGTGAAAGTAACAAAATAACGATATCCACCTACCCGACACTTATTGGACCACATACATCGAATGTATGATTTCCAATAAATCACGCCGTTCCATTGAACCGGAAAACGGCGTTCTAGTCATCTTGCCCATAAGGCATGGCTCACATGTATCAAATGATTCAAAATCAAGTGATTCCAAAAGTCCATCCGAATGGAGATTCTTCATGCGTTTAACGCCAATATGACCTAGCGGCGATTACACATATATGTGGATATATCATCATTAAGTTTAATCCTTTTAGCATCAACATTATGAATATGTGTAACATTATCATCGATATCTAATAGAAATAAACCATTCATCATCGGTGCATGACCATAAAATATTTCATTCATATAAATGGAACAACCATTGTTCTCGGATTTAAATGAATAACCACTTCGCATCAAACACGATCCAGATACAATGTTCATGCCCAGTGTAGGCACCAGATAACAATTATTCAAGTTTATAACTAATCCCGACGGCAAGTGGAGAGGCAGCGTTCCGACGGTGATCACATCAACGCTTGATCCATTGCCGACACGCATCTTGACCTCACCCCTTGCTAGCGGTCGCTTGTTCCGACCCACGATTCGAGTTACAAATATTAGCAACTGAACCGGTATCAAATACCCAGGTGCTACTGCGAGCACTAGTCAAGTACACATAAATAACATGTATATCATATATACCTTTGTTTTCCTTGCCGGCCTTCTTGTCTGCCAGATACTTGGGGCAGTTGCGCTTCCAGTGGCCAGTCCCCTTACAATAGTAGCACTCGTTATCAGGCTTAGGTCCAACTCGGGGTTTCTTTTCGTGCAACCTTGATCTTGCCCTTACTTCCCTTCTGTTTTCCCTTCTTGTCTTTCTTGAAACCAGTGTTCCTATTGATCATCAACACTTGATGTTACTTTTTGATCTCCACTTCTGCAGTTTTAAGCATTGACAGAAGCTCGGGGAGAGACTTCTTCATGACTTTCATATTATAGTTCATCACAAAGCTCTTATAGCTAGGTGGCAGAGACTGCAGAACACGATGGATGCCTAAGTCAATGGGAATCGATATTCCCAAGGAGACAAGCTTATCAGCGTAACCCGACATCTTGAGTACATGCTCACTAACGGAGCTGTGCTCTTCCATCATGCATCTAAAGAACTTTCTGAAGCGTTGTATCTCTCTACAGCAACATGTGTGTCGAAAATCATTTTCAACTCACCCATTGTATCAAATGCATTGCCGTTTTCAAAATGCTTTCGAAGTTCCGGCTCCAGCCCATACAATATGCCGCAATGAACTAAGTTGTGGTCCTCCTGACGAGTCTGATAGACATTCTTTTCCTCGTCAGGGGCATCCTCTAAAGGTGGGGGGCCTAACGGTGCTTCTAGCACGTATTGCTTTTGTGCAGCAGAGAGGAGAATCCTCAAAATCATGGCCCATTCGGTAAAGTTGCTACCATTCGTTGCTAGTTTCTCTTTCTCCATGAATACATTGAAATTAAAAGCAGGTGGTGCCATCTACAACAGAATTTGTAAAGTTTAGACTAAGTGTATGATAGATTGAGTTCAACTAATCCATATTACGAATGAACTCCCACTCAAAAACGACATCCCTCGTGCCTTTTTGGTGATTACATGAACCAAATCCACTATACCAAGTCCGATCATCACGTGAGTCGGTATAGCTTCAAAGTCGAGCATCAAATGGGAATCATATCAACTATATGACTCATGCTTAACCTTTCGGTCCGTGTTCTGAGGCCATGTTTGTACATGCTAGGCTCGCCAAGTTAGAACCTTAGTATTCGCGTGTGTAACTGTTTTACACCCGAAATATGGTTATGGATCCAAGAACACCCGATCGTCACGTGATGTCTTGGAGCGACGAAACATAATCGGTGCATACTAAAGGAAGAACACATTCTTATCTTGATATTTAAATGAGGGATCATCTTATTATGCTAACAAAGCGCTAAACAAGCAATATAAGATGCTATCAAACATCACATGTTTATTAGTGAAATGATATGGTTCCCGCAGATGATATCTATCATGTGCATCGTGGTATGATCACTATCATACCTATATGTGTAAATCCAAGGTCTATGTATGTGTTGTGTTAATGTATCATCTCATACTTCTACTACTAACAACCCCACCATATCATACTTAACCAACAACAATCTAAACTAGACACCTCTAATTTATCCATCTAATTTTTTACGTTTTTTTTTTCTTTAGAGCTTTCGAGATAGAATACAAACATGAACCAACAACAACAACCCAACAAACACCAACAACACAACTGGCTTGCAAAATAAAATAGATATTGACTATAGTAGGACTACCACAGCCACAAATATGCAAAAATTGCATGTCAAGCGTGAAGAACAGTATCATAAAGCATGACAAAAAGTTTGTATCGAGGACCCATCCCACTATTCATCCAATATCCACCAAATACACAAAAAAAAACAATCATCATAACAACATGATCATCATACATACACATACGTTACCCGTGTAAAGCATCGCATCTCGAGCGACTGATCACACTATAGGGTTCGATAAGGAAAAAAAAAAAATTCAAAAAAAATGAACTGATGTACCAAAAATAAAAATTAATCTACAAACAACGGGCGGATGTATATATGTATAGAACATACCCTTGAAAGACCGACGACAAGCACGAAGTTCAACAACTGTGGTTGATGTAGACGATCTCTCTGCGATCTCAAGATCGAGAGGAAACCTCCTTCGCCTCCTCCCAGCTATCTCGCGAACTGCGATAACCAGCATAACTCACCATTAATAATAAATTCTATGAGAAGTATCTCGCTCTTCAATAGGGAGGGGAGAGAGAGGAGAGGAGGAGAGGTGAGGGAGGGGAGGAGGGGGGGGAGGGGAGGAGGAGGGGGGGGAGGCCCCTCCCGGCTTCAGGGGCCTGCTCTCCTCTCCTTCACCTCCCTAATTCCCCCACCCACCTCCCTTAAATTCAAGTCCACATCCCAAATAAAAATTCCCCAAAAATTTCCACCAATTTAATAAAATTTTATTTTTAAAAAAAATCTCTAATTTTATTTACTTTAAATTTTTCAATAATTTCAAAAAATTTCTAAATAACAAATAATAACATTTTACAATTTAATTTCATTTCTTTAAACTTTTAATTAATTTCAAAAAAAAATTTCTTTATTCAGTAAATTTTTTTAAATTCATTTCTTTTTTTCATTCTTCGGTTTTGTCTCTAAACTTTGCTTTGCTCCAATTTAAAATTGTCACCCGGATAAGACCCCGGTGGATCAATAATCGAGCGACATAATCGAGACCCGATCGAGACCCAATCCGAATCTTCTCTGAATTCTCACACCACATTCATGACTTTTTCTTTTCGTCTTTTTAATTTTTTTCTAAATCCCTTTGTTTCATTCTATATATTGACTATCCGAGAGATCATCCACCTAGTAATCATGGTATATCCATACCTCATCACATCTCATCTCTTTCATTCCTCCTCTTCGTGATATAGTGATCAATCACAATCATCACTCGCACTTGCATCAATATCGGATGAGAGGGCGATATATATATATATATATCATCAGATGGATGAACATGACTCTCGATCCATGAGCCTCAACATACACAACACTTAGTTTTTATTAATTCATCTATATATCACCGTATTCCTTGTCACACTTTTCGTTTTGTGTTAGAAAAAATCTTAACTCTGTGTGATGATTGATCTTCATGGTCAGTTAGGATCCTTAGCAATATTGTTATGTAGCAATAAACTCAATGACTTTGATGCTATGCTATACTATACTTAATTAATTCATCACCATTACACTATTGTTTGTGATCCCACATTAAACACATCAATGTCCATGATTGAAACCTTGAATCATCTTGTTTAATCAGAGAGCTAGTTTGAAGAGGCATAAAAGAAAGAAACTTTTTTTGTTTATTAAACACACATGTATAATAGAACATAATAAACACTTTATTATTGCCTCTCAGGGCATATTCCCTTCACACGCCCCCCTTGGGAACCATCATATTCTTCGAAGGTCACACTACAAGATTCTATGACGGCTCAGGAGAGCTTATCATAGATTCTATAAGTGTGATATTCGAGACCATAGCCAACAAAAATACCCTCTAATGCTTTAGACTCGAATTTGGACAAGCGAACACCTTTTATGAGATAGAAACACTTACAACCGAACACCCGGAAGTAAGATATGTTGGGCTTGTTACCGGTAAGTATTTCATATGGAGTCTTGTTGATTTCTTTGCAGAGGTAGAGCCGGTTTGAAGCATGGCAAGCGGTGGAGATGGCTTCGGCCCAAAAGTTGTATGGAGATTTAAACTCCGCCAACATGGTCCTAGCCATCTCAATAAGAGTCCGGTTCTTCCTTTCGGCCACACCATTTTGTTGAGGGGTGTATGCAGCGGAATATTGATGTTTAATCCCCTCATCACTAAGGAAATCATTCAAGGTGTAGTTCTTGAACTCGGTGTCGTTGTCGCTTCTTATAATCAACACGGGAACATTGTATTGCCGTTGAACCAAGTTGATGAAGTCGATGATGGTCTTTTGAGTCTCACTCTTCAACTTGAAGAAATAAACCCAAGAGTATCTTGAAAAGTCATCAACAATTACCAAGCAATATTTCTTCCCACCAAGACTTGCATGAGATGGAGGACCAAAGAGGTCCACATGGAGGATCTCCAAGATCTTGGTGGACTTGATGCGGTTCTTAGGCTTGTGAGGAGCATCATGCATCTTCCCTAGAACACATGCCCTGCAAACACGATCTTTGGCAAAGGAAACATTTTATTTTAGTCCAATAATATGGCCCTCCTTGTGGAGACTTTGCAAAGTTCTCATATCTACATGGGCTAGTCGGCGATGCCATAACCACCCCGCATCATCCTTTCCGAATAAGCACATCGCACTTGTAGTGGCTAGCCCCGAAAAGTCCACCACATACAAGTCATGTTCGACGTACCCAACAAAAGCAACCTTGAGAGACTTGCTCCACATGAGGACCACAATATCATCATGAAAAAATACGGCAAAACCCATCTTTACAAGAGCACGGACTGAAAGTAAATTGTATCCAAGGGTCTCAACAAGCATGACGTTCACGAGTGTAATGTCGTGAGCAACCACTACCTTGCCGAAACCCATTACCTTAGACTTTGACTTGTCGGCATATGTCATGGTGATTTGATCATCATTTGGCTTTAAGTCCTTGACAATAGACGAGATTCCGGTCATATGACTCGTGCAACCACTATCAATCACCCACTTTGATCCTCCGGAAGTATAAGTCTACAAAAGATCAAGCTAATTTTTAGGTACCCATTTTTCAATGGGTCCTCTTTTGTTAGCAACAAGGGTCTTGGGAACCTAAATAGACCAAGCAATATATACATCATATGGGCCAACATATTGTGCATACACATCACCATAGTAATCACGCATTAGAACATAGTGAGGGTTAGCACTTCCCGCAAAGTCATGATGAGACATAGTTTTGCCACTTGTGGTCTTACTATCCACAATGGCCCTGTTGGTCTCTTGTGTGGGCTTGGCCTTATTCTTCTTGTTGTTCTTCTTATACTTCTTAGTTTTGGAGACAAAACCAATGCCCCCTTTATCACCACTAGGCCTTTGCTTACTCAAAAGATCATCAATGGACTTGTTGCCTTGTGGAAATGTGGCCTTAGCTAGCTCCTCCTTCAACCTAGCATTCTCTTCAAGAATAGTTGTACTACTAGATGGAATGAAGTTACTAGGTGAAGGAATGTTGGCCAATTGACTTTGAAGCATTTCATGGGACTTTGTGAGTGATAAGAGTTCACTTTCCAAAGCCTTGTGATCCTTGTTAAGCAAACTAAAGTCCTCAGCAAGTTTTTCATGAACCACACCAAACTCAATCTTGTCCTTTTTAGCCCTTTTGTATTTAGCAATAGCATGATCACACTCTTTGATGAGTTTATTCACAATGATGTCATTGGCCTCAGCAAGCCCTTCAAGTTTTAATTCAAGTGACATCCTAGTTTCTTGTTCTTCTTCTAGAGCATTGTTTAAAGACTCTAGCTCAATCATGTGTCCATGCCCAAGTTTACATCTTACATCTAGGATCTCTTGTGTGTGAGAAAGTTGATCTAAGATGTTACCAAAATTCATCTTAGCATCCCCTTGTAGGTTAGTCATAAACTCATCGAAAGCAATTAATTCCCTTTTAACATCAAGAGACATCTCATCATCAATTTCATCATTAGTTAAATGATTGGAGTGAGATGATGAGGATACCTCCGTTCCTCTTGCCATAAGGCAAGTGACGTTCTTGATGAGGGAATTCTCATTTGGAGAATCGAAGAGTGAGAATGTCGGAGTAGAAGTAGTGGCTAGAGCCGCCACACCATTGGGAGTTTCCTCTTCCTCATCTTCATTGTCAGAGGAGTATTCTTCATGAGTGATCAAGACGATTTCTCCCGACTTCTTGTTGATGGGATTCTTCTTGATGAAGGGTTTCTTGTAAGGTGCTTTGAGAGTCTTTTTCAACACAAGCTTACCCCCATGATCTTCCCTCTTCTCATAGGGACAACTTGCCACAAAGTGATAGTGGTCGCCACAATTGAAGCAAGTTCTCAATCTAGTAGTGTTTTCTCTTTTCCCATTTGGGTTGCTTCTTTGTTGCATTTCCATCTTGGCCTTCGCGGGATTCTTCCAAAATTTCTTTGCATAGAAGGCCATATATTGACTATGAGCAATCTTGACTTCATCGGGGTGGTCCATGGAGAGGCCTTCATCACTACCATCTTCATCCCCATGGTCCACAACTTTGGCCTTTAAAGCAACATTGACAACGTTGCTCACACCAAGGGCACGAGCACGTGTATCTTTGGAATTCTTGGCGGCAACTTTGAAAGCGGCCATCTCTTGCATAACTTCATTGAAGGTCATGAGATGGTTCTTCCTTGAAGGCTCTTCAAGTCGGTGGGCTCAAAGGGCATGAGTGCACTCACATATTTCCTTTTTATCCACGCATCAACCACATGTGAGGCACCCACGTTTCTAAAAGCGGTGGTGGTGGTCTTGAGCCTTCGTTACATGTCCTCATGATCTTCACCTTCCATCATGTAGAAGCCTTCGGCTTCATTGCTTAGAGCATCATACCGATTCCTCCTCATACTCTCATTTCCAACAAATAATACAGTGAGGGCATCCCAAGCTTCCTTGGCAATGCTAAAGTGCTCAATGTGTGGATAATCCTTTGTACCCAATCCTTGTTGAATCATATGCAAAGCAGTGGCATTGAGTTGACTATTGACAACCTCTCTTATTGTCAAGTTGTTTGGATCCCCAATAAATAGTCCATGCTCGATGATGTTCCATAGTTCAATGCAAGAGCTGCGCATATGAGTTCTCATTAGTGATTGTCATTGAGCAAAAGTAGCAGATTCTTCAAGCTTAGGTGGGTCACCTCTATTGTATACATGAGGGTGAGGGATTGAAGGGTCGGGAGAGTACCATGAATCACGGTGCTCACCCTTCCCACCATCATTTTGTGTGGAGGAATTAGTGTTGTCTTATTTACCCCTAACCATTATATCCTTGGGGGATACTGGAGTATTCCCTTTAGGTAAAACGGATGGAGGATCCTCTTGATGAGAGGGGGATGATGAGCCATCTTTGTCTTTAAGAAGTTGCTCAAGCATCTTCTTGACTTCGTTGACCAAGGAAGAGCTCAATCTTGTTTCCAAGTTTTTGAGATCTTCCATGGTCACCGCGGTAGGCTCACCATCACCATCCCCATCATGGCTACCCATATTCTCTTAGGCGTTAAAGCCCAAATAAAGAGTCGAGGCTCTGATACCAATTGAAAGGATCGTATGGGCACCTTGAGGGGGGTGAATAGGTGCTACTTCAAATTTTCTTCTTTTTCAAATTAGGGTTTGACAAGAAAGGTAAATTCTCTAGATTATGCAACTATGATGAATTTACCTATATGTCAACCATGCAATAAATATCACAACACTAAGCAAGAACAAGTAAGTAAAGTGCGGTAAAGGATAGAAGTAACCAAAGGAGTGGACGCGGAGACACAAGGATTTGTTTCCCGTAGTTCCTTCCTTTTGAGGGGAAGTACGTCTACGTTTGGAGAGGGGGTGGTTTCAAACCACCAACGCCACGAGAGGCCTCCCTTGTTCTCTGATGAATCTCACCCCAACGGGCTCAATCCACCTTCCACTATATCGGCAACCTTCGAGGTGGAAGCCGACACCTTTACAACAAGTTTAGGGCACACATCCACAACTTAATTAGAGGCTCCCAAATACAAGCAAGTTGTCAAGACAAATCAAAGACAAGCTTGTAAGAACCAAATCAAAGTTAGGGTTTCAATGAAACACTAGAGCTTGGGGGCCCTCAAGTGAATGAGGGGGAAATGAAGGTCTCTCTTGGTGAAGATGTAGATCAAGGCCTCCTCCTTCAATTCTCCAAAGATCAATGACTTTGGATGGTTGGATGAAGAGATCTTGTAGATTTGGTGGCTCTAATGGAGTTGGTGTTCTTGAGCAGCTCGAGCAACTGGAGGAATAAGATAAGGGTCCCCTTTTATAGCAGCTTCCTCCACGAACCGTTTTCTGACCGTTGTAGAAAAGTCAGACCGGAGACTCCGGTCTGTAGACCGGAGATTCCGGCCAATCTCTGGACCAGCCTCCGGACCGCCCATCTGAATGACCCAGGTCGTCCACGACCCAACATGACCAGAGACTCCGGTCTTCCAACACCGGAGACTGTGGACAGAGCCAGCACCAGAGACTCCGGAGTATCCTCCGGTGAAGGCTCTGGACCCCTAGTCATAATGTCCCAGCCCAACTCCTAAAGTCAACACCGGAGACAGATCCGGAAACTCCGGACCACAACGGAGACTCTGGTCTGGAGTTTCCAGAAATGTGTCACATGAGTATGGACATTTCCCAAGTGTGAGGGTGTTTTTCACTTATCATAATACCAACATGTGGACAGTGACAAACTGTAAAGTGATCAACTGTTGTTAACTAACACCAAAAGTGATTATGACAATAAATGCCCTTTCAGCTGCCAATGCATGGGTGACCATCAGAGAAGCAGCCTGTTCAGCCTCAGCAATGGTTGTTGTAGCAGCTTCAAAGTACAGAGAGGGAACCCTGTCATTTTGGTCCCATGTTGACTTGAACACCTACGACGTACAACCCTTCGGTACCAGGCTTCCAGTTAGAGACTGGTGCTTTTAGACCCAGCATTGTTGCAAACTCCTCTAGGAAGAGCTTAGCTGAAAACTCAACGTACGACATCCTGAGTTGACAACACATCTTTCACATTAGTAATACAAGCATGCATGCATGACTACGCATTTTTTCTAAAATCTAGTACCTAGTCTACAATGCAAATAAATATGCATGTGCACAACACAATACAAACCAACACGTCAGTGCGCAGAGCAAGAGTAAACAAAACAAGCACATCTCATCATATAAGCAAGGCCACTCCCCAAGCTAGT
This sequence comes from Avena longiglumis, assembly GCA_030063025.1. Taxonomy (NCBI): domain Eukaryota; kingdom Viridiplantae; phylum Streptophyta; class Magnoliopsida; order Poales; family Poaceae; genus Avena; species Avena longiglumis. Next base: position 80,211,162 of record CP125978.1, read on the forward strand.
CTACCTATTTATTAACCTTTTATGTTTTCATGTGCTTCTAAGCCTATAGTTTATTTAATTAAATTTTTAATATTTTAATTATCTGGAACCTTGGATCTGATACCACTAAAACTGTCACGCCCCAACTAAGGAAAGGACTAAATATGACAGTTGCCGTATCCTTATGAGATAAAAAATAGCTCATAAGCATACAAGGCACAAGTAGTAATCGTGAAATCAAAGCACAAGGAGAACTAGGTTTCATTTATTCATCAATATTACATTGTAGGGTATAAAGGCATGCAAGCTAAATGTTATATTGGTCCAACCTATGAAGCATGCATCGAAGGCATTCCTTCAATTTATTTAAGGCAACATTATTGAGTGTAGTAGTAAAATCCTAGCCCAACATCAGATGTCTAGTGGTTATTTTCTACAACTTCAATGGCATCCCATCCAGCTCACTTTGCTCACAAACTGCGCATATCAGAGAAATGAAAATAGGCCATGAGTATGTTGATACATACTCAGCAAGGATAAAGAGTGATTAACAATAAAACAGCATGTAATAAATTCAAGTAAATTTTTTTTTGCGAATCCAAATTCAAGTAATTTAAGTGATAGAAGAACATGTCTCTTGCTATCTTATAAGAGTGTAAAAACAATATAAATGGTTAATTGGTTAGTGCAATCCTAAATATAGTGACCACTACAGAGACACACTAATACTCATCGTAATCTTCACCAATGGTTATAGACATCGAGTCCCCTACTTGTGCGAGGTAAATCCATCTCACACTGATACCGGCGTGACCGCGTACCGTTATTTCAGGTATCGAACATCTCGGCTAGATATACCATACATCCCATGATTATGGCAGTTCACGTATACTCGTCTCAATCATTTTATTCATTCATTATATGATGTTCACGTTCATTCATGTATGATGTTCACGTTTTATCCAACGTTCATCAACAAACCACTTTTTTTATCACATGTAACTGTTGAAGCACTTAACAATATTCAAGCATCAAGATTAAATATATTTAGTAATTTATTTAGTTTAGAGAACTGAACTGGTATGCACAGCCTTGCCTTTAATTGTTTGTTCTCCGATCAACTTGGCTTCAATCTAATCAGGTTGTACAAATTACAACAATCTATTTTACTAGAAACAAGTCCAATCATTATTGCATGCATAGTATCAACACATGTGAGACATGACATGATGTGTGAATAGCTAGCTATACTAGTACTACTCTGCCAAGATATATTCATGGGTTGACTACTCATACATGCATGCAAGCAAAATTGATTTTCTCTGTGCACAACCGATGCACACCAAGTGCTACTAGCGGTACTGGTTCACTGTTGCAAGAAAGCAAGTATTATTACCAATTAACACCAAATAGTACTAATTGTATAAGATGGTTTTTAGCAAGATTTTATAGTAAATATCTACACTGATTTACTAAACATAATATACGTTATCTCATAAAAATTTCTCTACTCTACATGCAAGATTATCTAGAGAACAGCAAAGATTCTATTCAAATCCATCTTGAACCAACAAATCTATAAGAGAGAAACTAGAGAGAGAAGAACTGGAGTAAGATTATATAGCACACAGATGAACAAGGCCAAGGTTAGGGCTCTAGAACATGGGCATACCTGTCTCTGTTGCCAACTTTTCATATATACGGCTCTAGAAAAGATTTGGGATCGATTTGCACCCATAGTTACGCATAGTTACGCCGTAGACATGCAGAGCTAGTTGGTAGACTGCGTGGCTACAGTCTAGATTCAAGTAGTAGGCCGTAGACATGTCCGGCAACCCATGCAAACCAAAGCCAACGATCGGTGTGCAGAGAGTAGAATCGTTCGTGTCCCAAGGTCGTGCAGAAGCCGGCAGCTCCCTGGCGTCACAAGTCCTATAGTCCTCTCTCTCTCTTCCCTCGTTGGAAGAAAACGCATGGAAACGGGGGCGATCAGAGAAATGGTCTTGCCATCTCATCAAATCACACGGCTGTCAGCGTCACGCCCTCCGTGCACTCTCGTCACATATCGGCCAACATCATGTCGGCTACACACGCTGCAAGTTTGACATACAAAGACGCAGTGGTAGGATGAACTTGGTGGTTGAACTGCAGCTGGCGCAAAATTAGCAGAAAGAGGAACGAAATTAGCCAAATTAAAGAAGAAACCCCGTTGCATTTTTTTTTGTAGACGTACATGTCAACTACACACTTTGACCGTATCGCGTGGAACATAAATACGGCTGATTTGGAGGGGAGAAATGGTCTTGCCATCTCAGCAAATTACACGGCTGTCAGCGTCACGACTCCGTGACTCCGTGTACTCCCGTCACATATCGGCCCGCATCATGTCGGCTACACTGTGTGCATGGATCACCTTTGGTGATCACCTTTGAGCAAAGCTTTCCAGTAGACTCATTGAAGCAAGCAAGCAATTGTATCTCTAACTTTGTAATTTATTTATATGTTTTTAAATTTGTAATAAGAGGTATTTTTCTCTGTATTTAAGTGAATGGTCTAGCTGTTCTATCCATATTCGTACAAGTTATTCTGACTTTGGATGGAGAGCTGGCAGATGAATATCTATACTGCTTATATTGTGTTATTCTGGAGAGCTCTAGTTGTTTCAACAGCTGACGTGAGCTCTGGATGCTGGCTGTTTTTTGCATGTAGGATGTTGGTGGGTTTCGGGTAGACAGACACCTGTTTATCTTAACTATATTTCATAGACTCATAGCGACATCCCATTTTGCTTACATAGACATGGTTCTTGATTCTTTTACCTCAGAATTTTACTGGAAATAGGTTTAAAAATTTGAAGAAACCAAGTGGTTAAAACTAACTCAAGTTGCCTCAAAATTTTTAAACCGAACTTCAGCAGAAATTTTCGGAGAAGCCGCCAAAAGAACTGGGCATAGGTGGGCTGCTGGTGGGCTGTCGGTAACGTGCCCACCTACAGGGTGAGCCACACACACTGCAAGTTTGACGTGGAGTGGGATAAACTTGCAAGTTGTACTGTAACTCGCGCGCGCGGCGACAGGTTTTGGATCGGCTTCACTGAGGTTAATATCGTGATGTTACTGTATGATGAGCAGAAAGAGGCACGAAATTAGCAAAATTAAGGAGAAACTCCGTTGCACCTTATTTTTGTAGACGTACATGTCGACCACACACACTTTGACCGTACCGCGTGGAACACAAATATACGGCTGATTTGGACGGGAGATATGTTGCACAATGCCTACATTAGCATAATTTATTATTTCTCCACATACGACATCAATACCGTACCGGTTGGAAGAAAACCTTCAACCATCGCTACCTCCTCCCTCAATATCCGGAGTAGTAAAACAAATATCTGGATACTTCTAGATTGACCACTTTTGAGTGGCGTGGCAATCTTTTTGCTCACATAATAGTACCCATGCGGAAAAATATGTTGTAACCACCATCCATATTTTGGGAAAACCAAAATATGAATATTTTAAGTAAAAATATCGATATACTATTGAAAAGGTAGGCAACCCCATAATTTCAACGGTTGTGAGATAATAGTTTGAAGTGCCTGGGGAAAAAGTGTTTATAAATACTCCCTCTCTATTTGGGCCGTTCATATGTTTTCTGAGGTCTATGTGTGACCATCAATTTAACACATGAAACATGGATTATATGTTACAAAAGTTATATCATTCGAATAAAAATTTCTAATAGTATTGTTTTTTAAACAAGTAACACGTGTACTACTGGTCAAATCAGTAGTCAAATTAAAAAACAGAAAAGTACAGGGCCACATGAAGTTGGAAGCAGAAAGTAGAAAATAAAAAATTTCTACTTCTACGCACAGCCTGTTGGGAACCCCAAGAGAAAAGTGTGAATTAGCAAGCAACAAGTTTTCCTTCAGTTGAGACCGGGGTTATCGAACCAGAAGGAGGAAGAAAACGTCACACAGGTGTTGCAAGCAACGCGGAGACCTGCACAACACAAGCTCAAGACTTTGCCCCAACAAACAGTGAGGTTGTCAAGCTCACCGGTTTGCTGTAACAAAGGATTAAACGTATGGTGTGAAAGATAATGGTTTACAGCAAGTAAACAAGTAACAGTGGAAGATGTATCAATGGTAAAGATTAGACCGGGGTCCATAGTTCACTAGAGGTGCTCTTCTTAGATAAACAATATGGCATGAAGGGTAAACAAATTACAGCAGGGGAATTGACAGGAACTGAGCAAGGCATAACAATGCAATTACTAGTTAGAAAGATCCTATGAGATTCGTTTGGGCAATATAACAAGATACATAGACCGCCATCCGACTTCATCTGTGACTAGAAGTCCACCTTCAGGTTATCATCCGAGCCCTCTCCAGTATTAAGTTGCAAGCAACAGACAACTGTTTTAAGCAAAGTGTGTAAGGTAAACGGTCAACATGTTCCATGAACAAGAGACCGTTGTTTTATCCCTAGTAGCAACAACACATCTACAACCGAAGAGATTATTGTCACTTCCCTTGGAAACTAGAGGCATGAACCCACTATTGAGCATAAATACCCTCTCTTGGAGTCACTAGCAACTACTTGGCCAAGATAGCTACTAACAACGGAGAACATGCAAGATCACAAACAACACAGACATGATAGAATCATAAATACAAAATCATTAATCAAACTAACATAATAATCTCAATATCCACCGGATCCCCTCAAACACAACATGCATGATTACAAATAGATTAGATCTTGATCATGAATGGAACTCACAAGATCTATACATGAAAGCACAAAGGAGGAGATACAACCATCTACTACTACATGGACCAATAGTCCAAGGTGGAACTACTCACGCATCATACCGGAGAGAAGGCCTCCGGGATGATCTCCTCCGCGGGTGCGAAGAACTTGATCCCCGATCTAGGGACGATGGTGGCGGCGGCTACAGGCGGTTTCGTGGATATTTGACTGGGGACTTCGGGTTTCTGCATCGGGGGCTTTTTATAGGCGAGGGGGAGACCGAGGAGGCGGCCAAGATGACCAAACCCTAGCCAGGCGCGGGGTTGGGCCCACCCGCCTGGGTGGACTGGCCCCTGGCCGCCCTCCGGCCTCCTCCTGGACTTCTTGTTCCCCACGGAAAGTAATTGGCTTTGACGTTTGTCTCGTCCAATTCCAAGAATATTTCTTTACTAACTTTTCTAAAACCAAAAATAGCAGAAAACAGGCATCTCGCACTGTTGCAACTTGTTAATAGGTTAGTACTAGAAAACATGTAAAAAGCACCTCAAAGTGTAGACAAGCAAAGCAAAGTAGATATAAAACAAGCATGGAGCATCAAAAAATATAGATACGTTTCCAACGTATCAACACCCCCAAGCATAACTCCTACTCGTCCTCGAGTAGGTAAGTGATAAAAGAATAATTTTGAGGTGACATGCACCCTCACAATAAAGATCTAACCATTTGCAAGCATTGAAAGCTGAGATCAAAGAACTCTAAACATGTGCATGAAAGATGGAGTTCTAACAATAGGACATAGTAACTATGCATGCAAGATGGCAAGAACAAACAAAGATCATGAATAACATGCATTAAAAACGTTTGTTTGTTTCACATACAGAAAACATAGCATAGTGGCAATCAGCTTGTCCCTCATAGAGTAGCAAATAGATGCATAGGACACCTGCAAAGTTCACAAGGGCGACTAGAAACAAGTAGCACAATAATAAGTAATATCACAATATGCATCAATTAATAAGCTTTGGAACACTGCACACATAATGACAACTATGCTCTCTTAATGGTGCCTAAAGGTAGAAGGTGGAGACTTAATAGTGGTGGAAGAAAGGCCTTTTTGTAAAGGAAGCAGGGATTTCATGTTTCAAAAAGAGCTTCCAAAAATTATGGTACTTGTTAGCTTTTAGCCCTCATTGCCCCTATCATAAGCATCTTGAAGTGGTTATGGTTAAAGTGGCAAAGCTGGAGTATATGCTTGACGAAGTATAAGTTGGCAATCTCATGTCCCTTGAATACGAGGGCCACACCTCATCCATACTCAACTTTGGGTCCAGATAAGTTCTTGTCACTGTAAGTATTTGCATATCATTGAGAACCACCAACGGGGTACCCCTTGCACATGGTACATGATCTTTCCCATAACCAAAATGACAAGGCAAGCAGACAATGAGCATCTCAGCAATATTTTTATTTACCATATGCATAGCTTTTTATTGAGTATGCTTCATAGATAGCTTATCATGGTGATGTTGCAAGTTTCTACCATGATTAGGTATGGCTTAGGCTAGCGGCCCAGGCGTTTCTCTAACACAGGATACAAACTCCATGGACTTACAAGTTCCCTCTTTATTTTACACCGGTGACATCCATAGACAAAAGAACATGATATCAACTGAGTACAAAGTACAAGTGCAATGTTGAAAACGTTCCCTGTGACAGCATGGTTCTGCTAATTCCAACTTATAAGTGCAAGCATATACAACAAAGGGTTCACAATGGTTCAAGTTTATTAGGGGCAAAGAATAAAGTGTTCCATCAAGTTCGTGAGGGCTTTAATCACTAAATTTTCACATAACAAAATAGTTTTTAATTGAAAGATAGTTGAAAACAAGAATATACTTGGAATGGTGTAACACACCATGCATAGGAGTTTATAGTGGACACTTTGGAAGAACTTGGTTTCTTGGGAGTTGGAAGCATGAGTAGATCTTACTCATACAAGTGGAGGCTAGCAAAAGACTGGGAGCAACCAACTAAGAGAGCAATAATGGCCATAATCATGCTGTGCAACAAAGCATACTAATCAAATCAAAGAGTGGTACTACAAGTCAAGGACTAAATTATCATAGAGGCTAATGGTGACTTGTCATAGCCATAACATGGTGTGAGCATGTGCCAAGTCAATCCAAGCAAAACATCAAAGGAGAATACAACAATACTATGCTTTTGCATGCTAAAACAACGCATAATTTCTTCAAGGCACACTAAGCAATCCCAATTGTTTGGAACAAGACATGCTACAACAATAATCACTAAGCATAAATTCAAAACAACACCTAGCATGTCATGCTAAAGTCTAAGTCACAGTCAATGCAAGCTCCTCTTGCACTTCAAGCAAGAACTTACTACTCCTTTCCAACACCAAGCAACTTATTTGCGAAACAACACAGCGAGAACGGGGGTCCAAACTACTCAACAAAACTAAACAACTAAGCAAAGCAAACGAAAACTAAGACGCTCCAAGAGCAACACAACTGTGCATAAACAATAAAAACGAAGTGTCTAGACATACATGGGCTTTTATTGATGAAGAAGGGGATGCCTTGGGCATCCCCAAGCTTTGACGTTTGTACCTCTTGGATATTTCTTGGGGTGACACCATGGTGGCATCCCCAAGCTTGAGCTTTTGTACATTCTTCATCTCATTGCATCATTCTCTCTCTACACCTGAAATTTTCCTTCACACAATCTTCATTAGCAACATTAGCTTATTCAAAAGATATTAGACCTCTGGAAAATCTTTGAAACGGCAAGGATTTTCACTAAAAACACAAGATACTGTAGTAACTCCTTCAAAAAACTCAATTCACATAAAGAGAACTCAAAAGGAATCAATAAGAAGCAAATGCAAATAATGGAAGAAATCTGTCCAAACATACCAGCAGGTAGAAACCGATTTTTTCGAACATCTTCTATTGCTAAAATAAAAAAAGTGTTGAACTAACGAAAGTTAGATAAGATACTGGGGGACTTATTTGTAAATTTTTAGCTCAATCCGATTTACAGAGCCTCCTCACGAATGTTTTTGGTGGAGGACAAATGCTTCGGACAAGAACTCCCAAATCTTACTTCCCTCTCATTAGAGGTCATTCTTGGCACAAAAATCAAACAAAAAGGATAAGGAGAGGTCATTACAGAAGTAATAACTTCCAAGACTCAAGTAAACTCTTGGGTTATCTCCCAACAAGTAATTTTCTTTAACGCCTTTAAGTTAGGCACAAGAAGCAAGAAGAATCAAGTATTTTCAAATGAAGAATTGCCCCTCTTGTTCCTTCTTTTCTTACCTTTCTTTTTCTCTTTAGGGAAGATATGATTGCTTACCGGAGGAGCAAAGTGCATAATTCCTTTTCCCACATCTATTACTGCCCCAAGGTGTTTCAGTAGAGATCTTCCAAGTGTGATCTGTCCTTTGCCTCCACATTCAATAACAAGATAATCAGTAGACACCATTTTTCCTAAGATTTTTGTAAACACACCTTCAACTATTCCAATGGGTAATATAGTGGCATTGTTGGTAAGAGAGATTTTCTCTCCTCCTTCAGTAAGCCGCCAAAGACTCAAGGAATCATAAATATCTTTCGGCATGAGGCAAAATTCAAACATGATATCACAGCGAGCATCAAAAAGTGTAGTATTTATAGAGACTTTGGTTGTGGGAAACCAATTTGAAGGCTACGAATTTATGGGAACATAATCATGATAAGCCCTAATCGTGTGATAGCAACTATTCATAGCAGCAATGCTACTCTCAAGAGTGTTCAACCTGGCAAAAATATTTGTGAAAGAGGAATCAGACTTGCCAGGTGTACCAGAAATCATGATTAATTTCTTTATGGCATCAAAAGCTTCTTCATCAGTACATAGCAAAAAATCTTTCTCAGCCACAGCATCCAAAGCATATCTATAACAAAGAGCAATACAGCGGTAGAAACTATCAATAACCAAGATGAGACTCACCTCAGGCTCTGTTTTGCTCTGGAAACCAGAGATTCTAGACCAAGATTATTTAAAACTTTCTTCACTTTTTTGCTTAAAAGTGGAGATTTCTACCATAGGTGAAATAAAGATTGGTCCAAAACCAGACATGGCAGCAACTAGAACAGGAAGTAGTTTTTTGTGTTTTTTTGGAAAGAGGCAAACAAAACCAACCAAAAGAAACAAAGCAAACTAAAAATAAAGTAAAGAGAAAGGAAGTGAAGGACTCCCCTAGTGAAGACGTCCTTAGCCTCCCGACAGCAGGCGCGGAAAAAAAGCTTGTCTCACGCATGACTGTTGGGAACCCCAAGAGCAAGGTGAAGCAAAAGCAAAGTTTTACCTCGATTGAGACCGAGGTTATCGAACGAAGGAGGAAGGAACGTCACCAGTGTTGCAACGCGAGACCTGCACAACACAAACTCAAGACTTTGCCCCAACGAGCAGTGAGGTTGTCAAGCTCAACTTTGGTTTTAGAACAAAGGATTAAACGTATGGTGTGGAAGGTAATGGTTTACAGCAAGTAAACAAGTAACAGTGGAAGATGTATCAATGGTAAATATTGGACCGGGGTCCATAGTTCACTGTCCATAGTTCACTAGAGGTGCTCTCCTTAGATAAACAACATGGCATGAAGGGTAAACAAATTACAGTAGGGCAATTGACAGGAACTGAGCAAGGCATAACAATGCAATTACTAGTCAGAAATATCCTATGAGATTCGATTGGACAATACAACAAGATACATAGACCGTCATCCAACTTACTTGAAGTTTAATTAGGTGTGCAAATGCATGATGTAACACCCAGTTATTACTTGATGTTATAGATCTAGATAGGAACGGGAATTCGTGTAAGGGAGTGACGAGTTTCAAAGATCAAAAATAAGACTTACTTGAAGGATGAAGCAAGATATAAGGAGTATTCACACCATTTGGAGGATAGATCAAGCATAGACTATTTTTAGCCAGATTCAAGAAAGAAGTTTGGTGTAGAAGATGTATGGAGCCACAAGATATAATAAACTTAAAGCTCATTCAAAGTAGGTAAGGTGCTAAGAAATTAATGAAATAGTAATACTTAGTTCATGGAAGCATCATGAATAAGTACAAAGTGGAGGCCTTGGAATTAAAATGGTGTTCAAATCTCTGACAAATCAGAGAGAATACCAGTACTAGGTCGGAAATTGTAAGGTAATACCTACCACCTAGAATGATCTGTCATTGGTACTTAATCCATAGTCAGTATTCCAATCCACAGTTGGTATTTTGTCCGCAGCTGGTATTTGGTTAACTTAGTTAACTAGATATTCTTAAAAGTTGCATAAAGAGCATAAAATTTGGTCTAAGCTAAGTAAGACCTAAATAAGTATAAAATTTAAAGGCGGTCGTCTTTCAAGATGCTTCGCAAAGTCAAACTTATCCCAGCGAAAATGTCCAATTATAAGTACGACATAGAATGCTGAAAGTTTTGCTTCGGAGATCCACAACTATGTGATACATCGTACAATCTTTCATCAGACCCCACTTAGGCAAAGTATAAACTGAACAGAGACCAACATTCTCGTTATAAAGCCAATAAATGATATCTATACAATTTAAAGACTATTAGTAAACCCTAAGTGGGAGAGTAGACATTATGAATGAAAGATTATCTAAAGCTTTACAAGCTATAAGCTTGAAGATGATAAAACGATAATCCTAACTGGACAATTCTAGAAGAAACAACTCTTAAAGTCCCTAAGAGGTAATAAAGCACATCCAATTGGGCGTATGTAGAGAATAGGAAATTCCAATGGGTATGGACTAAATGAGTTCAAATCCCACCTTGGAAGGAGTACCAGTATCAACTATATTATGACAAGAATAGAAATATAGTTTTCTAACCACAAAACGGCATATAGAAACTTAAAACTTGTTTTAGTGAGACCTCTAGACTATATTTAACCTAGTAATAAAGTTTGATGTTTAAATACAAGAGTTGGATTAGGATTCATAACCAGGATATAGAATGCTAAAATTATTTTCATTTAAGGTCACCATAGAGTGGAGAAATGTAGCAACCACTAGAAGTCATCTCCTTACTCCAAAACGTGAGAGTTTGCGAACTTTGAGGACGAAGTTTATTTTAAGGGGGAGAGTCTGTAACATCCCAGCATTAGAGCCTAGAAATAAGCTGAACCCGGATGTGTGCATTGCATTCATGCATAGAAAATCTGAATAATTTTGCTTTTGAACAAAACTTGTCAAAGTGATTGAAGCTTCTCTTAACTTGATGGAATTGAAGTAGATCATCAAGTTGACTGCGATAAGTTTCAATATTACCTTTGCTAAAACCTTATTTTGGGTAAGGGATATTTGATCTAAGGGTAGGTCAAATGTAATAAAAGTTAAACCCTAATACATTATGATTTATATTTGATCCTTAGGTAATCATATCATAGTATTCATTATAATCACTCATGAGTACCAAGTTAAGGAAATAACACAAATAGTAAAGAATGTAACAACTATATCTTAATCTCATCTTCATATACCATGAGTATCATGGTAATACCTAACCCAACTTCTTACGTAAGATTGAGTAGGAAAGAAACTAAGTTCAGATCATTCACCATATATATTTCTTTCCATGACAATCCTTATCATCTCTATTGAGTTATATTCCAATATATGTTGTTCATCAATGTTGAGGAATCAACTATTGATTCACCAATTCTCAATCTATCAACTCTTCACCAGAACATAGCTTACATTTAAGTGTCTACAAAGAAACAACTAAGAAGAGGTAAATAGTAATTCTAGTTTTAGACCTCATCTATACGATGGGAATGATTGGAGAGAAGAAAATCAATAGGATAATTGATGGAGCTAAATCACTCCTAAATAAATAGAAGAATTATTTATCATCTAATTATGGTAGTTAAGAAGATTACAAGGATGAACCCTGAAGATAGTTACCAGTAATAATTTTATGGGACCAAGTGGGCATAGTCCATGAATAATAATCTTAATCCAATTAAAGATACTATGAAGATAATTCCAATACAATTGTAAGGTTGTATTGCTAAAGCCTTGATTAGCCAACTACAAATCTAAGATATAAATGATTAAAGGATTAAAATGATCATACCTTGCTCACCAAGATTGAATACTTATAGTAAGTATAAGTGACATTGGTGGGTAGAACATGATTGAAACCCTAGTATAGGTATGATATCCTAGAGTAGTTATTATAGGAACGATAATATAATGTGAGGTTGGAGTATGAGTTATTAGAGTAAATGTAAGAAGGTATGATTCAATTAAAGCTAGTGTAGCATAGAGTTATGGAAGTAGTGTTATCCATCATAAAGGATAGTAAGCTTTAAAGAAAGGTAGATGGATGATTAAGGGAGATTGTGAGTGGAGTTTGGAAGAACTACTTGTTGGATTAAAGTTTATCAATAGTAGAGTAGTGGGTATACCTAAGCAAGGATATGAGAAAACTATGAAATGCTTTAGTATCAAACTCATTGGATCATCCATGAGATTAGAAGAATAATAGGTGAAGAAGAGTATTGATGTGAAGTAAAGTTCATCATGTTAATCATGATGATGGATAGGAAGAGTAGTATATCTAGGAAACGAATTCCTTAATTAGAAAACCAGGATTGTGAATTATGGAAAATAGACATTCTTGGAAATCACCCAACTCTAAATCTTAAACCAAACATAATATCCATTTCAGGTTATTGATCCATCATCTTATGTCTATATCACTTTATAGGAATATTTCCTATAGCAAATCACATAAGCACATCTCTGTCAATTCCAACCATCATAATTCTATGTGCTTAAGAATATCTTTACCAATTTATTTCTATAAAACATTCAAGATATAACTTCCTATTATAATAGCCGATGTCATAAAATATCACAAACAGAAGACAATATGTTTAGTTATTAAATCTTTACTCACATCAACAAAAGAATAGAAGTAGAATAAGAACCCTAAACCCTTGAGTAAGCATTTACAATTCAAACCTTAACCTTTATGTTAATTATAATAAAGTATATCCATTGTTAATTCCTAAATTCATGGGAATAATATTAATCATATTAATTCCCTAGAAACTCTATTTATCAAGTCAAAATAAAAGGTCACTATATAAAAATCTCCTAAATATTACGAGTTAATGAGAATTAAATCTCATGAGTTAATAATAATGCATATTAAAAGCCTCACAAATAATAATAGAAAAAGTATATAAAGGAAATAAAAAGAATATCACAATATTTAATAAAAGTTCACAAATTGATTCTTAATATACTTTATTAATGTTGTAATCATTCAGCAAATCAATTCTATAAGGAAAATTCAAATTAAATATGGGAAATTCAATTCTGAAAGTAAAACAGAAAATAGAAAAAGGGAAAACAAATAAAAAACAAACGGCATGGGCTAACTTCTTTTGCTTACACGTCAGTGTAGCCCACAAAGGCCCAATAACCAGCCCATCTTGTTCTCATCTCCGGTCGATGGATGGGACGAAGAGGGATCTGGGTTGAGAGAAATACACTTGGGGTTATCCGCAAAACAACGCGTCGTCGTCTTCCTCCAGCTGGAAGCTGCTCGGTGGAGTGTCTGAGGCCGTCCGCCATCGTCCTTGCGTCAAGATCAACGTTGTCGTTGCCAGGAGAGGATAAGAAGGCCACCGCGACGCCCCTGCTCATCCTCATCCCCATTTCCCCCCTCTGAAACCCTCTCTACCTCGTTTCCCAACCATGCCGAGAACCCTAGCTCGGAGGTGAGCCGGAGCCGGCGATTCCGTGCTCGCCTCGGCCAGATAATACCACGGTGGAGACCGCCGTGCTCTTCTCGATCGATTGCCCCAACTTGCACCTGCAGAGGAGGCGTGAATCGACCCAATCGCACCCTCGGTTCCCGACGTTGTTCGTCGACCTCACCGTCGTCTCCGACCATGCCTCGCCAAATCAATCACACCATCGCGTTCCTGGTGAGTCACTGAGTCTCCTCGCATGCGCGGATGCCTTGTTTGCTTCCTAGATCCATGCCACTGTAATCACCCGCAAGCACCGCCGCATAAGCTCGTCGATGTTTGCTTTCCGATGAACAAAACCAGTGGCGCCACCACTATCTTACTCGCCTTGCTGCTCTGGTCCGAACAATCCCCTGGCCCTGCACACCCGCTCACTCGCACGATACTTCCCTCCTCGTTGTCGTCTGCCATGACACCGGCGAGATGACGTCAGGGTGAGATCACCCTGGCCATGTCAACGTGTGTGACCCAGTCTTTGTCTCACGTGGCTGATGACATGGCCTAGGGCCCATATGTCATTGTCTAGGAGTAGAACTAGGGTCGGTAATAAACACATTTATTCATATGAGAGCTGAGGTGGTCATCGGCCCAGGGTCGTGACTGGGCTAAATGGGTGTGTAAAAATTTAATCATGTTTAAGAAATAAATAAAATGTTATAAGCTCAATTATTAATATTCCAGAAATCAAATAAATGATTAAATCTTGTTTAATTAATAACTTTTGATTTATAATTCACAAAAAATGTGTATAATATATGAAAATTTGTAGAAAAATAAAATCTACACCTTAATATTATTATCAAATATTATTATGATGATTATTTAAATAAATATTATTTAATAAAGGTTTTATAAGTAATAAAACTTTGACAATTCATATTTTAATAATGGTAAATGATAAAAATATGAATAAAATACCAAAAATCTTAGAAAAATAAGAACTATAATTGAAAGCTATAATCATGCATTATTATTTCACTTAATTAAATATTTATTATTTATTAAGTAATTATAAAGTAATAAGAATTGTCAAAATCATATCTTATTATTTATAAATCAAAAAAATAAATGTAATATACCAAAATGATCAAAAAAATAATATCTACTTGTTAAAAATATAATAATCCACTTTTAAGTTAAATAAAAATTCAAATATTTTAATAACTCAAATTTAAACTTATTTACTTAGTTTAAAATTCATATAAAGGTAAATAAAATTTGTTAATATTTCTAAAATTAGTCAATCAAGTCTAATACATAGGTATTAGTCTTGAATACTACTAACAAGTCATAATCATTCAAAACATTAGAAATACTAAAATATTGAATTAACCTTCTACCATATGAATATATTATATTCTAAAAATATCTTTAATAATTATAAAATCTTCAAGAATAATATATCAATCAAATACAACCTTATAATGGACTAAATCCAAAGATAATTCATGAGTAGTCACTAGTACTATTTATTTATCCACACACCATAATCATACCTTTATAAAGAAACAAGAAATCTTGTTCCACTACAAAATACAACCACTCATCTTTAAAAAAAGGGGTAAGTGATACTATTTCATTAAAAAAATCAAGAAAACCACCACACCAAATAAAAATATAACCATTCCTAAGTCACCTTAATGCAACATTACCAAGTACACCAAAGTACAAATGTTATAAGCATTATACATTCAAACTATCTATGTTTTAAAGTTAACTTTAGTCTACAAGACTCTAAATATAATACTATAACATTGTTAGATGTTTTATAGTTAACTTTGGTCTGATATATTTAAGTCATTAAGCATCTCAAACCCAAACTATTCAAGCAAACACAAATAACATCAACCATACTCAACTAACCACAAAGGTTGTTTAGACCTTAGAAAAGAAATATTTTCTTCAAATGTTATTCTTTTTGCCACTTCAAACAAGAACTCTTATATAAGCAATCTTAAGTATCATCTCACATTTGTGTGTATCCTGTTGTTTTATGATATTGTAATTTTATGATTGTCTCACACACACTCACAAGCCTTAATAAGAAGCACGCGTATAAAACTCATCCAAAAGTACAACACCTTTCAAATACATCATTTCTAGTATCCTAACCCTAGATTCCCGGGATTCGCGTTTAAAAAGTGCATCACATTACTTATGCATAAGAGCATACTGCTTATTTAAACATTAGTCCTTACCAGACCAATGATGATGATTTCAGATTTTGGATCTTATACTAACTCAAAGACCGTGAGTGCATAATATTGCAATCACAAAAGGCAAGTTCACACTTGTTCATGTACTTTGGTTATTTTCTGTAAAGTATTTTACAAATACAATATGGACATCACGTGCATTTGAAAAAGATCTGAAAACACTATTTTCATAATAATGTGACTATAGGTTATTACCATGAGGTAATAACTTACTATAAAAGTTCCGGTGGTAAAGGAACATAATATCTATGACTTAACAACCAATGTCGCCAGTGATTCTTCCGCCGTATATTACGCGTTAACCATGAGATTTGGAATGGGACAAAGAAGTCAGCTGTATCCTTTTCCTCTTGTATGGAGGCAAGACGACCTTAACGTGACGTTGTGATTCCTTGTGCGGATCCAACATATGGGTGGGCACCCTTACGCCCCACACTTTTGGTGTCTAGATTATCTATGGATGGTGTTTAGTGGATGGACCATTTAATATGGCACTTGCCAGGGCAACACTAGGTCATAGAGACTTTGGGAACTCATCGGGGTTTTAGCCTGCCCGAAAGGGGGCTTAACGAAGGTGAGCCAGCCTAAAGGATTGTGCAGACATATGAGGTCGCAGAGAGGGCAGTGATTGGCTTGGACCAACTACTGGGCCCCACAACATGGAATTGTGGACGGGTAAGCTTCCCGGTTGTGCAACAAGGAGTTGATCTCTCATGGGAAAAGTAACACACCTCTGTAGAGTGTAAGAACTGTAACTTGTTACTCCCTGTTCCGGGAAGGAGCTGCGAACGCTTCGGGAAAGGAACTCAATGAAAGTTTTGGTAAACCCGTGAAGGCTGACGAACATAGATTTTCAGAATAAAAGCAACTTTTGAAGAAATGTTTACAAAAACCTGTATTGCCTATGACTACGGTCTATGGCTATAGAATTAGTGCATCAAACACTCCTTTTCTAGTGAACTTGCTGAGTACGCTCGTACTCAAAGTATCTTCTTAACCCTTGCTAGATTCTGAAGCCGATACAGACGACGTCTACATCAAGTCATGCTCCAGGAACCATCATCAACAGCTCAAGTCTTCAATGAAGTCAAGAAAGTAAAAAAAATCAACTCGAGTGAAGACAAAGTTACTGATTAAATCGGAATATAATCTCTAGTCATAGAACCTATTTCTATAGCGTATTGCGATAGCAGCAATGCCAACCCCTTAGTTAAAATACTAGTCTTAAAAGTATAATAGTTGGTGCATTATTTATCTTTGATTCTTCTTTGTAAGAAGTTCTTTCTCTCTTTAACCTAGAGTGTTCTCCGGATCTTGTGTAAAGAGTGAGTTGTAACCTTTAGCCATGTATTGGACCCGATGTGTTTACATTGTGCCATTCGAGGATGTAATACTAGTGAGCGTGTTTCATTGGTGTTATGTCCACGACTATAGTATACTACATCATATAGTGGTATCTTTGGGTCACCGCACATGAACCCACTATCGAGCATAAATACCCCCTCTTGGAGTCACTAGCAACTACTTGGCCAAGATAGATACTAACAACGGAGAGCATGCAAGATCACAAACAACACAGACATGATAGAATCATAAAGACAAAACCATTAATCAAACCAACATAATAATCTCAATATCCATCGGATCCCCGCAAACACAACATGCATGATTACAAATAGATTAGATCTTGATCATGAATGGAGCTCACAAGATCTATACATGAAATCACAAAGGAGGAGATACAACCATCTAGCTACTACATGGAACCATAGTCCAAGGTGGAACTACTCACACATCATACCGGAGAGAAGGCCTCCGGGATGATCTCCAGTCTTGGGAAGAACTTCATATCCCACGATCTAGGGACGATGGTGGCGGCGGATATAGGCGGTTTCGTGGATATTTGATCGGTGCTTAGGGTTTACGATCGGGCTCTTTATAGGTGAAGGGGGAGACCGAGGAGGAGGCCAGGGTGCCCAAACCCTAGCCAGGCGCGGGCTGGACCCACCCGCGCCTGGGGTGGGTCAGCCCCCCTGGCTGGCCCCTCCGGCTCTCCTCTGGACTTCTTGTTCCCCATGGAAAGTAATTGACTTTGACGTTTGTCACGTCCAATTCCGAGAATTTTTCTTTACTAACTTTTCTGAAACCAAAAACAGCAGAAAACAGGCATCTCGCACTGTTGCAACTTGTTAATAGGTTAGTACCATAAAATATGTAAAGAGCACCTCAAAGTGTAGACAAGCAAAGAAAAGTAGATACAAAACAAGCATGGAGCATAAAAAATTATAGATACGTTTCCAACGTATCGGTGGGAAGAATCCGCACCGTGGCAAATAGATCCATACACACATTGCCTTGATATTATACAAATAATTTAATATGATGTTATTATGATACTACTAGATGATACTACCTCCGTCCCAAGGCTTAAGGCTTATATTTTTTGAAAAGTCAAACTATGTAAAGTTTACCAAGTTTGTAGAAAAAAGATATTAATATTTATAATATGAAATACATACCCTTTAATACATCATGAAACATCTATTCATATGGTATCTATATAATGTCATAGTTCTTGATAGTTTTTTCTAAAAACTTGGTCAAACTTTTCATATCTTGGCTTCTAAAAAAGCCTTAAGCCTTAGGACGAAGGGAGTACTAACCACTATAGGGGTAGTATCATACACCGGTATCATGGTACTAGTGTATGATACTTTGCACTATGACCGGCCTTAGTCCTAGGCGGAAACTATACACTCTCCATGGGCTCCTATGCATGTTATATCCAGGTGGGAAGAATCCACACCGTGGCAATGTACATGAGATGTACCATATAGGGTGGTGTACTATACCATGTATATAATGTATATTACATATAGTTCAACAACCCTTGTAATCTAAACTTCACATGTCTAAACTCTAGAAGATTTCTAATAGGAAGTGCTTTGGTAAAACCATCAATAGCTTGATCCTTACTAGATACAAAATTGATGTCCAACCTCTTATTTGCCACTCTCTTTTTTAACAAAGTGGAAATCAATCTCTATATTTTTGTGCGTGCATGAAAAACTGAATTTATAGAAAAATATGTTGCACATAAGTTATCACACCATAAACTAGGATTTTCCTGTAACTTGACTCCAAGCTCACCAAGAAGTCCTTCAACCCATACTAACTCCGTTATAGCATTGGTCAAACACTTGTACTCATCCTTTGTATTCTGTAGCATGTTTCCTTGCACTCCACGAGACAAGATTTGGGCTAATAAATATATCAAAACCTTCGGTAGAGTGTCTATCATTAAGACATCCGGCCCAATCTGTATCTGAGAGGCACTTAAAAGAGTATAAGTGGACTGTTGGGAAGTGATTCCAATATTTAAAGTATCCTTCACATATCTCAGAATTCGTTTGACTGTTGTCCAATGAGTGGTTGTTGGGGCATGAAGATATAGACAAATCTTGTTAACAGAGAATGTTAAATCTAGACATCTCAAAGTAAGAAATTGTAAAGCACCACCAATTTTGTGATATCATGTACCTACAGAACCAAGAGGCTCCCTTCGTCAAGAGAAAGTTTATCAATGGAGGATAAAGGTGTGGCGTAGACTTACATTGTTGCATACTAACTCTGTGAAGCAAATCTAAGACAAATTTTTCCTGTGTCAAAAGGATACATCATGTATTCTCTTGACCTCAATGCCCAAGAAAAATGTAAATAACAAGATCCTTAACATAAATTCTTTTCATTGAAATCTTGAAGTAAAGCAGAACTAGCTTGATTAAGCAATATATAGCTCATATTACAACATAACATGCTCATGTTCACATATAGCGATATTAAGCAATGTCTTGAAGATGAAAGGTTATAACTTGTCATCACAAATGCAAACATGGTTCAAAAACAACCAGGTTTGACAAAAAAAATGGATGTTTCTTTGTTTTGGCAAGGATTATCATAAGGTTTGCATTGGCTTTATTTAGGACCCATTTCTTTTTCAACCCGTCCAACATGTCTTGAAGATACTTGAACTTTGTGGTCATCGGAAACAAGAATGTCATAAGCTACTATTAGATCATCTTCTCCCAATCCTGATATTGCATTAGGAGCAACAAGTATTTCTTCTAGATATGCAAGTTCCATAGGAGGTTCAGAGACATTAGCTTGAAAGGCAGCTCTGAAGTTATCCCTTGTCCCTAATAATTTCATGGAGGGTATGAGCACATGCATCCAGGCCTGGCCCTGGGGCAGGGATGGCGGGGCGGCCGCCCTGGGCCCGAGAAAACCAGGGGGCCCAAGTACGTGAGATATGTATTGCTAGTAGTACTGCTGCTCTACTTGGCCTGGCCAGCGTATGGAAAGAAAACCGAGTAGGCCGGCTGCAGCGGGACAAGCATTAAGGGCCACGGCCACAAGGACAAGGATTCAACCGGCGTTGACTAGCTGGGATGATCGTGCCGCAGTTCGCCCCCAATTCCATTCATCTGTGCACAAGTCTCAGCCAAAAGCTCCCGCTGGATGGCCCTGTCCGTTCGCTGGCTCGCTGAGTTCTTCGAGGAAACGACGGCCGCCTGACCTCACCGGCGCCGGACCACGTGCTCCCTACCGCTAATATAAGATCATCAAATCGACCACCGCTACGGCGCCACTGCCCAGATGTATGTCAGTAATTCTCTACTTTATAGGTGCTTGCCCTATACCATGATGTTTGATTGATCGTTGAATCATAATTAAATTTTACAAATGAGGGGTAATTGGTAATCAATTGATTAATTGTTGTTTAGGGATCTATGGTTTGTGAGTTTGACATGATTATTGGTTAGATCTTCTTGAGTTTATCTAGTAGATTGTATCTTTATGGATGTTTTTGATGAATATTTAGCCTCTTTAAATTTTGACGATGTCATGTATTGTTTCCTCTACATCGATCTAGCGGTGAGAAAAAAAAAGGAGGAAATAGATGAATGTGATCTGGGAAACATTTCACATATATATACATGATTATAATTTTGATACTTGTATTGACGGTTTTGAACTTACTAAACTCTTCAGCTATTAGATGTTGACACGTAGAAACTATTTGCTAAAATTTGGATGCGCTATAGTTACAACCGAAATTTTCTTTTTGCTGTGAAGCTAATTCACTTTCCAGTGAATGCCATGAGATCCCTTGTATTAAGGGGCCCTGAGTTCTAAGTTCACCCCGGCCCCCGAAATCTCAGGACCGGCCCTGCATGCATCAATGATGTCTAATTTGGCCAATGGTTGCTTGATCTATGGGTTTTCACTATAAAAAAACACATATGTGGTGTCACTCCACCACGTGTAAGGAGGGCACCCAAACACTACGATGAACCAAATGCACATGCTTCTCCATCGGTGTCATGTGGCGACTAGGTGAGAGAGAGGAAAAGGTGGTGCAGGGCCAACCCCACACTGCACTCTAGTTTTTTTCACTTGTTAGATAACAATCCTACTTTTGAAAACCTCTGTTAGGATATTTATGAACATCTTGCGATGAAGAGACATCTAGGATTTTTTTAAGATACTATTCAGATGTCAAAAATGCACTAGTACACCTATATTGCGAGAACTAACTTCATAGATGATTGTGGTTTCATTGTCTCTTACAATTTCCATCGATTTAAATAGAATCCAGATAGAAAATCAACCAACAAATTGTAGTTTAATATAATCTCCATGACTAAATTAGGTGACAATCTACTTTGGTAGTTAATATTACGGACAAATATATGATTATTATGTTTTTAAATACAAGATAAAAACATTGAGATTGTATGGTAAAACTTACATTAAAACAAGTTAATTTTTTGTAACATGATAAGTCATATTAAGGTAAATATGTTTAGTATAAATTAGTCAGAACAATTGGAACTTAAACCTTTGTGGCTTTGGTAAGTCATGGTAAGTTGTAGAACCAACAAACCTTGTATAGGTAGTCGGGATGCAAATGGACACGGACATCCACGAATTTGGTTGTCTATGTTTGCCTAAATAAACAACATTGGGGATAGGCATACGTATGGACGGACATCATCCGCTTAGCTAGACCCGTCTATCCTACTAAGGAAAAATAATTACCTCGTAGCAAAGAAATCGAGTACCTAGCGTCTATACAGAGTCAAAGATAAACTTGAGCTAGTTGCTCTTGATGTAAAGTTGCTAAAATGGACGAACACTAAAGATTTCAATTCCACGCGCAAGAATTATCATCTATAGTAGAACATGAGCAGAAGAGTCCGATTTTTTCCATGAGTTGTTCCCCATTTTATAGACATGAGCAGCCAAGAGTAGCAAGTGGGATGTGTGAATCTCTCCCTGTGGCTCTTGCTAAAATTAGCATTTTTAGAAAACTGGCAGTGTCCTTGTTTATGCAAATTTACCATCTAGAGATTAATTAGGTTAACTTACTCCCGGCAGTGGAGCATGATGAGGTGGTTTGTATACTAATAGGCCGATGAGTTTTGACTCCAGATTTTCCTTCCTATTTAGATAGCTGAGAATACCTCTAATTGGTCCTGATTGATTGTTTGCATGTTCATTCTTGAGTTTTTTATTGACATTGTAATCCATTTTATTCGAACCAAAGGTACAGGATTACAATATGATTGGAGAATCCTATGGAAGAATTCAGGTGTAACATCAAAGCATAGAGTCTACGCTAAGTGTACCCGCAAAAAAAAAAGAGTCTACGCTAAGTGCTTCTTTGACACAAGTATGAGCTACACAATTGGGCAGATCTATTCAAATAAAGAAGCTTGAAAGCCTGGAACGAACGAATGGTCTTTAATTCATCGAGAATATGGATACCCTCCATCCTCATATGTCGTGCATCCTGCAGAGTGATATCAAAGAAGTACAATCTGTCTGCACTACGACTCGTGGGATCTAGCGACGAGTTGCTGCCAGTCCCTCCCTACATGTTATTTTTTAATGATAGATGAGTGTCCCTTGCGGCCTCCTTGGATCATCTTTTCTTCGGAATCTCGGATAACATAGCCGGAGCCTATAAATTTATTGATCAGATTAATAGAACCATCGGCATTGACAGTAACCCAATCCTGGGGGGTGGGATCCATGAAACACTTCCAGTGGTAGTGTAACCTTGGGCTTCATTCTTGAGTTTGAATTGCATAGTTATTCTTCAGTTTGAGTGCTCAAGTATGCAGCACGAGATGCACATATAGTCAGTACACACTGTTATTAGGATCAGGTGTGCAAGTATGACAGTTCTAATCCTCTTTATTTTTCAGTAACAACTCACCACTATAGTACATCGATGATTCATTATGGTTCTAATGCTACAAACAGTACAAGAATGAGATACAAAAATGGAGCTCCAGATCCTATAATATACACCCAACACTACATACATCACCGTTCTTCTATGCTCCTATTAGCTAGAGGTTGAAATGAATTTATGAAATGAATGAGGTACACAATGGTCTCGGAATTTTAAAATGAATTCGAGGATTTCCACCCAATTGATGGGAGAGCTCGTTTGGCACACCTTATTTTATTTCATTTGGTAGAAATAAAATGAAAGGGCAATGATGCCAGCATTTCATTTGTCAAATTTCAAATTGCAAGCAAAAAAATCATGTTTGGCTGCCACAAGGGTTTATGAAATGAAATGATTTCCAGAAGAATGACAGGGTTAGAGACATGAATTGACTTAACACACCATACCCATTCACTACAATTTCCAATTGAAATAACAGTGACAATTCCATGACAGCCAAACACATTGGACATGAAATAGTTTTTATATGTGAAGAATTGGAATGGAGCAGAAGTCACCACGATTACAAAACCTTTTTTTTCATATGCTTTACTCAGGGCATTTTCTCTAATAAACTTGTGAAGTCCAAAGTTTTCGAACAATAGAACTTGTGTGGAGTCCATCCTTTCTGTACAGGTATGGCAGCCATCCTCGGCAAAACAAAAAATACCAAAAATTGAGTATCATGCCCAGGCTTACATATAAAATGGCATCTTTCTTTATCCCAGAACAATATCTATACAGGACCAGCAGATAACTTGAGTCACGCAAACATCCTCTGGCTTCATAGTCTGACATGGAAACAACTAAATGTAAGATTAGCAGCTCAGTTCCTGGACGGGTTTATACACATCAGTTGGGTTCCTTGGATCTGTCACTTGGCGAGTTGAAAATAACAACCTGTTTTCTAGTATTTCCTTTCTTGTATATCAGACTCTTTAGCTTACGGGCTATAATCGCTTCTCACCCAATCGAAGAACTGTACAGGAACTGGAGATCTTTCACAATTCACAGCACCTCCTTTTCCAGTTTCAGCACAGCCATGAATGCCTCTTGAGGAACTTCGACCCTTCCGATTGCTTTCATCCTCTTCTTTCCTTCCGCCTGTTGGCAAATGTTAAACAACATATTATCTTGTCTACCATAAAGGAATGTTTGCTCTTGAATTTTTTACGAAATTAACTTCTATCGAGCACAATCAATTAATTCTCCAAAGCTAACTTTCATCAAAATAGTAGTCACTAAGAAGAATTACCTGTTTCTTTAACAACTTCTTTTTCCTTGATATATCACCCCCTGCAAGTGAAAGAAAATAATAGTGTGACTAATCTTTTGCAAAGCTGTGAGGACAAAGAGTAGCCATCTTATCATTTAAGAAAACACCATTGAAATAACCGATAGTAAAAAATGTTAAGATAAGTGTGCACAGGGTGAAAAACACGGGACACGGAACATTAACATTTGATGACGATGAAAGTGTCAGAGTACAAGTTTTAGTATCTTTTATTACCGTAGCATTTGGATAAGACATCCTTCCTGATGGCTGATAGGGCTTCGCTTGCAATGACCTTTGCGCCAATACATGCCTGTCAAGGTGCTGATTAGCATATGGTTGCTATAAACTGGAGTACTAACTGAGTGGTTATGACTTATGGTTCTCTGAAAACATATGGCCGGCTTCTACTTTCCACCAAGACCAAGTTGCTGAGTATTTTTCTGAACTGACCTGGGCCCTCCTAAGACCTAAGCCAAGGGAGAGGCGGTGCCAGGTTGCTCCTTTAAAGTTTGTACTTAAAATACACAATCAATCCACGAAGAATTTGATTGATGTTCTTACTTAATATAGGTTGCCACAAGTAGGTTCACATGTTATAAAACCCTGACCAGAACTCACAATCTCCAATGATCGACTTGCCTAGCTTGCTATGCTGATATATTGTAAAAAAAATATGGGAACAAGACAGATGAAACTCACTTGAATAGGTATTTTAAACATTTGCCGAGGTATAAGTTCTTTGAGCTTTTGAGTGAGCGCTCTCCCAACAGTGTACGCCTAGAAAAATAGTTCAAAAATCAGATTAGCTTGAGAAAATTGAACATCAACCACTAATCCTTACGACTTGTTACTTCTCAAAACAAGTCGTAAAGACGTAAAGATAATCCGTTGCAATGAAATACAGTTAATTGCACAAGCGTAAAGAACTGTAAACATGCATGTTTGGTGTTGGATTAGACGACATCTGAAGCTTTACTGTTGTCCAAAGGATTGGTGTATATATGGTTAATGAAAATGTTAAGGGAAGACAAATACAGGACTAACGGTGAAGAAAATACGAGACTAACAATGTGTATGGTTTCATACTGAAATGCATTTGCAAGTTCTTTTTTTCTCGGTCACGCACCCAAATTTATATCGTTTCGTATTATAGAATGAGCATCAAGATGACAGACAACCCTACAATTCCACCTCACAAGAACCAAAATAAAAGAAAGGCAAAGACAGCTAAGAGCTAAAGCTACGAAAGCAAAAAACCAAACTGTACAACCCCCATTGTATACACGTGTATTTTCAAGTTCTTACTACCGGTTTGCAGTTCATAGTAAGTGTTTGTTTACATCAATCGTGTTTCTAGACAGTATAATTATCTTTGTGGTTTAAGATCTATATCTTCTAACGAAGTGATTGTGCATAAGATCCAAGAACTCCAGCTTTCAAAGACTCATGGAAGTGAGTAACACAAAGTAAGTCCGCAGTCAAGCTGACATACGGAAATGCATCAAGCTGACTTACAGGAGGTGTTTGTGTAGCTCATAAAATTAAATTGAAAAACAAATGTTTGACCCGATGGGTGCCTGAGGGTCGGGTTTGGGCATGGGTCTGAACCCTGACCCATGGGTAGGGTCATGGACAAGCCATTGACTAGATAATGGGTTTGGGCATGGTTCTGGAAAAGGTCAACCCGACGAAACCCGACCTAATTGCCACCCTTATATATGTTCGAGAAAAAAATGGAAGGTCAGATGAGTACAGTTTTATTGGCTACTTATATAGGAAGCAAGTTCCTTTATTACTAGGTAAAGCACCTTTTCTCTGTGTACAATTGTCGACAATGCTTCCACAGGCTCACCATTGATTTGTATGTCCAGCTTTACTAGGTCACTTTCCCTGTACCTGCCAATTAGGAAAAGATACATCTAAGCCGATTTGCACGAGGAACTATTGAGCAACAACAGTTGGCTAAGGTGTAGCTTAATATACAAGTAACCGCAATTCTAAAATCCAAACTAGAAACAATATTTTATGACCCGTAGTACAACTAGAATCAAAAAGTAGTCATCCTTAACAAGACGTGTAAAAAATAAAACATTTTTTCGAGTACATTGATCTATTCACATAAGCAACCGCTACATCATGATCATTACAGTGCCTTGGACAAAATCTAGATGGAAGCAACCTTGTATTGCTCTAGGCCAGTAAAACAACATGTATACTGCATCTGCATGTACTATATATGCAGCATACAATGGGGTAAGACAGAACAGGTATATAGTATAAACAGGTAGATGACATGTATCTAATAGTATATGTACCCGACAACTGCATATTCCATGCTAGCATATCCTTTGCTTCGAGATTTCAGTTGATCAAAGAAATCACCAACCATCTGCATTGCAGTTACAAATAAAAATCTACAGAAAATCCACCAAATAACTGGATTGGTTTCTTGAAAAAAACATCGAAAGGCCTTCAGTACAATGCATGCATATTCACTAGAGTAGATGAGGCTTATTGATATACTAGTAGTGATTATAAGTCAAGAAATATACTTTAGAAGAAGCTGTCAGAAAGTCGAGCACAAAGGAACAATGTTACAGAAGCAGCAGCATATAAAATTATCTGAAGTTGGGATGTGCTAAAATGCACAATCAGGTTGGCAGGTTGCCATTGGATGAAGTTAATAGTGAATGTGATGCTTACAATATGATTGTCAAGTAGCAGGATTCCAATTGGCATACATGATATTGATAAAATTATATCATGTCTACTGAAATTCTTCTTTGGCAATGTTTTGTATATTTTGCAGATGCATAAAGGTATGCATCTCATTACTTCTCATAGTTTTTCCTTTCATTTGTTTCATGCAAACAATTCCATTTGACAAGTTACAACGAGGAAACTTTACATGTTTTTGGTCACAATAATGTTTTCCATACCTCTGCTAGTGGTAGCATATAAATAAGTTTGGCCCTATTTTCTGTAATGTAGTTCATTTCCTTGAATTCACCTCTTCTCTCTTGACCCAGCTCCATTATTGGGCCAATATAGTCCTTTGGTGTCAGCAACTCAATCTAAAACAGGAAAGAGCAGATACCAAATAGGAGAATCAAACACATGCAGAGTACAGTATTTCCAAAGTACAGGAAAATTAATACTACATGACTGTGAATGGATGGTGGAAGACTGTATACAGCAACAACCTTTACATACGGTTCTTCAATGGACCTCCGTTTACCAGCTTCTGGAAGCAAGGATGGATTTGAACACTCAACCTACATCACATCTATAAGTAAGCATATGTTTACATTGACATCGCAATGCCAAATAAATAAACTTGGCATGTTTACGACTCAAACTGGATCAATAACCATCTGATTTCCTTTACTAAAAGGATGTGAAATTTAGCAACCTTGACCGAGGCAATAAGCAAGAAAAGGTAGAAACATCTAAATTGTCCGGAAATAGTTTCCATGTCATGTCCAATAAGTACTAATCTAAAGAGTAGAGATACTAAACAGTGGGATTAAACTTACATATATAATATAAGCACTAGATGGGTCCAAAGAAAATACAAAAGTTCAGCATCATAGAACTTACGGTTTCATTATTGGCACAGTTGACACGATAAACCACACTAGGTGCAGTAATTATCAAGTTCAAATTGTACTCTCTCTCGAGCCTTTCCTGAAAATATAGATCACATTATGGAAAAATCAGGTCACCATGGTTATAATGTAAGATGCATTGTTAAGAGCCAGTCGATTGTAAAAAACCTGAACAATTTCCATATGAAGAAGACCAAGGAACCCACACCTAAAGCCGAACCCCATGGCACTAGAAGATTCCGGTTCAAACTGCGCCAATAACCAAGGTAAGTCCATATAGAAAAAACAAGAAAAGTTATACAAAATTCTATGGCTGACCAACAATCAACATCACAGATTACAGAGCCCAAGAGAGTTTTATTGTACTGTAAATTTTCATTTGTTTTCTGCAATCTCTTTCATAATATTTTTTTCATGTGTTCGAATCAGCCTGCTTGCATAATAAAAATCAAGGGAAAGGCTGCCTAGAAACACCCTTCCCCAGAACCTACAATGTGTGGGAGCTTTCAGCACTGGGTACACCCTTTTTTTTCTGCGATCTCCTTCACTCCGTGCTTAAATGTTGTAAGAATGAGATTGCAAATCTAACAGTTTTCTTACCATGTAGAAATGGAACATTGATCAGATATTCATAAATGAAGACACTGCTTTTATTAGTTATCGGTGTTGTGCATGTTTTAACATAAGAATATTAAGTCTTGCTTGTTTGTGTGTCACATATCAGGAAACATGGGTTTGTGAAATCCAGGTTCCAGTTACATATTTATGTTCAATTGATTCTAGAGTGTAAAACTACATCTTTTTAATCACTAACCTCAATACAGTGATCCTGTGGCATCATTACTTTTCAATAGTGTAAAGTATGAACTTAATATTCCTTGTTAATATAGTTTTCATAAATTGCTTTAGAACCTTTATGTCTTCCTTAGGGAAAAACAATTACAAGCTAGTGTGCCAATGGAAATTGTGTATACAACAATCATAGTCTACTCACATGTTGCATCCAGTATGAATTAGATTATATCAGTTTTGCCTTTTAAATGTTCATATAGATGCACTACGGTATGAAGATATGGGTCAAGAAAAGAACGACCTGACCTTCAAATACTAGAAAACTAAACAAACAAATTAGTTTGACTCATGCTAATCTGATGATCTTGCATCCATAGACTCATAGGCATGATATGAATCCCACCTTTAGGGCAGCATCATTTAGCTGAAGTTTTCCCAATGCTTCCCGCAACTCCTCAAACCTATTGCCAACTTCAATGTCAATACAAAATAAATTATGCTTCTGTACAGAAGAAAAAAATTCATTTCAAGGAGAAAGTACAGTACTGATCTGCCTCTAAAGGAAACAAGCCACAGAAAACCATTGGGGTAGCTTCTGAATATCCTGGTAAAGCAGATTCTGCTCTTTTTGCAAAATGAGTAATTGTATCACCCACTCTAGCATCTGCCACTGATCTTACGGAAGCAGAGAGATAGCCGACCTGTGAAGGAGTGGTCAAGGCATAAATAAATTTGGTTTGGAAGAGTTATTGCAATACTATGAATAGAATTAGGATCTTTGAGTGCTCTCTACGAATATTGCAGGAATTTGGAGAGAAAAGGTACATGCCAGACACAAAGAAAAATTCCAAAGGGGTCTAAGCTCTTGCTAAGATTCCTAATTTTTCACCAGGATTTAAGAAAGGAATTCGTAGGAATTTTGATGATCTCATTTCTTTGATCAAAAGCGCTTCTGTAGGAAAATTCCATCGTTCTGACATCCTACAGAATTTATTTAAAGGCCTCACTGGAATGTGGCATTCTAAGAACGTAGCATGAGATGGCGCGCGATCTAGAAGGAAACCCATAAAGGAAAAAAATTATGAGGTTAAACCTCCTTCTAAGAACCCTATGAAATTAGGGTGTAGAATAGAAATACAAAGGAAATTTGATGGTGTAATTCCTATTATCCAGAGGTAAAAATTGATGGGCCGAAATCCTACAAAACTCCTATGAAAATCCTTCAATCAAAATGGGACCTTAATGTGTAACATTTTATGTTGTCACATATGGTTTAATTCAGAGCATCTTGATCTCACCGAAGTCCCAATGGAACAGCAACCTGCCCAAGGTATAGTAAAAAAAAGTGCAATCCGTAGATTTTTTTAAGGAATTTTATAAAATCAGTTGTTTTAACAAGAGCCCTTTGGATCATTAGGACTGGGGTTGACAAATTCCTCCAATCCAATGGTGCATAGATGGCATATTTAGCCTAACCTAGCATTCTGGCATGACTAATACATGGTAGAAGTGTCCATTTCGTAAATAGCTAAAGTTGGTGCCAAGAGATAGGCGAACAGAGAACTAGCAAAGTTACCTCGCCCGCGTGCAGTTCATCAGCTTCCATCTGATTGGGGGATAGTACACCAATTTCATCAGCAACATATTCCTGTTTATTTTGACAATACCCTCAGCATAACATTCTATATCCTGCACAGCTAAGGTTCTAGGAAAAAAATTATAAAATGTCATAATTCAGAAATACTTCAGGGAAGTGTAGTGGCCACAATTTTGGTGTCGTATATTAGGATGGAAACTTTGGATGGTAATTTACACAAGTGGTATGGGAAAAAAAGTACAATGGAATGTGTTCTCCAGATAACTACTGCACCCCCAAAAAACACTACCGTGGCCTTAGATGAACACGGTAGTTTACTGGAAAGGTGCCAGTTTTTCCTTAGTTACCTTTTTATTGGCCATAAAACATATCTTGTCTCCTTTCTTTATACTTCCATCAATAACTCGAAAATACACAATTACACCTCTGTATGCATCATAATAGCTGAAATAATGTTGATAAACATGAAACAGAGTTCAGTAATATGCAGAATCTTATATAGATCAATTAATGGTGCACTCGGATATTTCATTGAAAAAATCTAACTGGACCAACTTCTTGAAAACCACCTGTCAAATATAAGAGCCCTGAGAGGATTTTTTAAAGTATCCTGTGGCGGGGGGACCTTGGTCACGATGGCATCTAGTATCTCAGTGATGCCGATGCCCTCCTACAGACATACCACAACAGCAGCAAAAATCAGAAGCTAAAAGATTATATCTGTTTGCAAAAAGGGAAATAATACGTTGCATCTAAACTTGTGCATCCACTGTGTACGCTACTCCGAACAAAACAACGGTTAGGTAATGAAAACCAACCTTTGCTGAACACCTAATTGCATTACTGCAGTCCAATCCAATTATCTGGGAATAGAGAGGAAATGATGAACTTGACTAGTAAGAACCAATGGGGCATAATTTGGAAGATGGAAGAAAAGAAAATTGGCAATTGGCAGGATAGTTAGAACAAAATTTTAGGAATACCTCTTCAATCTCTTGCGCGATACGGTCAGGTTCAGCACCAGGAAGATCAATTTTGTTTAGAACCTAGACTAGAAAACAAAGTCATCTGTCAAATACACAGAAGTGAGAAGCTATAACAGGACATCAAGCCAAAAAAATTTCCATTCCTCAAAGGTATTCACAAAAGGATTTAGGAGAATTTACCATCCGTAGTATTCATCTACGAAGAGCAAATGCAACAAGTGCTTAGCCATGTTAAAGCTACTTCTCATCATTGTCCGATTAAAAGGGGAAAAGCATCTTGCTCAAACAATATATAGGCTGAAATATACTAATCTTTACTCAAATTTGCACCCAATTCCAGCAAGGAAAACATAGAACACTCAAAATAACTCTAGCACCAATTTATTAACAGCTAAAGGTAAATATTGTAAAACCAGAAGATAGGAAAGTTGTTATTGTGCGAATAAACTGACAGTTAAAACTGACCGGTATGATTTCGAGGTTGCTTTCCAGTGCAAGATACACATTCGCTAACGTCTGGGCTTCAACACCCTGCATTACACATCAGATATCTTTTAGTATATTGGAAAAGATGTACAGGAAGCTGGTGATGAAATTTAGCTAGCCCCCTAAGACTGTGGCAGAAGGTAAATGTTTTCAAATGCAAAGCTACTAAACTTACAGGAAAGAAATATATATTGCACCTGAGAAGCATCAACAACCAGCAGTGCACCCTCACAAGCAGCAAGAGAACGGGAGACCTAGCAACCAGTCAGACACTTCAGGACATGTTTCAATCGACTCCAAATCTTAGAAGCACGCTAGGATTTAAACTACCAGACTACCATCTCAGACGCTTTACAAAAAAGAGCTTATAAATTTGAAAGGGATGGAATATTCCTGTTGAAAAAATAATCTTTGCTGTCTGGCAGGAGCATAATTTTGTATACCTCATATGAGAAATCGACATGACCTGGTGTATCGATTAAGTTCAGGCAGTAGGGCTCATTGTTCATGACATAACGCATCCGAGCTGCCTACAATAACAAACTATTAGAGCAACATTACAGAAGCAAGAACATGCACATCGAACCTATCAAGTACAGGAAAACTTCATTTGAGATGAGAGTTAGGTGCAAGTAAATGACAGAGTAAGCTAACAAATTTTACAACACCATTCATGGGGAGTATCTGTTTGGCTAAAGAACGAGAAGATATAGCACGACGGCACATAGTTTAACCAGCTGCAGCATCATTTCACCTACCTGCAGTTTGATTGTGATCCCCCTCTCCCTCTCCAGGTCCATGTTGTCCAGGAACTGCTGTTTCATATCCCTCTTCTGCACCGTCCCTGTCATCTCGAGGAGCTTATCGGCCAGCGTCGACTTCCCATGGTCGATGTGCGCGATGATGCAGAAGTTCCTGATGTTGGTGATGGGAACCTACCGGACCAGGCCACATCGAAATTGCTACTTCCAGTTAAATTTCAGGGCGGGCAAAATCCAAACAGGTACAATGCCATGACCATTAATGGACACAAAGCTCCACGTGTTGCGCTGCCCACAGGGGAGCCGGATGTTACCTTCTGGAGGCGGTCCTGGCCGGCCTCGGTGGAGGAGGCGGGAGCGGAGGCGGCGAGGCAGAGGACGTGGCCGCGGGAGACGGTGGAGAGAGCGCGCGGGCGGGAGGCGGCGGAGAAGCGGCCGGAAGCTCGGCGACGCCCTGGAGTGGACGGATACGGCAACGGCACCGGCGCGAGGACAGCGAGGCGGGAGACGGCGGTGGCCGTGGCCATGGAGGGAGTTCGAGGTAGGCAAGCGTCGGCGCTTCTGGGCCGCAAGGCTAGGCTTTCCTGCCTTGCCGCCGTCTGTCTATCCACAGACGTTGTGGATTTTTGGTTGCTAACCGTTGTGGTGTATTTTAGTTTAGAAAATATAAAAAGTGGGGATTTCTGACGGAAGATTTTTGGCTCGGGTGCTCTTATTATTTTTAAAAATTTAAAACCATATTTATGAGTTTCAGAATCGGATCCATGATTTATCCCATAGACATGAAAAAAAATTCAAATACTTTGTATTCTAAGCTATAAAAATGACAACAATGTAGATATGTGCAAGTATCATTTCAAATCCCAAATTCTATCAGATTTGTATTTTTAGGCTAAAATACAAAGAATTTCATGTCACGAACTTACATGCTTGTGGGATACAACATTGGTCATGTCTAGAATTAATTTTTGATATTTAAAACCTGCAAAATATGATATTTTTTACTTTTTAATTGACCAAGAGCACTTGTGCTTGGCAGCCAAAGAGACTTTTCGGGAAATTTCTTGCTCCCAAGCTCTAGTTATCTTTTTATTTTTAAAATTCAAAAATAATGTTTACAGTAAAAGAAAAATTCTAGGTATACATGATGTATCCTACAAAGGTGTAAAATCCTAATTGGAGATTCTTTGTACTTTTGAGCTACAACAAAATTAAAAAATGTATAGATCTGAAAATAGTGAACAGTGCATATTTTCAGAACTCTAAAATCTTATCGAATTTTATCATTTTTGTGTAACTCAGAATTCAAAGTAAATTCATTATTGATATTTTTTATGCTAAATTGGTCTCAGATATTTTTGGAACATGTAAATATATTTGTCAATTTTTTTAAAATAAAGAAATCACTTAGCTCATGAGCCAAAGAGGAGTTTTGGAGATGAATCATTTTCACCAAATATTTTGACATTTTAGAAATGTTCATTTTCAAGCTAGTAACCGTTGAATTTTGTCTAGATTCGCATATATTTAGATAAAATTCAATCAATTAATTTGGTATGGAGGAATATTTCTTTTTCCAAGGCAATGCAACGAAAATAGGTTGTGAAGTACGGAGTGACACTTGGCCCTCTAGTTCTAACGATATTGTTCTAGACAATGTGTAACCTATTTTGTTCCCACTGAATTTTCACGAGGACAATATCTTGAAGTTCCATCAGCCTTTTCACTTCATCTTAGAGGTCCTATAAGAGGGTTTTTTCCATCCAAAAACACCGAGAGCATTTTTCTCCACATAATTCCATCGATTTATTAATAATTATCAACAGGGCCAATTTGTGAGGCCACAAGTAGACCCATATCATGAATAGTGAGTGACCTCGCTGGCCTAACGAGTATTTCGGGTCGACCTAGTAATGTGTGTTGTTTTCTCTTGTATTTGCTAAAATTCTATTGATACTAGAGTAGTAGTGTAGTGCAGGAGCAAAGAAGAATTTGTACAGGGATCCAAGTCAAGCTGCTGCATTCGGCATTGTACATACGTACATGTGTTGATTTCCAGTCATTGTACATGCATATGTGCGAGCGATCGACTAGCCATCCTCTAGCTGCCGCTAGTACAAAAGTGAGCATGCGGGCACGATCAGCCAGAGCTGGATGGTGCACGGGATGATGAACAACCGGCGAGCGAGGTGAAGCTGAACGTGAGCCAGAAGCAGTGTCGCCGGCGTGACATAAATCGATGAGGGTAGGAGTAGACGGTGGCTACAAGGTGGGTCGGCCCTGCTGGCCCAACGGGTCACTCGGTGTTGGCTCCATCAACCTTTGTTCCATTGATGCCAACCGACATGGCCCATTTTCAATTTTGGGCCAGGTCAGCGATCTGGCAGGCCGACCTGCCCACTACCGCCCTAATCGCGGCCTTAAAAGGCACACTCCGGCTCCTGTCTTTAAGAATTGCTTGCTCATCCTCATCCTATATAACTAAGAAGATCATTCATACTAACCTATTTCTCTAAACATGCAGCTATGCCACATTATCATGTCCTAATAATTGGTCACGTCAGACAATGAGCACAGATAGTTTCTTCCAAAATTACTGAGTATACGTATTCGTCAGACATATCGGTTCCTCTTCTTACTGCGAGTCTACGACCTCTCGCTCTCTTTGTAACTAACAATGGAGTTATTGTCGTCCGCTCCGTCCAAATCGATCTATTTATATCAGTTATACCATGCGTGCCTCTTTTCTACCATTCTCCATCTTCCTCCACAAGTTGTCTTCGTTCTGAGTGCACCCTGCAAGATCGCCCGATTCTTACAGCCCCGTATAATCTATGCCACCATCAGGGGTTTTGCCAATGTGGTAGGCAACTCAAGCAAGGTCAAATCGCTCTCCAGCGCATCATCCATGCATGCACCAATTCGTTTCTGGCTGTGCAGACTTCATGAAGCGCGTACAGAAGGAGCACCACTACTATCCACTCCACAAGGTGATCTCTCTTCCTGTTTAGTTTTGAATTAGATCTGCTTATGTGGTTTTCCTGCTTTGGTTGACTTTTGATATTGTTTGATGGTTTAATTTTGATAGGCTGGAGGAGATGCATATGTCAGTCAAAGCTTTACCCTGAGTTGGCAACGTCATCAATTGGAATAAAATAGCCATCTAATGATGCTTCGTAACATCTATGGTTGTTGATATTCAGCATTGCCCACCTTTTCTATTTCTTCATAACACAGATGCTTCTTGTGGCATCCCATAAAAACCACTACTAGAAAATCGCGTTGTTTTTGTGCATTGCATCATCATGACCGCATGCTCATGTCATCATGCCACATTGCATTTGAGCATCGTCATCATCTTGCATTTGCTTGTGTAAAACTATTTCGGAAAAATCCAGTTTTGTTTTCTAAACGCCCCGACTTTATTCAAACGCAAAACCCCGGGTCGTCGGATTATTTTATCGGTCTGCTATTGGTTTGCAGGAGCCGTGTTTAAAACAAATAAAATATCAAAATATTTTTAGTGGGGCAGTCGAACGGGCCGAATCGACCCGAACGACCACCCCAGAAATTAATCGGTCCAACCTAAATCCTAAGGCTACCAGATAATCTACCCACACCCCTTTGGCCACCTCACCGGCCAACCCGTCGCCACCTCACCTCTCCTCTCCCCCCACCCAATCAGATGCTGCCACTTGGCCCAGCCAGCTCCCTCTCTCTCTCTCCTCTCTCCCCTGTGGCCCCACTCTCACCCAGCCCCAGCACACACCCATGCACCCACGCCTCTCCCCGGGCCCCACGCCTGGCCTCACCTACCAACCCACCACGACCCCACCTATCTCTAACCCTGCCCCACCCCCTGCACCTCCCGCGCCTCCTCTTCCCTCTCCTCCCAGAGCGCCCACCTCTGCCCCCGCCTACCGCCCGAGGCCCGTCGCTCCCACTGCCGCCTTGGCCTCGCCACCTTCCTCCCTCATGAAGCTCATTGCGCCAAGGCTGCAGGCCTCCCGCCTCTTCCCGGCCAAGGCCACCATGGCCGCCACTCAGCCGCCTGCCCGCCTCCTCACTCGCTCCGCCCCCTCTCCTCGACGCCTCCTCCGGCAGACGCCGCCTCCCGCCTCGCCTCCTCGTCTGCTCGCCCGCCACCAGCCGCCCGCCTTCGCTTCACCCATCGCAAGCTTCTCGCCGCCGCTGGCTGTCAGCCGGCCTTCTTCCCCGCTCCGGCCTCGCCACCTCTGCTGGTTCCGGCTCCGCCAAAGACTGTCAGATTGCCGCCTACTGCGGCCGGACCGCTGGTCCCTCGTCTGCGCAGCCCCACCGTCCTGCCCTCGTCTCGGTGAGCCCCGCCTGCCGCCACAGCCCGGCCAGCCATGGCGCCGCTGGATCGCCACCTTCCGCCTGGAACCCAGACGCCCATCGGTGACCTTCCCGCCCGCAAGGCCACGCCCGCCCGCGCACTCGTGCGTCCTCGCCCGGCGCGTCGGCTCACCCTCACGCACGCCATCGCCTTCTTCGGTCACGTGGTGCCGTTCAAGATGTCAAGGCCGACACGGGATGAGAACCAAAGTCCACACAAGACCGTTCCCGTTGAGGACAGGAACCCTTCAAGATATTTGTGACAACAAGCTCGGCACCGGCAATCGATTGAGATCCCGGGTACTTCGCCGTGGGAACTAGGGGCGAAGGAGCCGAGTTGACAAGATCTACCTCACGGAGCGGCGAACCCCGGACCCGGAGCTTCCCTGGACACCAAGAACTACCGGCGACCCGAAGACCGATCCCGGCGTTGGACCGAACCCGCGGACGCCAAGATTGCCACGAGAACGCTCCCGAACGCTAACACCGACTCGGTGGCGCGGGCTCGACAAGACCCTCGCAACGGCAAGATCGGCCCGTGGGACCCGACAAGATCTGCACGACGACAAGAGCGACAGCAACCAGGGGGAGTCCGATGCCCCGACGCCAGACCAAGTACTTCATCCCGAACGCCATGACCGTCAACATGTTTCGAAGACCCCGGATACGCCAAGATCCACCCCAGTAGTCCGAGAACGATCCCAGAGCCCGAGAACGTTTCCGTCGAACCCTGGACCCTGAGACCGACCCCGAACCCCGGAACCCCAAGACCGTCGAGACCCTCGATGTGTGAACCCCTTCCCGACACCCTATTTTATAATATAAAAACAACTTGTCGCATATTGAATTGTCATACTCGCATGCATATTGTGTGGTTTGGGGGCCTTATGCCCATTCACCTAATAATTAAATATGGGGTCCATATGCGGGCAAATCTAGTCTCATATTGGCCTCATTTAAATTTGTGTAGCAAACCCAGTGCTATCTTCTGCCATGTTAAGACAACATTTAAATTGCGGGGTACCTAAACAACATGAACGATATAATTAATTGTCGGGACCCCGGTTCCACTTAATATGACCTAATTGCATTGCATCTTTGCCATGTCATACATCCTACATGCATCATGCCGATCTTCTGTTGTATTAAATATTGCACCGGTGTTTATTCTAGTGTTTTGCTTCTTCATGATAAGGCCGTTGAGTTGATGTGAGCTCGCCCGATCTTGGTTGAACCTTCGACAATGTTTTCAAAGAGCATCTCCCCTTTCTACCTATCTTACTTTTATAGTCTTTATTCCCTCCTGATCTATTTCTATCTGTGTTGCGATGCTTTAGTTTCCGTACACGAGATATCCCTTGCAGCCTTATATTGCCTTGGACACATCCTATTACACGTTGTTTGGTAGATAGTTGGACTTATGCGTCGTAGTCGCTTGCTCAAGTCTTCTGCGTGTCGCCCGTGCCACGATTGTTGATGTATTGCCGCATGTTGATGTTGGAGATGATCATAGTTTTACTTATCGTTCACTTTAATTCCTGCTTAACAACTAAAATTGAAGTAAGCAGAGGCATCGGTGGGTGATAGATAATATTTGGTTTCCGAACGCCCACTTGTGTCCCGTAGGACCCGAGTACTTGATACCTGTTCCTTGATTTATCGCGCTATCCACATCCGGGAGGTATATGGGACCCCCCTGAGCCAGAGCTTGATTCAGTCTTATTTCTTGGGGCCACAAACTAGTTTGAGGTTTTATTTACGATCCTGTACTTATGTCATGCTTTACTGCTTTATTTAAATTGTGCGACAGATAGCTGCATCGTCTTTAGGTAAGCGGAGTGATTCTGTGGTATCGACACCGAGTTTTCGGTTCCCGATCGCTTCATGACCATTGTCGCAAACCTTGAGTCCGTCTCGGAGCTAGCCTACTCCGTTGCGGGTAAGACTCCAAGGGGTGCCCCCCTGAAATATTTCTGAATCCTGTGATTGCTTAGTCGTGAAAGCCTCGTTGGGTTTTGATTTGGTTTTTCCGAGGTTGATCGAGCGTGTGTTGCTATTGGTGCACCCCGGCCGGGTAAAACTTTCTGAAAGCCGTGTCCGGATATGGACGACTTGGAGCACAAGATCTCGACCATAGACAAGCATAACTAAAGTTTATTGCTATAAATTTGACTTTATAATGACTAGTAATCAGCTTCACTATAATGGAATGGCTAAATAATACTGCCACAATTGCTTGTTTGAAGTGTCGCCATACCATTGTACCTGACTAGTAAGTACTGCAACTACAACGGAATGGCTGAATAAAAGTACCAACAACTGCTGGGTTTTGGGGATATCTCATGCCAATTGTATCTGACTAGTAAGTGTTGCAACTATCACGGAATGGTTAACTAAAAGTGCCCACTGCTTATTTTATCAGGACGATTATCTATACGACTAGTAATTGCTGCAACGATAATCGAATAAATAAAAGCCCACCGTGTGAGTTCCTTGGTTGACTTCCTCGTTTGGTCTCGAGGGGAAACACCGAGATGGGTTTGTTTGGTGTTAGCTTGAGTTGGATCCGGATAGGTCATTCTTACCCTCTCTCGATAACCGCGCCATTGTATCGAGTCTCTATAGGTTGTTTAGTGCATGTTGCCGCCGCCGTCCACCACACCTATGTAGGCGAGGACCGCCAATTCTAGCCTCGCCGTGCTTGGCCTCGATCGACGCTCCTCTTTTTCCTTTGCCCTTTGTCGGCACCCTTTGTTTAAGAAGGTTTGAGATCGACGTCGTTAGCGAGGTTACCCTTCCGCTTGGCACAGGCAGGTTATGGGCGCCATTGGTTATTCTTCGTGGCTCTTAGCTCAATTTGCATCTTGTCCGTAGTCGGACGCTCTATCCTTTCAAGGTGATTTGGATCT
Source organism: Avena longiglumis (assembly GCA_030063025.1). NCBI lineage: Eukaryota > Viridiplantae > Streptophyta > Magnoliopsida > Poales > Poaceae > Avena > Avena longiglumis. The sequence continues at coordinate 80,251,042 of CP125978.1, forward strand.
TTGTATATTATATCGTATTCTCGAATCATGGAGTCTGTTATATATATCTGCTCATGGGTCCCATCGAGGACTGTTGTGTAATGTTATTACTTCGCTTTTCCACTACGAAAAGTGCTGGTGGCACCTTTGAATCGCTTTCTATGCGGGTTTGGCGGGTTTCGCTAAAGCTTGCATAGGTCCGATTCGAGGGTGTTACAGTGGTATCGAGCTCGGTTGCGATACCCCACAAGTCCACTGTAGGATAACCTAGCTAACTCAAGTAGAGTGTCAAAACTATTTTGCAAAATCGGTTGGATAGTTACGATTAGGTGCGATTTTACTTCTTACCCTCCGCCATTCTCCTCTTATCTCGACGTGTTTTGAATCTGCTCTCTTATCTTTTCTTCGAGTCCAGGATTTCTCGTGGTTGGGTTTTCCGTCGTACCTTTAGGGTTTCGCTTCCTTCTTTGATAACGGTGTTCTACCATCCGGTGTTCAAGCTGCCTGATGAATCCGTCTACGGTGTTACCATTCTTTGTTCCTTGTTTGTGCCTTCCGGTGTTTTTCCGACGCACGACATCCTCACGCTGATCCGATCGAGTCTGCGCATCACTCCTTTGTTCCGAACCTCGCTTGTCGAGATCTTCAGTCTAATTCCGAGAGTTGGTTGCATAATCCGCCTATTCGTGTGCAGAGTAATGGTTTGAGTGCGGGATGGAGTAGCTACCATACCACTACTCTTATCATTCGCTCTTGTACGTCGAATCAGTGGATCCAGCAATTTTACACCGTCCACGGAAGTTAGGGGTGGCTTTATTTGTTGATACCTCTACCTTCGACCTTTTGTCCCGGAGTGTTCTCTCGACGATCACGGACAACGACCTCTTGTTAGTGGTGTCGCGAGGATCTACACGAAGTGAGAAGATGCAGAGCGCCGACCTTCTTTCCGGTACCATGAGGCGGATCTCGAGGGCGAGATCCATTGTTAGTGGTGTCGAATTGTGGCATCCCGCAAAAACCACTACTAGAAAATCGCGTTGTTTTTGTGCATTGCATCATCATGACCGCATGCTCATGTCATCATGCCACATTGCATTTGAGCATCGTCATCATCTTGCATTTGCTTGTGTAAAACTATTTCGGAAAAATCCAGTTTTGTTTTCTAAACGCCCCGACTTTATTCAAACGCAAAACCCCGGGTCGCCGGATTATTTTGTCGGTCTGCTATTGGTTTGCAGGAGCCGTGTTTAAAACAAATAAAATATCAAAGTATTTTTAGTGGGGCGAATCGACCCGAACGACCACCCAGTGTAAATGTCGGTACAACCTAAATCCTAAGGCTACGGATAATCTACCCACACCCTTTGGCCACCTCACCCCGCCAACCCGTCGCGCCACCTCACCTCTCCTCTCCCCCCACCCAATCAGATGCTACCACTTGGCCCAGCCAGCTCCCTCTCTCTCTCTCTCCTCTCTCCCCTGTGGCCCCACTCTCACCCAGCCCCAGCACACACCCATGCATCCACGCTGGCGCCCTCTCCACCTGCCCCACGCCTGGCCTCACCCACCAACCCACCCAGACCCCACCTATCTCTAACCCCAGCCTGGCCCTGCACGCTGGCCCCCACCCCTGCACCTCCCTTCCTCTCCCGCTGGCCTCGCTCTCTCCGAGGCGCTCCGCCGCTCGGCTCGCTCCTTGCCTAATCTGGCTCCAGCCTCGCTCGCCTCGCTGCTGGCCTGGCCGCTCTCTCCTCGCGCGCCTCCGCCTCCGCCGCGCTCGCCGCTCCTCTGGCCGCGCCTCCGGAGCGCCGCTTCGCCCACCCATCGCAAGCTCGCTGCCGCCAGCCCGCTGCCGCCCGCTCGTCAGGCCTTCTTCCGCCTCAAGGCTCGCTGCCACCTCTGCGGGTTCCGCCGCCGCACTGTCGCATCGCCGCTGCAGCGGTCGGACCGCCTCCTCGTCTGCGAGCCCCACCCCTGTCGTCCCGCCTCGTCTCGGGTGAGCCCGCCTCGGCCACACCGTCGGCCTGCAGCCATGGCGCCGCCGGATCGCCACCTTCCGCTTCGCACCCAGACGCCCATCGGTGACCTTCCCGCCGCTGCAAGGCCACGCCCGCCTCCGCTGCACTCGTGCGTCCTCGCCGGCGCGCGTTCCGTCAGCACCCGCCTCACGCACGCCATCGCCTTCTTCGGTCACGTGGTGCCGTTCAAGATGCCAAGGCCGACACGGGATGAGAACCAAAGTCCACACAAGACCGTTCCCGTTGAGGACAGGAACCCTTCAAGATATTTGTGACAACAAGCTCGGCACCGGCAATCGATTGAGATCCCGGGTACTTCGTCGTGGGAACTAGGGGCGAAGGAGCCGAGTTGACAAGATCTACCTCACGGAGCGGCGAACCCCGGACCCGGAGATTCTCGACACCAAGAACTACCGGACCCAACAAGACCAAGACCGATCCGGCGTTGGACCGAACTCAGACGCCAAGATTGCCACGAGAACGCTCCCGAACGCTAACACCGAATCGGTGGCGCGGGCCCGACAAGACCCTCGCAATGGCAAGATCGGCCCGTGGGACCCGACAAGATCTGCACGACAACAAGAGCGACAGCAACCAGGGCGAGTCCGATGCCCCGACGCCAGACCAAGTACTTCATCCCGAACGCCATGACCGTCAACATGTTTTGAAGACCCCGGATACGCCAAGATCCACCCCAGTAGTCCGAGAACGATCCCGGAGCCCGAGAACGTTTCCGTCGAACCCTGGACCCTGAGACCGACCCCGAACCCCGGAACCCCAAGACCGTCGAGACCCTCGATGTGTGAACCCCTTCCCGACACCCTATTTTATAATATAAAAACAACTTGTCGCATATTGAATTGTCATACTCGCATGCATATTGTGTGGTTTGGGGGCTTTATGCCGATTCACCTAATAATTAAATATGGTGTCCATATGCGGGCAAATCTAGTCTCATATTGGCCTCATTTAAATTTGTGTAGCAAACCCAGTGCTATCTTCTGCCATGTTAAGACAACATTTAAATTGCGGGGTACCTAAACAACATGAACGATATAATTAATTGTCGGGACCCCGGTTCCACTTAATATGACCTAATTGCATTGCATCTTTGCCATGTCATACATCCTACATGCATCATGCCGATCTTCTGCCGTTGTATTAAATATTGCACCCGGTGTTTATTCTAGTGTTTTGCTTCTTCGCGGATAAGGCCGTTGAGTTGATGTGAGCTCCGCCCCGATCTTCGGTTGAACCCTTCGACAATGTTTTCGGGCGAGCATCTCCCCCTTTCTACCTATCTTACTTTTATAGTCTTTATTCCCTCCTGTTGATCTATTGCTATCTGTGTTGCGATGCTTTAGTTTCCGTACCTAAGATATCCCTTGCAGCCTTATATTGCCTTGGACACATCCTATTACCTGTTGTTTGGTAGATAGTTGGACTTGCGCGTCGTAGTCGCTTGCTCAAGTGCTGCTGCGTGTCGATGCCATTACGATTGTTGATGTATTGTCGCATGTTGATGTTGGAGATGATCATAGTTTTACTTATCGTTCACTTTAATTCCTGCTTAACAACTAAAATTGAAGTAAGGAGAGGCATCGGTGGGTGATAGATAATATTTGGTTTCCGAACGCCCACTTGTGTCCCGTAGGACCCCGAGTACTTGATACATGTTCCTTGATTTATCGCGCTATCCACATCCGGGAGGTATATGGGACCCCGAGCGAGCTTGATTCATCTTATTTCTTGGGGCCACAAACTAGTTTGAGGTTTTATTTACGATCCTGTACTTATGCCATGCTTTCGCTTTATTTAAATTGTGCGATAGCACATCGCATCGCTTAGGTAAGCGAGTGATTACGTGTATCGACACCCCGAGTTTTCGGTTCTCGATCGCCATGTACCATTGTCGCATAAACCTTGAGTCCGTCTCGAGCTAGCTTACTTGCTATGGTAAGACTCAAGGGTGGCCCCTGAAATATTTCTGAATCCTGTGATTGCTTAGTCGTGAAAGCCTCGTTGGGTTTTGATTTGGTTTTTCCGAGGTTGATCGAGCGTGCGTTTCTATTGGTGCACCCCGGCCGGGTAAAACTTTCTGAAAGCCGTGTCCGCGGATATGGACGACTTGGAGCACAGTATCTCGACCATAGACAAGCATAACTAAAGTTTATTGCTATAAATTTGACTTTATAATGACTAGTAATCAGCTTCACTATAATGGAATGGCTAAATAATACTGCCCACAATTGCTTGTTTGAAGTGTCGCTTGCGACCATTGTACCTGACTAGTAAGTACTGCAACTACAACGGAATGGCTGAATAAAAGTACCAACAACTGCTGGGTTTTGGGGATATCTCATGCCAATTGTATCTGACTAGTAAGTGTTGCAACTATCACGGAATGGTTAACTAAAAGTGCCCACTGCTTATTTTATCAGGACGATTATCTATACCTGACTAGTAATTGCTGCAACGATAACTGAATAAATAAAGCGCCTTCGTGTGAGTTCCTCGGTTGACTTCCTCGTTTGGTCTCGAGGGGAAAACGGATGGGTTTGTTTGGTGTTAGCTTCAGGTTGGTTCCGGATAGGTCATTCTTATCCCTCTCTGATAACCGCCAGTTGTATCGAGTCTCTATAGGTTGTTTAGTGCATGTTGCCGCCACTTCCACACCTATGTAGGCGAGGACCGAATTCTAGCCTCGCGTGTCTTGGCCTCAAGATCGACGCTCCTCTTTTTCCTTTGCCCTTTGTCGGCACCCCTTTTGTTTAAGCAGGTTTGAGATCGACGTCGTTAGCAGGGTTACCCTTCCGGCTTGGCCTGGGCAGGGTTATGGACGCCATTGGTTATTCTTTAGGGCTCTTAGCTCAATTTGCATCTTGTCCGTAGTCGGACGCTCTATCCTTTCAAGGTGATTTGGATCTTTGTATATTATATCTGTATTCTCGAATCATGGAGTCGCTGTTATATATATCTGTTCTGTGGGTCCCATCGAGGACTGTTGTGTAATGTTATTACTTCGTTTTCCACCCGCAAGAAAGTGCCTGGTGGGCACCTTTGAATCGTTTCTATGCGGGTTTGGCGGGTTTTCGCTAAAGCTTGCATAGGTCCGATTCTGAGGGTGTTACACTTCTCATATGTAACTGAAGTCCCAATGGCGAGATGTACATGATTAAACTCCAAAGAATGATCCGTTTTATTTTACATATTCCTTTGGAATCGTGACTCGCCTTGCTCACAGTATGTGCATGCCCTCACCAGAGATCGATGCTATGTACCAGCCCCAAGCACCCTAGAATTCTCAACTTCTGAAGTACTATGCTACTGCAGACTTCCTTACCTTTACATATTGAAAGGGTATTTTACCCTATACTATTTTTGGTTGACAATGACACCGGTGTTAGAGTGGACTAATGCTACTTCTAGTGTCTTACACAGGTTCTAGTCCGATGCTGTGATGAAAGGTTATCGGATACCCCCCCCCCCCATTTTGATAACGAAGCTTCGCACCGGAGTTTTCCCTTTTTATGTAATTTGAGTCCGGTTAGGAGCTCCGCACTATTAAGAGGGGTTCTCTCGATGAGCTTGTTGGGGATGATCACCTAAGCCATATACACATCCCTTTCTCCTACTTAATCCATCACCAAAGAGAGAAGAGAAGAAATCCTATCCATCGAAGCCCTTTTCTGCAGATCCGGTTTCGGGCCGGTTGGACTGCTCGGACCGGACGGCTGGTGTCGAGATCGAACTCAAACCGGGTTTTCCGGTTTACTCACTCTGAATCTATCCGAGTCAGATCGAGAGCGATTCGGTTTCAAATCGGCTAAGGACCGGACTGTCCGGTGTGTGAACCGGTCCAACCGAACTTAAAACCGGACCTTGCGTTTTTGGCTTAAAACGGCTAGTTTTTCTCCTTGAGTATAAATATCCCTTCTTCCAGCTTGAGTAGGTTAGGCATTCAGTTCATATCATTTCTTGAAGCTCTCTCTCTCTCCCCCCCATTGTTGAAACACAAAAGCTTGAGGATCTCCCATTCTACCCAACCAAATCCAAATCCCTTTGGTAGAAAGGAAGAGGAGGTCCCGATCTACATTTCCACCAAGCCAAAATTCATCCCCCCATGAGTTCATCGAGTTAGCTTGTTACTCTTGGGTTTGTGGGAAACCCTAGGCGGCTAGGGTCGCCTGGAGGCATTCTCTTGTGATTTGCTCCGTGGAAAGTTTGTGAGGGTTTGGAGACTACCTTAAAGTCTACCACGAGTAAGTGAGATATTCCTTCGTGGGATAGGCTCAGAGAAGAAGGTGAGACTTCGTGGCGCGTGAGGAATCCTTCGTGGAACAACCTCACAACTCTCCAACGTGACGTAGCCCCTTTCCCAAAGGTGGTGAACACGGGAATACATCTTCATCTTCGCGTGCTTCGGTTATTCCTTAATCGATCTATTACTTGTGTTGCTTACCTTGTGATAGCCTTCGAGCTTGAAGTATCTTGTACATCATCTAGGTTGCCTCACCTAGTTTGCATTTAGGCTCACTTATATTCCGCAAAGCCTAAAACTTGCAAGAGATTATAAAGAATTTTGTAGAAACCTATTCACACCCCCCATCTGGGTTAACCATCTTACACTTTCAATTGGTATCAGAGCCAAGGGCTCTTTTAAGGGCTTTATCGCCTAAGAGAAAAGATGGTTTTCTCCGATGATGAGGAGGAAAAGACTTATTCGGTCAAGGAGCTTCGTGAAATCTTAGCCAAGGGTGCCCTTGAAAAGGCCAAGGTGGATTCCGATCTCCTTGTTTGAATGAGTTACCTAGAAGGACAACTTAAGGCCATTAGCGATGGGGCTTTTCTTGGTAATCCATTGGTAGTACCTCAAGGGAGACCAATGGACACCGAAAAGGATAAGGATGCCGAGTCCGCTCATGAGGGCGGCTCGTCAAAAAATTCCACGCCCCCTAATCAATTCCCTTATGTTTATCCTAAGCAAAAGAACATCATGCCTCATATTAATGGTTCAGGTCGTGCACCTCATTATGATGGAAATCATTTCTCTCATTGGAAAGCTTCTATGGAATCTCATCTTCGCAGCTGCAGCGTTGAGCTTTGGGAGACTGTATGCACCGGTTTCCACCCTCATGATCCCAACAACCTCACCCCGGGAGAGTACTATGACCGCCAACTAAATGCAACGGCTTGTGAAAAGATAAGGAGTGTCATTCACCGCACTCTCCACGATCAAGTCAGCGACATCCCCACCGCAAAGGATCTTTGGGATAGGATTGTTATTCTCCAAGAGGGAAACTCTCTTATCCAAAAATCCAAGTATGAAGCTGCCAAGTCTGAGATGAACATGTTCATGAACCATGATGGTGAGACTATCGCTGAAGCCTACAAGAGACTCGTGGCCCTCCGCGTGAAGATTGATGGCCTAGGGTGTGAGAAGTATGATTATGGATTCAATTTGAATGATGAACTTATCAAGTCCAAGATTGTCTCCATGACCGTGGTCACCGACAAGAAGCTTGCCTTGAACTTGCAACTCCTTGATAGAGCTAATAAATTCACTCCTGATGATCTAGTCTCTTATCTAGTTGCCACGGATAATTTGGAGGATGAAGGGAAAAAGATCAAGGAGATCAACCGTGCTATCGGGTCTTCCCACTCTCTAGCATTAAAGGCCAAGCAAGTGCAAGAATATGTTGCTAGTGATGAAGATAGCGATGTTGATGGAGTTGATGATATGCTCTCTCAACTTTCTCTCTTCACCAAGAACATGAAGTTCCGAAGAAGGAGAAGTTCAATGAGATCAAGTGAGAAGAAGAGGACGTGCTACAATTGTGATGAGGCAACTCATTTTGCCGACAAGTTTCCGTATGAGAAGAGGCTTGACAAGCCTAAGTATGAAGAAGGTGCCAAACCAAGATTGAAGCCCAACCCCATCAATGAAAGATACAAGAGGAACAATAGGCGTGATGGTAAGGGATTCCTAGGCCAAGAATACATATCCGACAATGAGGAAGAGGATGAAGAGAAGGTGGTTGGAGTGGCCGGTTTGGCCTTTGCCAAACTCGGGTCTCTCTTCACCTATGACTACACCAAGGACTACACCGACGACTCTCCTAACCCCAAGGTCACCGCCACTTGCCTCATGGCAAGGAGCTCCAAGGACGAGTCCGACGTGGAGTGTGGGGATAAGGAGAAAGTGGTGGGTGTGACCGGTTTGCCATATGTTGAACCCGGTTCACCTCTCACCTACGACTACTCCAAGGAATACATCGAGAGTTCTCCTATTCCCAAGATCACCGGTTCTTGTCTTATGGCAAGAAGCTCCAAGGTAATTGTCTCCCCTCCATCCCTATCCAGTGTCTTGGATGATCTTGAGAGTTACCATGATAGTGATAGTGATAATGATGAATTTGGTAAAGAATATATAAAAGAAATGTATGCTATAATGAAGTCCCTTCCTCCCATTGCTCGTGCTAGAGTCAAGCAATTAATGGAACTTGTTAGCTCACGCGATGAGGCCATTGATAGCTTGGAATCTCATATTGATGATGAGAAACAAAGATTCAATCTTCTTGATTAAGAGCTTTGTGAGGAAAAGAATACCAATTCTTTTCTTAAACTATAAATTGAAATCTTTGAAATTGATAAAGCAAAAGACATGGACACTATTGTTAGGGCTAACTCATTGTCCCAAGAGCTTGATGCCTCAAACAAAGAGCTTGAAGTTGCTCATGCTTCTCTTACCAAGGACCTTGAGCACCTTGAGAAGGCTAGTTTGCTTGTCAAGCGTGAGCTCATAAAACTTGGAGAGAACCATGATCAACTTCGGGTGTCCTATGAGAAGGCTCTTGGTACATTGAAGGATCCAATTATAGTTGAAAATGATTCTTGTACCTCTAACTCTACCTTTGATCAAGCTCACCTCATTGAGGAAAATAAGAAGTTGAAAGAGCAACTTGAGAAAGAGCGTCGTGCACCTACCTCCAAGGGAAAGATCCTAGATGAGATCTCATCCCGTCAAAAGACGAGAATTTCCAAGGAAGGTGTTGGCTTTGATCCAAAGAACGACACGAGCAATGCCATTCCACCAAAGAAGATAACCTTTGTAAAAGAAGGTGACAAGGTGGTTGACCAAGTCAAAAGGAATGTGGTGAATGGGGGAGCCATGAGGGGCAATCCCAATCACAAGTATGCAGGAAAGTCCAATCCTTCCTATGCACTTTGTAAGGGCACTCAAGGAGATGTATATGCCAAATATGTTGGCCCTCGAAATGGTTATGCTTATAGGTGGTACTCAATTTGGATACCTAAGGATCTTGTTGCTAATGCTAGGGGACCCATTACTCAATGGGTTCCTAAATCAAAGAATTGATTTTGTAGGGTTATGCCTCCGGTGGATCAAAATGGGTGTTTGATAGTGGATGCACCAATCACATGATCGGAGGTAGGAGTGGGCTTGACCAATTCATTCACAATGTCAACTCAACGTCAAGCATCACTTTTGGAGATAACTCTAAAGGAAAGGTACTAGGTTATGGTAAGTTGGTAATTTCCAAGGTTTTGACTCTTGAGACCGTCCTACATGTTGAAAACCTTGGTTACAACTTGCTTTCGATTAAACATCTCGCGGATGCCGGCTATGACTCCTATTTCTCTAGAACTTTTGTGAAGGTCTTTAGGGGTGATGATCTCAGCTTGTTTCTCATTGGACACGTGGAAGACGACCTTTATGCGGTCGACCTCTCGAAAGAGAGCCAATCTCTTCCTACATGCCTAATGACCAAGGCTGACAAGGGATGGCTTTGGCATCGTCGCCTAGGCCATGTCAACATGATAAATCTCAATCTACTCCTAAAGGGTGAGCATATTATTGGACTAACTGGTTCTCCTTTGAGAAAGATCATGTGTGTAGTGCTTGCATTTCAGGAAAGCAAATTGGGAAGCATCATCCTTCCGTTACCAAGGTGGCCACGTAAAGACCCTTGGAGCTGCTCCATTTGGATCTCTTCTGGCCTTCGACATATGACTCTCTTGGTGGAAGAAGATATGGTCTTGTCACTATTGATGATTACTCAAGGTATACTTGGGTCTTTCTTCTCAAGACGAAGGATGAGACCTTCAAAGAATTCATGATATTCACCAAGCAAGCTCAACGTACTCATGGTGTGGAGATCAAGACTATTAGAACCGACAACGGCACCGAGTTCAAGAACTACACCATGCAAGAATTTGTTGAAGATGAGGGGATCAAGCATGAATTCTCAGCTCCTTATACCCCTCAACAAAATGGTGTTGTTGTTGAAAGGAACAACCGGACAATCATTGAGATGGCAGGAACAATGTTGAGTGAATTCAAGTCCCCTCACAATTTTTGGGGAGAAGCTATTGCTACCGCGGTCCACTACACGAACCGGCTCTTCCTCCGTGCTCCCTTTGGCATGACTCCATATGAGATTCTCACAAGTAAGAAGCCCAACGTCAACTACTTCCGTGTCTTTGGTTGCAAGTGCCTCGTCAATAAAAAAAAGGAAAAGATCGGTAAATTCGAATCTAGAACTATAGAGGGTATTTTTGTTGGTTATGCGGAAAACTCTCACGCCTATAGATACTACAACAAGACCAATGGTAGTGTTGAAGTATCTTGTGACGTGGAGTTTTTGGAAAATAATGGCCCCCATGAGGGGCAAGTTTCTTCTCGTGATGTAGGAGATGGTGATTCTTCTCAAGTCATCAAGTTGATGGGTATTGGGCACATATTGCCCACCGAGTCTCACATTCATGTTCAACAAGATGATGGGGGAGAATTAAGCTCAACTCAAGAAGAGCCGAGCTCTACCCAAGTTGAGCCATCAAATGCATCACAAGATCAATATTTGTCTCATGATGCCACACAAACCGAAGAACAAGAAACAAGCCCTCAAACCCTTGAGCAAGACCAAGTATAAGATCAACCTCCATCTCAAGGCCAATCTCAAGATGGTGTCAATGATCAAGTCCCCTCAAAAGATGAATTTGTTGATCATGAAGGCACAATTCGGAAGATTAAGGCCGCCTCCATTGCAAGTGGACTTCAAGTCAACAATATCCTTGGGAGCATATCAAGAGGGATCGAGACCCGTGCCGGGAAGAAGAACCTCACAACCTTTTGTGGGCATCATGCTTTTGTGTCCTTCTTTGAGCCCCTTAAGGTTCATGAGGCTTTGGAGGATCCGGATTGGGTCATTGCCATGCAAGAAGAACTCGAGTGTTTCACCCGCAATGAAGTATGGTCTCTAGTGGAGAGGCCTAAATATCATCGCATAAATGTCATTGGGACCAAGTGGGTGTTCAAAAACAATAAAGATGAGAACGGGGTCGTCACAAGGGACAAAGCAAGGTTAGTGGCGCAAGGGTATGCCCAAATAGAAGGTATTGACTATGAGGACACCTTTGCGCCCATTGCTCGTCTTGAAGCTATTCGTCTCTTGCTTGCTTATGCATCTTTCCATAACTTCAAGCTTTATCAAATGGATGTGAAAAGTGCATTTCTTAATGGTCCCTTAAAAGAGGTTGCATATGTAGCTCAACCCCCGGGTTCCAAAAACACACGCTATCCCAACCATGTGTATCTACTCCATAAGGCTCTCTACGGACTAAAGCAAGCTCCTCGTGCTTGGTATGAGCACCTTCGGGATTTTCTACTCATGGATGGGTTTAGCGTGGGTAAGGTCGATTCCACCCTTTTCACCAAACGGGTTAAAGGGGGTGGCTTATTTATTGTTCAAATATATGTTGATGATATTATCTTTGGTGGAACTAACGAATCTCATAACAAATCTTTTGCCGAGTTGATGACTATGAAATTTAGGATGTCCATGATGGGGGAGTTGAAGTTCTTTCTAGGCTTCATCATAAAGCAACTTCCTCATGGCACTTTCATCTCTCAAGAGAAGTACATTAAGGATATGCTCAATAAGTTTGAGATGGCCAAGGCTAATCCCATGAAGACACCCATGCCACTAAATGGATAACTTGGCCTTGGAGTAGGTGAGAAGGACGTGGATCAAAAGGTATATCGTTCTATGATTGGTTCCTTGCTCTACCTTTGTGCTTCTAGGCCGGATATCATGTTAAGTGTTGGAATGTGTGCTCATTTTCAATCCGCTTCCAAGGAGTGCCACTTGATGGCGGTCAAATGTATTTTTAGGTACCTTGTTCTCACTCCTACTCTCGGGCTTTGGTATCCAAAGGGGTCAACCTTTGAGCTTGTTGGCTACTCGGATGCCGATTGGGCAGGTGATAAGGTTGACCGGAAATCAACCTCCGGGGCTTGCCAATTTATTGGTCGGTCGTTGGTGATTTGGTCTTCCAAGAAACAGAACTCCACAGCCCTATCCACCGCCGAAGACGAATACATATCCGCGGCATCTTGTTGTGCTCAATTGTTATGGATGAGGCAAACCTTGAAAGACTATGGTGTGTCTCTTGGTATGGTGCCTCTTCTATGTGACAATGAAAGCGCAATAAAGATCGCCAACAACCTCGTCCAACATTGCCGCACCAAACATATTGACATTCGCCACCACTTACTACGTGACCATGTCGCAAATGGTGATATCAATCTCACTCATGTGGGTACGATGTTCCAATTGGCCGATATCTTCACGAAGCCTTTGGATGAAGCCCGGTTTGTCATGTTGAGGCGAGAAATCGGTATCCTATATCCCCAAAACTTGGATTGATTTGCTTCTTGCACTATATTCTTGCTCTTAACATGCTATGTAGACTAGTTGCGCAACACATGTAGGGATAGCCATCTTACCATGTCTTGGTTTGATGCATACCTATGTGTGCAACATAAATTGATCTCGTGTCATGATATGAGTCCAAGCATCTATCTTTGAGGCGCCATGACACATGTGCTTAAACATAGGGGGATAAATCCCCCACAACCTCCTAACCTCCTAGCCTCCTTTGCTTTTCAATGGTTTCCATCTTGAGGCTCTCTGAGTGATCTTCCCTCTAGCTCTTGGTATCCTCGAATCATACCTATTGTTGCTATTTGTGAGGTTGAAATTGGTTCTTTCCAATAGGCATGCCTAGATCACCTGCTTCCTCTACCCTTTTGGAGTCTACTATCTTCCTCTACATGCACATGCCATCCTCGGAAAAAAATCTGAATTTTTCTGTTGTTCGGTTTTGGCCATTGAACCGACTCTGCATCGACCGCCTGGGCCAAGATCGAAAAGCACAGAACCGGAAAATCTGGTTATACTATACCGGGTCTATCTGAATCTCGTGTCTGAATCATTTTCCGGTTGGCATCCGGTTTTCTGACCTGTGGACCGGGTCCTCCGGTTTGGATCTCGGTTCAACCAGACTTAAAACCGAGTTTTCAGATCTGTTTTTTTCTCCCTCTTCTCCCTGGTCCCACCTCCCTCCCACAGTTCCCCTTCACTTCCCCCGACCCCCTCCTCCTCCATTGTCGCCCCTCCCCACCCTCCCCTCCTCTCCTAGGGTGATTCCACCCCTAGGATCCATAGATCGGGCCACCATTTCGTGAGGAAGGACTTTTGGAGGCTTTTCACCAAAGGAATTTCTTCATCTCGCGGTGGTTCGGGAGCTTTTTGGTGTTCTTCTTCCTCAAGGGCTCTTTGGTGCTTTCCTTCACGGGAAGCCATGTCCTCGGGTACTCCATTTGCTCCCTCTCCTCTTGTCCTTCTCAAATCCCTATGTTTTGCTATACATTGTGTTAGATTTGACAAGTTAGGGGTCCACCTTGTTCTTTTTTTTCCACCCTCGTTCCTCCATGTCCTACCCACTCTGCTTGGAACTGTATTTGCGCAAGTACTTGAGTCATTGATAAGATTTTTTTACATTGCATAGTGGCCTCCGTGGATCTCGGTTTGCAACCCGATTGATCCGGCTGTAGCACCGGCCCGTCCGGTCTGAGTCCGGTTTTCTGGCTATAACACCGGACCGTCCGGTTTTGCTTTTGGTCCAACCTACCCTGGCACCGGACCATCCGGTTCTGGAACCGGTTGTTCCGGCCCTGGCACCGGACCTCTCCGCAATGTCTCCTATTTTACCATGCACTTGCCCAAATCCAAGTTTTTTTCTCTCATCCCTCCCTTTGGCATGTGTACTTATCTCTGTGCTCCCCAACCTCTCTCTCTTTTTCACAGGCAAAGATGTTGATTCTGTTGGTGATGAGTATGTGCCTGATAGTGAGTATGTGCCCGAGGTAGCTAACAGGATTAAGCGGGCTCGTCGCAACACTTAGTCTGTGCAGCTTGAGCCTAAGGGTAGCGCTCGCTCTAGGTACATCAAACTCAAGGCTAACAGGGGTAATCAACAAGCTTCTTAGGCCGAGGCTGAGGATGTGCCTTGTCAAAATTTGAAGGATACGGAGATTGGTCAGTACCGGGCTCTCCGCAAGCAGAATCCCTATCGCTTCAAGCAACACACCTATAAAGGATCTGACAAGAAATTTTGGACTAAGACTCAGGCTATGATGTGGGATCACATTTACACTCAGTTCTGGGTCACTCCTTGTGGCCACATTCAAGCTCTCAATCTGGAGTGGTTCAATATGTATGCAACCTCTGATTACTTCTATGTTGATGAAGCCTTGAGAAAAATGGATCTGTTCGACCTCGTCTGTCTCAAGGAGGACTATTACCCCGACTTCATCCGCCAGTTCTTTTGCAGTCTATTTTCATGATGATGAGGATCGCACTATGACTTGGATGACTGGCACGCGGTGTTTTCAGGCTACTTATGCTTATTTGGTCGATGTCATGGGCTACACCGGTAGAGGAGGAGGTTTCTGTATTCACAGTGAGAAGGTCAAGCCTGCTGAGACTCTTGCTTTCTGCTATCCCAGTGATTCTCAGTGAAGTCCTCCGTGCATGACTGGCATGTATTACTACTATCATACCTTGGCCACTATCTTCCGTCAGTCCCTTGTTCCCTGTGTTGGAGATTCCACTAACTGTCGTGGGTTTTTTTCCAACCTGTTGTACTACTGTCATCCTGATCAGCTGAGGAAGATTGATGGATGTGACTTTGTGTACTGTGAGCTGCGGCGGGCTGCTTTGGACAGGATGACTCCCACTTTATGCGCGTATGTTCAGAAGCTGCTCAACCGGGTGGTGCCGCCTCGTGTGATGGTGGGCGAGCGTGCGGAACAAGAAATGCTTAATCTTTGTCTTCGTTCCCACACTCCTGAGGTTCCTGGGATGCGGCCTCCTGAGCACCGCACCAAAGCTGCTCATGATCCTTAGACATCTTTTTCTACTCGGGCTGGTTCTCGTCGTCCTATTGGTGAGTCTTCCTCTCACCCAAGGCCTAAGGGTGCTGCTGCCAAGTTTTTCTAGAGGCTCTTCCAGATGTGTCGTTCTACCTATGATGTGAGTCACAAGGCTTTGGAGTTGAGCCAGGAGACTAGGCGCCGCCACAATGAGTATCTTGCGACCCAGAATGTCACTCCTCCACCAGATGGTCCTGAGATGGCCCCTGCCCCTTATGTCAACTATGATATGCCACCTCTTGATGATCTTATGTTCTATGGCTACTTCCCCGGTCAGTTTGCTCCCAGTGGTCCCGGTGGTCCCTCTGCTCAGGGTCATGATGATTATGAGGACAATGATGATGCTGCTGATAGTGACGAGTACTATGAAGAGGAAGATGTCCCACCTCGGCCTCCTCCTCTGTCGTTCTTCTAGTTGGGTTGCGTTAGCATCACTCTCCTCCTCTTTCTTTTTGGTGTCTCGATGCCAATGGGGGAGAAGAGTAGAGTTCTATTAGTTATCTACGGGTTCCTTGACGGGGTTTTCTGGGGTTCGCCGTTAGCACAATGCCCCTTGCTTTCTCATTGTTATGGCATTGTGCTTTCCCCTTCGCTTTATGTATGAACTATCTGCTTTCTTTCCGTCTGTTGGACAAGTTTGTGCTATGTGTGTGAACCATGGATATTTATATTATGCTATGACTATTTATATTGTTGTTTATAATATCCTTGAGAACTCTAGCTCGGTTTGTCATCGTCAACCAAAAAGGGGGAGATTGAAAGGGTATTTTACCCTATACTATTTTTGGTTGACAATGACACCGGTGTTAGAGTGGACTAATGCTACTTCTAGTGTCTTACACAGGTTCTAGTCCGATGCTGTGATGAAAGGTTATCGGAGACCCCCCCATTTTGATAACGAAGCTTCGCACCGGAGTTTTCCATTTTTATGTAATTTGAGTCTGGTTAGGAGCTCCGCACTATTAAGAGGGGTTCTCTCGATGAGCTTGTTGGGTATGATCACCTAAGCCATATACACATCCCTTTCTCCTACCTAATCCATCACCAAAGAGAGAAGAGAAGAAATCCTATCCATCAAAGCCCTTTTATGCAGATCCGGTTTCGACGGTTGGACCGCTCCCGACCGCCCAAAGGTCGATCGAAATCTGAACTCAAACCGGGTTTTCCGGTTTACTCACTCTGAATCTATCCGAGTCTGGGTACTGAGAGCAGATTCGGTTTTAGTCCAGTTTTCTGGGCCGAGGACCGAACTGTCCGATGTGTGAACCGGTCCAACCGAACTTAAAACCGGACCTTGCGTTTTTGGCTTAAAACGGCTAGTTTTTCTCCTTGAGTATAAATATCCCTTCTTCCAGCTTGAGTAGGTCAGGCATTCAGTTCATATCATTTCTTGAAGCTCTCTCTCTCTCCCATTGTTGAAACACAAAAGCTTGAGGATCTCCCATTCTACCCAACCAAATCCAAATCCCTTTGGTAGAAAGGAAGAGGAGGTCCCGATCTATGTTTCCACCAAGACAAAGTTCATTCCCCCTTGAGTTCATCGAGTTATCTTATTACTCTTGGGTTTGTGGGAAACCCTAGGCGGCTAGGGTCGCCCGGAGGCATTCGGCTTGTGATTTTCTCCGTGAAAAGTTTGTGAGGGTTTGGAGACTACGTTTGTTGGAGATATGCCCTAGAGGCAATAATAAATGTAGTTATTATTATATCTTTGTGTTTATGATAAATGTTTACATTCATGCTATAACGGTATTAACCGAAAACATTAATACTTGTGTGATTTCTAAACTAAATTAGAGTCCCTAGTAAAGCCTCTTTATAATACTAGCTTGTTGGTTAATAGATGATCATTGTTTCCTGATCATGAACATTGAGATGTTGTTGACAACAAGATCATATCATTAGGAGAATGGTATGATGAACATACTCCTATAGATAAGCGTAGCATAAAGATCAAGTCATTTTAATAGTTCAATTGCTATAAGATTTGTCATACATAGTAACCTAATTTCTTCGACCATGAGATCATGCTTATCACCATCACCGAAAGGATGCTTTGATGACATCAAACACCACACCGTAACTGGGTGGCTATAAAGGTGGCATTGAGTATTCGGAAAGTATGGGTTGAGACACATGGATCAAGAATGGGATTTGTCCATCCATATGACGGATAGATATACTATGGGCCCTCTCAGTGGAATGTCATCCAATTAGCTTGCAAGCATGTGACTGGCTCACAAGGGATCACATATCACGGGAACGAGAAAAGATTACTTATCAGTAACGAGGTTGAACTAGGTATGCAGAGATACCGGCGATCAAAACCTTGTATAAGTAAACTATCGTGAGACTAAGGGAAATTGGTATCGTATGTAAGTGGTTCATTCGATCGCAAAGTAATCGTAGAAATATGTTGGAGCCATATGAATTTCTAGATTCCTCTATTGGTTATTGATCGGAGAAGTGTCTCGATCATGTCCGCGTAATTCACGAACCGTAGGGAGACACACTTAAGGATTCGATGTTGTTGAGTAGTTATGTAATTATGAGAAAGAGACCGAATGTTGTCCGGAGTATCGGATGGGATCCGGATATCACGAGGAGATCCGGAATGGTCCGGAGAATAAGATTCATATAAGGAAAGTCCTGTTTCGGAGTTCGGGAATGATTCCGGTGTTTTCACCAGGAATGTTCTAGAAGGGTCTGGAAGGTCCGACACTCCGGAGGGGGAAGGGTACATGAATGTGTCATGACAATGTGGAATGGTTGCATCATGTACTAGGTCACTTTGCTGGGCAAAATAAAGAGAGAAATCAAATCCTAGTTTGAAAGTCAAACGCCAATTTGAAAAAGTCAAATCTCAAGTTTGCTTGGTGGAGGGAGAGTAGGAAACCTACTTGGGGAGGAAGTCCCCTCCCTCCACCCGCCGGCCAAGGAGGCCGAGTTGGGGGAGGACTCCCTCCTCCCAACTGGCCACCCTCCACCTATATAAGGAGGGGTAGGGCGCCCCTACCCCTCACACCTAAATCCCTAGCCCCAAGCCGCCGGCCTCCTCCAAGTCGCCGCCGCCTAGGGCCTCTAACTCGGCGAGTTAGGGTTTCCCCAAACCCTAGCCGCCGGCCAAGCCCCCCCTTGGTGCCCTCTAAACCCTATATCACCAAGGCCTCTCTCATACTCCACCATACTCGCTCCGGCTTAAGGCGAAGTGCTGCGAGATCTCCCCTCTACTTCCGACACCACGCCGTCGTGCTGCCGGAATCGCGAGGAGAGTGCTACAACCTACGCTGCTTGCTGGAACAAGGGAGAGGAAGGTCTTCATCGAGTACCGAACATGTGACCAACTGCGGAAGCGCTGCCAGAACGCAACGCCGGAAGGATCGTCTTCGCGATCTTGAGATCGGCAAGAGTACGACTACATCACCCACGAGAATCTGCTCTCGTTAACCGCTTTAGAATCTTAGAGGGTGAGTTCCTATATCGACTCATTGCTACAATCTAGTAGATAGATCTTGGCTTGTTTGTTTGCATGCGATAGAATTTTTTTGTTTTCCATGCTACGAACCCCTACAGTGGTATCAGAGCCGTGTCGATATGTAGATTTGTTGCACGAGTAGAACACAATGGTCATTATAGGCGGTGGTGTTTTTATTATCAATTGCTTTTTATGTACTTTGCATCTTGCGGTATGATGGGATGAAGCGGCCTGGGCTAACCTTACATGACACGTTCATGAGACTTGCTCCACGCTCAACATGCAACTTGTATTGCATAAGTGGCTTTGCGGGTGTATGTCCCTCCCATTATAGTATAGATCCAATTTACAATGGGCACTTGATAGTTCAAACATCAACGTTGTGGTTCTTGTTCGTAAGTTAGATCGACACTTATTGAAAGCCCCAAACCACGTAAAATATGCAAAGAAAATTATAGGCGTCTAACTTTGTTTTGTAGGGGTGTGCTGTGATGTGATATGGCCATGATTGTGATTATATATGATGTATGCAATGTCCCTTATTGTAAGTTGGCAACCAGTATGAGCCATATGGTTGTCTTTAATTTCTGTTAAGACCCGCATGTCTATTCAAAATAGTTGTAATAGTTGAAGCTGGTGGACGACAACCATGAAGCGGCGCCATTGACCTTGACACCATAACCAGTGATGATGGAGATCATGTTTGTGCTTGAAGATGGAGATCGGAAGCACAAGAAGAAAGGCCATATCATATCACATATTATGAATTGCATGTGATGTTAATCCTTTATGCATCTTGTATTGCTTAGTTAACGACGGTAGCATTATAAGATGATCCCTCAAGCACACAAATTTCAAGTTTTAAAGTGTTCATCCTTAGTAAGCACCGTTGCTAAAGCTCGTTGTTTCGAAGCACCACGTGATGATCAGGTGTGTTAGATTCTGCGAGTGTATACAACATGAGCAAGCCAGATTTGCTCATGCGGAAGCTAAGGTTTGATCTTGACGAGCCTAGCATTTACAGACATGGTCTCGGAACACGGATCACCGAAAGGTAAAGAATGAGTCATATAGTAGATATGATGAACATGTTGATTGTTCGCCATTGAAGTTACATCAACTCTCGTGATGATCGGTGTTGATGTGGTGGATTTGGTTCGTGTGATCACTAAAACAATGTGAGGGATATTGTTTTGAGTGGGAGTTCACCTAGATTAATTTAACTATTAATTAGAACTCAGTTTGTCATAAACTTAGTCTAAACTATTGCAAATATGTTGTAGATCAATGGCGGCCCCTACCATCAATTTTAATGCGTTCCTAGAGAAAAAAAAGTTGAAAAACAATGGAAGCAACTTCGTGGATTGGTTCCGCAATTTGAGGATTGTCCTCAATGCTGGTAATTTGACCTATGTGCTGGATGCACCGCTGGGTGACCCGCCTGCAGCTACTACTACCGATGAAGTAAAGAATGTTTACCTTACTCGGAAGAATCAATACTCCACAGTTCAGTGTGCTATCTTGTATGGTTTGGAATCGGAGCTTCAGAAAAGGTTTGAGAACCATGACCCACATGATATTGTCCGTGAACTCAAAATGATATTTGAGGCTCACGCGGCAGTTGAGAGTTACGAGGCTTCTAAAAAGTTCTTTAACTGCAAGATGGAAGAGGGCAGCTCCGTCAGTGAGCATGTGCTTAAGATGTCTGGGCACACAAACAAACTCCAAAGTTTGGGTATATTAATTCCTAATTCTTTGGGGATTCACCGTGTCCTCCAATCACTACCACCAAGTTACAAGAACTTTGTGATGAACTACAATATGCAAAACATGGACAAGACGTTTCGAGAACTCTTCTCCATGTTGAAATCTGCAGAAGTGGAGATCAAGAAAGAGCACCAAGTGTTGTTGGTCAATAAGACCACCAAATTCAAGAAAGGAAAGTCCAAGCAAAAGGGAAACTTCAAGAAGGGCGGTAAGAAAGTTGCCGCGCCGGCGAAGAAGACCAAGGCTGGGCCTAAGCGTGATACTGAGTGTTTTCTTGCAAGGAGAAGGTCCTTTGAGCGGAATTGCCCAAAGTACTTGGCGGTTGAAGAACAACAACATCAAGAAGAAAGGTATATCCGATATGCATGTTATTGATGTGTATCTCACTAATACCGTAGTAGTGCTCGGGTATTTGATCTTGGTTCGGTTGCTCATATTTGTAACTCAAAGCAGGTCTTTGCGAATAAACGGAAGCTAGCGAAGAATGAGGTGACGATGCGTGTTGGAAATGGATCAAAGGTTGATGTGATCGCGGTCGCCACGCTACCTCTTCATCTACCATCGGGATTAGTTTTATACTTAAATAATTGTTATTTGGTGCCTGCGTTGAGCATGAACATTATATCTGGATCTTGTTTATTGCGAGACGGTTACTTGTTTAAATCCGAGAATAATGGTTGTTCGATTTATATGAGTAATATGTTTTATGCACATGCACCTTTGATAGATGGTCTATTCTTATTGAATCTCGATAGTGTAAATACACATATTAATAACATTGAAGCTAAACGTTTGAAATTGAGCGATAACTCGACCTATATCTGGCACTGTCGTCTTGGTCACATTGGAGTGAAGCGTATGAAGAAACTCCATTCCGATGGACTTCTTCAATCACTTGACTTCGAATCACTTGAAAGATGCGAAGCATGTCTGATGGGTAAAATGACTAAGAATCCATTTTCTGGTATGATGGAGCGAGCTACGGACTTATTGGAAATCATACATACCGATGTGTGTGGTCCAATGAGTGTAGCATCG
This sequence comes from Avena longiglumis, assembly GCA_030063025.1. NCBI lineage: Eukaryota > Viridiplantae > Streptophyta > Magnoliopsida > Poales > Poaceae > Avena > Avena longiglumis. Next base: position 80,272,613 of record CP125978.1, read on the forward strand.
CGCGGTGGTTATCGTTATGTTCTTACCTTCACGGATGATTTGAGTAGATATGGGTATATCTATTTCATGAAACATAAGTCCGAAACTTTCGAGAAGTTTAAGGAATTTCAAAGTGAGGTAGAGAATCAACGTAACAAGAAGATTAAATTTCTACGATCTGATCGTGGAGGTGAATATCTAAGTTACGAGTTTGGCGAGCATTTGAAGAAATACGGAATACTTTCACAATTGACAACGCTGGGAACACCACAGCGAAATGGTGTGTCCAAACGTCATAATTGAACTCTCTTAGATATGGTTCGATCTATGATGTCACTTACAGATTTACCGCTATCATTTTGGGGTTATGCATTAGAAACAGCCGCATTCACTTTAAATAGGGCACCATCTAAATCCGTTGAAACGGCACCGTATGAATTATGGTTTGGGAAGAAACCTAAATTGTCGTTCCTTAAAGTTTGGGGTTGCGAAGCTTATGTAATGAAGTTACAGCCGGACAAGCTTGAACCCAAAGCGGAAAAATGCGTCTTCATAGGATACCCAAAGGAAACTATTGGGTATACCTTCTATCATAGATCCGAGGGCAAAATCTTCGTTGCCAAGAATGGATCCTTTCTAGAGAAGGAATTTCGCTCGAAAGAAGTGACTGGAAGGAAGGTAGAACTCGATGAGGTTGTTGAACCTTCTCTCGAACTTGCGAGTAGCGCAGCACCGGAAGTAGTTCCTGTGGCGCCTACACCAATAAGAGAGGAAGCTAATGATAATGATCATGAAACTTCGGTTGAAGTTGCTACAGAGCCTCGCAGGTCAACGAGAACTCGTACCACTCCTGATTGGTATGATCCCGTTATGAGTGTCATGTTGGTGGACAACATCGATGACCCTGCGACATATGAGGAAGCGATGATGAGCCCAGATTCCAATAAATGGCAAGAAGCCATGAAATCCGAGATTGGATCCATGTACGAAAACCAAGTATGGACTTTGGTGTACTTACCGGATGGCCGGAAGGCTGTCGAGAACAAATGGATTTTCAAGAAGAAAACAGATGTTGATGGTAATATTACTTTCTATAAAGCTCGACTTGTCGCAAAAGGGTTTTGACAAATTCAAGGAGTTGACTACGATGAGACTTTCTCACCAGTAGCGAAGCTAAAGTCTGTGAGGATTATGTTAGCAATCGCTGCATATTAAGATTATGAGATATGTCAGATGGATGTCAAAACGGCGTTCCTCAATGGAGACATTGATGAAGAGTTGTATATGATGCAACCCAAAGGTTTTGTCGATCCTAAAGATGCTAACAAGGTATGCAAACTTCAACGGTCCATATATGGATTGAAGCAAGCATCTCGAAGTTGGAATCAACGTTTTGATAAGGTAATCAAAAGTTTTGGTTTTATACAAACTTATGGAGAAGCTTGTATTTACAAGAAAGTGAGTGGGAGCTCTGTAGCATTCTTAATATTATATGTAGATGACATATTGTTGATTGGGAATGATGTAGACCTTCTTAATAGTGTCAAGGATTATTTGAATAATAATTTTTCAATGAAAGATCTTGGCGAAGTAGCTTACATATTAGGCATAAAGATTTTAGAGATAGATCGATACGCCTAATATCATTGTCACAAAGTACATATTTGGACAAAGTTCTAAAGAGGTTTGGAATGGATGATAGCAAGAAAGGGTTCTTGCCCATGTTGCCCAATACGACCTTGAGTAAAACTCAAAGTCCTGAAACGACAGAAGATAGAGAAAGGATGAGTAAAACTCCCTATGCCTCAGCCATAGGATCTCTAATGTATGACATGCTATATACTAGACCCGACATTGCATATGTTGTTAGTTTGACTAGCAGATATCAAAGTGATCCAGGAGTGGATCATTGGATAGCGGTAAAAAACATCCTTAAGTACTTGAGAAGAACTAAGGATATGGTTCTTTCTTATGAAGGTGTTGAACAACTCGTTGTTAATGGTTACACCGATCCGGATGATTCTAAATCTCAATCTGGATACGTATTTACTTTGAATGGTGTAGCAGTTAGCTGGAGGAGTGCAAAGCAAAGCGTTGTGGCGAGATCTTCAACTGAATCAGAATACATAGCTGCTTCGGAGGCTTCACAAGAAGCGATATGGATGAAGGAGATCATTACAGAGCTCGGTGTGGTTCCAAGTGCGCTGGACCCAATGTCTATCTACTGTGATAACATGGGCGCCATAGCAAATGCGCAAGAACCAAGGTCACACAAGAAGCTGAAGCACATCAAGCTACGTTTTCACGCTATTCGAGAACATTTTCAAGATGGTGACATAAAGATTTGCAAAGTACACACAGATCTGAATGTGGCGGATCCGTTGACTAAACCTCTCCCGAGGGCAAAACATGACCAACACCAAACTGCCATGGGTGTTCGGTATATTACCATGTAATATAGATTAGTTGACTCTAGTGCAAGTGGGAGACTGTTGGAGATATGCCCTAGAGGCAATAATAAATGTAGTTATTATTATATCTTTGTGTTTATGATAAATGTTTACATTCATGCTATAACAGTATTAACCGAAAACATTAATACTTGTGTGATTTGTAAACTAAATTAGAGTCCCTAGTAAAGCCTCTTTATAATACTAGCTTGTTGGTTAATAGATGATCATGGTTTCCTGATCATGAACATTGAGATATTGTTGACAACAAGATCATATCATTAGGAGAATGGTATGATGGACATACTTCTATAGATAAGCGTAGCATAAAGATCAAGTCATTTTAATAGTTCAATTGCTATAAGCTTTCTGATACATAGTAACCTAATTCCTTCGACCATCAGATCATGCTTATCACCATCACCGAAAGGATGCTTTGATGACATCAAACACCACACCATAACTGGGTGGCTATAAAGGTGGCATTGAGTATTCAGAAAGTATGGGTTGAGACACATGGATCAAGAATGGGATTTGTCCATCCATATGACGGATAGATATACTCTGGGCCCTCTCGGTGGAATGTCATCCAATTAGCTTGCAAGCATGTGACTGGATTACAAGGGATCACATATCATGGGAACGAGAAAAGAGTACTTATCAGTAACGAGGTTGAACTTGGTATGCAGAGATACCGACGATCAAAACCTCGGATAAGTAAACTATCGCAAGACAAAGGGAAATTGGTATCGTATGTAAGTGGTTCATTCGATCGAAAAGTAATCATAGAAATATGTGGGATCCATATGAATTTCCAGATTCCTCTATTGGTTATTGATCAGAGAAGTGTCTCGATCATGTCCGCGTAATTCATGAACCGTAGGAAGACACACTTAAGGATTCGATGTTGTTGAGTAGTTATGGAATGATGAGAAAGAGACCGAATGTTGTTCGGAGTCTCGTATGGGATCCGGGATATCACGAGGAGATCCGTAATGGTCCGGAGAATAAGATTCATATAAGGAAAGTCCTGTTTCGGAGTTCGGGAATGATTCCGGTGTTTTCACCAGGAATGTTCTAGAAGGGTCTGGAAGGTCCGACACTCCGGAAGGGGAAGGGTACATGAATGTGTCATGACAATATGGAATGGTTGCATCATGTACTAGGTCACTTTGCTGGGCAAAATAAAGAGAGAAATCAAATCCTAGTTTGAAAGTCAAATGCCAATTTGAAAAAGTCAAATCTCAAGTTTGCTTGGTGGAGGGAGAGTAGGAAACCTACTTGGGGAGGAAGTCCTCCTCCACCCCTCGCCAAGGAGGCCGAGTTGGGGGAGGACTCCCTCCTCCCAACCGGCCACCCTCCACCTATATAAGGAGGGGTAGGGCGCCCCTACCCCTCACACCTAAAACCCTAGCCCCAAGCCGCCGGCCTCCTCCAAGTCACCGCCGCCTAGGGCCTCTTCTAACTCGGCGAGTTAGGGTTTCCCTAAACCCTAGCCGCCGGCCAAGCCCCCCCTTGGTGCCCTCTAAACCCTAGATCACCAAGGCCTCTCTCATACTCCACCATACTCGCTCCGGCTTAAGGTAAGGCAAAGCCCTGCGAGATCTCCCCTCTACTTCCGACACCACGGTCGTCTTTGCGGAATCGCGAGGAGAGTGCTCGACCTCCATTTTCTTTGGAACAAGGAGAGGAAGGTCTTCATCGAAAATTTAACGATGTGACCATTCAGGAAGCGCCGAACGCAGCCGGAAGGATCGTCTTCGTGATCTTGAGATCGGCACGAGTACGACTACATCACCCACGTTAATCTGCTCTCGTTAACCGCTTTGGAATCTTAGAGGGTGAGTTTCTCTATCGACTCGTTGCTACAATCTAGTAGATAGATCTTGGCTTGTTTGTTTGCATGCGATAGAATTTTTTTGTTTTCCATGCTACGACCCCCTACAACCTTAAAGTCTACCACGAGTAAGTGAGCTATTCCTTCGTGGGATAGGCTCGGAGAAGAAGGTGAGCCTTCGTGACGCGTGAGGAATCCTTCGTGGAACAACCTCACACCTCTCCAACGTGACGTAGCCCCTTTCCCAAAGGTGGTGAACACGGGAATACATCTTCGTCTCCGCGTGCTTCGGTTATTCCTTAACCGATCTCTTACTTGTGTTGCTTACCTTGTGATAGCCTTTGAGCTTGAAGTATCTTGTACATCATCTAGTTTGCCTCACCTAGTTTGTATTTAGGCTCACTTATATTCCGCAAAACCTAAAACTTGCAAGAGATTATAAAGAATTTTGTAGAAACCTATTCACCCCCCTCTAGGTTAACCATCTTACACTTTCACATATGTCGTGTCCTTTCTTTTTTATTCATATTTTGTATATACATGTCAATGTGATTGCTCTTTTTCCTTTGTGATTTAATTTCATATATGTGCTACTATTCAGTATGGTTTCCTGGATATTTCTGTAAGCAGGCGCACTCATTCACTCTTAACAAGTTTGCAATAACGTCCTCATTTTTTTGCTTGATAATGTATATATGTTACTTGAATTATTAAAGAAATGTCAGCTGTTAAAATAGGCTCTTAACAAGTTTGCAACAACGTCCTCATTTTTTTGCTTGATAATCTATATATGTTACTTGAATTATTAAAGAAATGCCAGCTGTTAAAATAGGCTCGATTTTCTCCCTCAATGAATTATTAAACCCTGATGGTGTGGCACCGCCTCAATTCAAAGATCCTACAACCATGTCTTATATCAGGTTTTCCTTTTGAATTATGCACTTCACTTTTTCTAAAGACGTGTGTTTTATTGTCAAGTGGAATAAATAGTTTGATTATTCTGCATGGTCACAATTTTCTTGCTAGCAAATTTAGCATCAACAATTGTTTGAGGTCTTTTCAGACCACGAATAGGTTTCTTAGCCTCATATATATGTACCTTTTTGTTTTATCTTAGTGTAGATGGCACAAACTTCTTATTGTTCCGGACTTCGGTTTTCAAATGCCGTAATAGGTCCGCCACACGGGTACACTCTATTCACTTGCTCTTTGCATGGACTTTTGTTTGTTTACTCTTGCAATTATGAAAGAAAAAATACCAAAGTAGATAAGAAATATATTTCGCTTGCACTGCAGATGAGTGAAGACAATTCAAATTTTAGCCTCAACTTTTTGGTCACTACCAATAACCTGAAGGAGTATATCTGTACGAGTGGATTCATCAATGTCAGAAAGGTTGTATTACAATTTATAGTTTTTTCTCACAACAGCGATCATTCTTATAACTCAACGCTCACAAGTGTATTATCTCAGGAAGTTCTCATTCTTGGCTAACATGACATGTTTTTGATATATATGTAGAGCACGAATGAAGTAGATTAATGAGCTGTACATAAATGACATGCAATGATTTATATTATCATCATCCTCTGCTTCTCTTTGAGTTTGTATGTTCTACATGATTTTCATGTGTCATATATGATACATCTAATTCATCTACATTTTCTTTTTAATGCAATTCCCAAACTGCTCTATTGGATGTCTCTTTGATTGACAATTCATAAACATTTTTATGAACCATATTTTCCCGCAGCAACGTGCGCGGAATTATCTAGTTTTGATTTGGAACAAAGTACCCATATAGCTACATAAGAACTGTTTACTTCATTTGTTTTATAATTTTTATCATGGTTTTAGTTTATTGCGGAACGGGAGGAGTAGCTTCGGGCTAGGTATGCAGGTGGATGTCCACCAGACCATACATGCATGTCCGTCTAATCCAATTTTTCTAATCCCATAATCACTTGCTCAGTATTACTCCAAATCGTTTTTTAACTTTACATGCAGTGGGGTCCTCCTCGTCCGATGGACTATCCGCTGGTATCTCTACTTTCGCCGGTATGCAAAAGACCATTACGCAATGGCCGGATCATCCATAAGAGCACTTGTTCCCTCAAATCGTGTTGCCACGTGTCAATGATGAGTGGCCCCACATGGAAGGAATCCGCATCAAGGTCCATATGCACTGTCTTCACCACAAGCAACAACTCGCAGCTCACTACAGGAATGACGCTGTGTGCCGACGGCCACCGGGCCAGGCCAGCCCAGCTTCCGAGCCCTCGGCGTAGCGCAACCGTCGACGTAGAGACAGGTACGCCGAGGGTGACCGTCGGCGTAACGTAGCCGTCGGCGTACGGGGTGGCCAGGTGGCACTAGACAGGCCAGGCCGTCGGCGTACGGACCGCGCCGTTAGCTGGCCGTGTAACGGCGACGAAGCTTTCGCCGACCGCTAATACGCCGAGGGGCCCGCCTCGGCCGTCGGCATAGTTCTACGCCGACGGCCAGTTTTGCTCCGCCGAGGGGGCTACGCCGACGGCAGCCCTCGGCGTAGCGTATGCCGACGGCAAAGCGGGCTACGCCGAGGGCTTTTTGCCGTCGGCCTAGCCGTCGCATCCTGTAGTGGCTTCGGGATATTGGGAGCTTCTGAACGACCCTCGCCGGCTTTGTACGCTCCTGTTGTACATCCCCGACCATGTTGTCGTCCGGTGGTGAAGCTAGCGCACAGTACTATTGGGTTCAACTCCATTGATCATGGTATAGTCTTTCACTAAAAGTCGGTGTGTGACTAATCGAGTGAAGGATTTGGCAAGCATTGGGTTCATTTGCACCCAATCAATGTGTATGCCAACTCCGCCATTGCTATTGTCTCGAGACCCTCTCCACTTCCTTGACAATGCTAGCTCCTTACCCAGCACCGACAAACTCCCTTGGCAAACAAGTTGCTCAGCGACAAGGTTTTGGCAATTTTCGCTTAGTCGTATCCTTCCTGGCATCTGCTGGAAATTCAAGAGCTGAACCGGAATGGCTTTACAGGCCCGTTGCTTGACTTCAGCCGCCTATGGAGTCTCAGGGTGGTCGATGTTTGACACAGTTGCCTGTTGCCTCATTGTCATTGGTCGTGTCGGCGTCGCTAGTTCGATTAGGAGATTTCGGCACATTATTTATCAAGCACAACTTATTCAAAGTGATCTTCGGGAGCTTTCAGTTTCCCTCGTCATGAGCACCACACAGCGTTTCGCTTCCTGGAGATTTTGCAGCGAGCCGGAAGGAGAATGGAAGGGAAATACCATACACTTGACATTTTCCCTACTCCCTCATTTTAGAAAACATACGACCAAATATGGTGATGGGAGGAGGCGATGGAAGGAGGCATTTTTAAGAAAAACGATACGGATCCTCCGGGGATAACGCCTCGTAATCCCTCGGGTCGCTCGCGTGCCGATTCGTGGCAGGTCTCACCCACACGTTTATCTTATCCCTTCCTTTTTCTTTCCCAAATTGCTATCCTCAATCTTCTCGTGTATTTCTCCGTGCTTCTCCCGTTGTCACACGCGCTCGGCTGCCGCGCCCTTCTGCTTCCACGTGTCGCTGCCGTGCTCCCCGCTGCTCCCGTGTGTCGCCGTCGCCCTAGCCGCGTGTGCTCCCTCCCCTATCTCCCCCGAGGAAACTCACAGTTGCTCTGCTGCCCGCAGCCATGCAGCGCCGCCATGGCCTGGTTACCGGCGCTCCTACTTCTCCACCCAGCGGGCATCCTCCCCAGCGGTCGTCGCTCCCGACGTCCCCCTCCTCCACAAGCATGCACCATAAACCAACATTACGGCCTTGAGGACAACGTGAATTCATTGGACATACGTGTTGCAGGTGGCTTTGAGGGACGTCTCACCGACGGGAGAAGGCGTTGCTCCCATAGGTGAGCGGTGTTGCTTTCTGAGACGAACAAAGTTGCTACCGAAGGTGCTACCATAGTTTAGACATCTTGCTACTTTTTTTTAGGGAAACAGTCAGGACTCTGTCCTGCTGTGAACTTTATTAATTAAATAATAGTTACATCGTCAATTAACAAAGCAACAATAAAATCCGGCGCTTCATCTACCCAAACATAAGGGAGTGATCCTGTCTCTCTCGCTAAGCAATCTACAACCCCATTGACCGGTTAATCTACAACCCCATTGACCGGTTTTGTTGATTTTATGTATGTCTTTGCTACGAGCATTTTGCTACTTTAGCATATTATTTGTGCTATGTATTTGTATATTTTTTACTTTGTGCAATTTTTTTGCTACAACCAATCTTCATGGTTTTGCTACGAGGTCTCCGACAATGTCCCTTGCTATATTAGATTATACTTTTTGCTACAATCGTTTTGTGTTTTTGCTACGATAGCGTAAATTGTTTGCTACGAGGTCTTCGACGATATTTTTTCCGGTGAGAGTCTCCGGCGAAGTCGGTTTTGCTACACTAGGATTTTTTTTTGCTACACGGTCTTTGGCGAGGTCTAGTCTGTTTTTGTATTTTCCGAGTCAAACCATTTTTGCTACAAACGAGTTTATATATAGCAAAAACGGGAGCGTTTATAGCAAAAGCAGAATAAAATGATGGAAATTATATCTAACCGTCGACCTGGCAAAATCGAACGGCTAGGGACCCGGAGATGGAAAGTTTCCATCTCGGAAGATGCCTAGCATTGTCCATTCATTAATGCTATACGTACGGGGAAAATACTTACCGACCGATGTGGAATTTCAAGATGGAGAACTGCAGTGTGGGGACGGGACACATGTGATTACACGGGGTGAACTCAAATTGCTGCATGTTGGCCTTGCTGTCAGTTCTCCAGTATAGAGAACTCTGCCACGCAGGACCGGTTCGTAGATTTTGGGGGCTCTAGAAAAATATGAAATCAAGGGCCCCTTGTTTAACGTGTCAGATATTTCTTAGGTTCAAGGGGGGCAATGCCCCCTACTCAAAAAAGTTAGAGATATATTTAATATTTATGCTAAACTTTTAAAGAGTACTCAAAATTTATCATGATTAGCATTCTTAGGCGTCTCAACAATGCATGCAACCTCCGCCACTGGTTCACACATAAAATACTTAAAATATTAGTATTTTGTAAAAGATATTATTGTAATGCAATAGTAAATTAAATAATATGTACACTTGATATATCCATGATCTTTGAAATCTCGGTGAAGACATTCGAAACCACTTATTTCTATTGATAGAGCGAACTATATATCATGATAGTTATTTCATCAATTTCTACTTGTGTACATATGCATACAAGATGAGGGCAAGTAGAATTATTGTTGGAAATCATAAGAGAGTTGTGCGATTGATAAATATACTCGCGAACTTGTAAAGGAATGTGAGGACCGGTGTTATTCTTCACATTTAGGGAGACCAACAAAATAATGTCATCAAGTAAAAATATTCTATAATATTAAAGTATATATTTTTTTTGAGAAATATGAGTAAAAGTAGTCATGCTAGGCTATAGCTTAAACCATCTATATTCTTTTTTTAGACAACCATTTATATTTTCAAAAATTATTGTACACTGCTAAACGTAAAAAATATTAGACAAATATGGATATATAGATAAATCATGGGCCAGGGCCCCTAGACCATGGGGGACCAGGGTGTGCCCCTCTTACCCTCCATGTGGGTCGGCCCTGCTGCTAGGCTGCCACCGTCAGCCAGCATGCGTCTTAGTCGAGCCCTTGGTCGTCAGCGTCGCAGATGACCCGTCCGTCGGCGATGTGCACTACTAGGAAAAAGATTGTTCGTGGCGCACCTGAAAAGCCCATCCGTGACGCTGCGGCTAAAAAGTGCCCGTAGTGCACTACCAGGTGCGTCACGGTTATATGAGGATAGGCGTAGCGCACTACCAGGTGCGCCACGGGTAGGGGTACAGGTGCGCCACGGATGTGTTTTTGAAAAAACAAAAAAATGCAAACAACACCCTCGTTTTGAATTGCAAAAGCAATCGGGTCCAGAAATCGCCACCATCGCGTCGCCTCGCCGGAGCAGTGGCCGTGGCCACGACCTACCACCGCAGGGATGTGCGGGAGGCCGTGACCGTGCTAGTCCTTGTCGACATCGAGGCAGGAGGAGGAGGTGCGTCGGGAGATACAGTCGGAGGTGGACGGAGGTATGGTCGGAGGAGGTGGTGGCGGCGACGGCTGGAGGATGTGTGGTCGGAGGAGGCGACTGCGATGGCTGAAGGAGCTGGTTCCCGTGGTCGTCCTTGGTCGGAGGAGGCAGAAGCGAGGAGAAGGAGAAGAGGGAGGAAGAGAAGAGGAAGAGAAGAAGAGAGGGAGGAAGGAAGAAGAGAGGAAGGAAGAGAAGAGGAAGGAATTAAGAAGAGATGGAGGAAGAGAAGAGGAAGAGAAGAACGGAGGGAGGAAGGAAGAGAGGGAGAGAAGGGGGTAGGTGGGCGGGGTGCTGATTCGAATTTCGAATCCCGCCCAACTTACTCGTGGCGCACTAGGTGGTGGTGAGCTACGGGTAAGTTGCCTCAATTTTTTCCTGCAGCAAAAAATCTTGTTTTTGCTATAACTTTTTACTCTTTACAAATTTTGAGATTCTAAAAAATCGCTAAATGACCTAAAGGGGTTGCAAGCGGATCTGCAATCTCGTTCTGGTCATTTTGGTATATTATACGTTTTTTTTCGATATCGCGTGCAAAAGTTACGGCCGTTTTACTGTGGTATGACTTTTTTTGCAGAAAAAGTCGAAATTCATATTTGTTAATTTTTTTAGAAACTAGACCATATTATCTACCTAAATATGAAAATATTTTATTTTTTGAAGTGTTTTTTTTTACAAAGCTAAAAAAGCGATCCACGGGGGAGGGGGTGGATTTGGTGTAGGCCCCGTAGCGCACTAGGTCAAGGTGCGCTACGGCTAAGTTTCACATCCGTAGCGCACCTTGATATAGTGCGCTACGGGTATGTGTGTTGCGGCCACCTGTGCCTTGGCCCACACATAGTCGTGGCGCACCTCCCCCATGTGCGCCACGCTTACGGCAATTAGCCGTAGGGCACCTGTAGACAGTGCGTCACGCCTATTTTATCTGTGGGGCACCACTAGCACGTGCGCCACGGATATATGGATTACCTATAGCCGTTTTACTAGTAGTGGTGGTTTTCCAACACGGACAACGCGCCCTCCTAAGAGCGTGTCGTCGCCGTTGTGGAGGACGTCGAACTCGGCCGCTCCGACCCCTCTACTGTTGCGCACATCCAGCCCTCCAGCAGACTTAGAAACAGAACAACAAATTTTAGGTCACCGCATGCGTGCAAGAGCAAGCAGTTTCTATTCCACGCGTAGAGACGTGTTAGCGCGTAGGCTATTCCGTACGTAGGTCTAGCATTAGTGAATTAACGATGCGATTTGGTTACTCATTTATCTTCCCAACTCAAACGTATTGAACCATTTAGTATAAAGGGTTAAAATGGGTTAACCATTAGGTTATTAGGTTAAAAATGGTTAACCATTGGTTATTAAGCAGTCCCGTCTTCAAGATTTGGGGTGCGGCTGAAAAGATGGAGCCTGATTTTTGTTCAAACTCAATAACTAGTAAAATAAAATCATATGTTCACTAATTATATAACTTTAGAATATGTTATTTCATACTACATTGTTAAGAAATTTATTATAAAAGAGTAAATATAACACTAAAGTTGTAAATGAACCTCATCCCTCCGGTATTTTTGAAATAAAACCTTTAATTATATCTTTATAATTAATCTTCTCCCATATACCATTCGCGAGTACTATTGTCGTCAATCCATTGAGTCTTTCTTGTGTCATAGTAGAACGCATATAGGATTTCAACAACTTGAGTAAAGACAAGCACCTTTCCACAAATGCAACAGTAACAGAATGGTTAACAAAATTCTGTATGCAATATTAACAAAAGGATAAAAACAGCGTGTCTCCAAAAACTTCAGAATATCAAGCGGATCCATAAATTTATCAAGTAAATCCCGGATAAAAATCAATTCTGCCATACGAGCAAGTCATACCATGTACTCATATTTATGACATGTTCCCTACTAGTTTCATGCTCTTTGAAAGTACAAAGAAAGTCTCCTAGAGGGGGGGGGGGGTAAATATGATTTTAAAATTATTACGGTTTAGGCTCAAGTAAATGCGGAATAAAACTAATGTTTAATTTATTGAGCACAAAACCTAGCCACTAAGATCACCTAAGTGCACCAACAACCTATACTAAGCAATACAAACAACAAGGTGATAGCAAGATATAAAAACTTCAAGCACGATGGCTATCACAATGTAAAGTGCATAAGTAAAGGGCTCGGTTGAGAGATAACCGATGGACGCGGAGACGAAAATTTGTTTTCCGAAGTTCACTTCCAAAAAAGCTACGTCTCCGTTGGAGAGGTGCGATGGCGCAATACTCTCCGAACGCCACAAATGGCTCACCTCGAGGTGTGGTGGATCAATTCTCACCCAACGACACACAAGGCCTCACCCCGGATGCGGAAGCACGCAACTCACCGACGCCACAAAAGGCTCACTCTATTCTCCCGAGTGCGCACCACAAAAGGCGGGCACTCCCTCCACTATGGGACGCTTGAGGGCGGTCACTGAACCCATACAAGATTGGGGTTTACTCCACAACTCAATTGGAGGCTTCCAACAACAAAGTCACAAAAAGCTACAATGTCATAAAAGGCCAACAAAGCCACAAGAGGCTACAAGACCACAAAAGGTCAACAATCCAACCACACAACCGTCAAGGGTTCCAAGAACCCAAGAGTAACAAGCCCACAAGCTTGTACTCGCCGAATCTCCGAGGAGAATTCAAACCTATGCAACAAATGCAAGGGCAAGTCCTTCACTCCCAAATTCCAACAAAGCTACAAAAGCTATTGGGGGAATAAGGGAGGAAGAACACAAGAGGAGAACACAAAACTCTCCAAGATCTAGATCCCAATGATTCCTTCATAAAGAAGGGGTTTAGCTTGGGGGATTGTAGATCTAGATCTCCTCTCTCAAATCCCTCAAAAAGATGCAAGAATCATAGGAAGGGAAAGGGAGAGGGAAAGCTTCTTCAAGGTCAACAATGGAGGAGAGGGAAAGCCAAGAACCAAGAAGAAAAGCTGGTGCCCATGAAGAGGAAGAGGAGCCCCTTTTAACGGGCTCCCAGATCTGCCCGTTATGGGCATTCACGACCCCTGGCCAGAACTTCCGGTGGGAGCCCTGAAGTTCCTGTGGCACACAGCCAACGGTCAAAAACTGCGATGCGAGAGACTGAAAACGCGAGTCCTGGTCGGAACTTCTGCTGGTCCATCGGAACTTCCGGTGGGAGCTGAATTTCCGGTGGAAGTTCCGACAGAAGTTCCATCAAATAGACACATACAAAACAAAAGGTTACTGAACGTGAGCGGAACAAGGGCCGGATTTTCAATCGGTACTTCCAGTGGCAACTAGGCCCGAGCGAAACTTCCGGTCCCTGGCCGGAACTTCCGGTGGGGGCGGTATTACCCGAACCAAATTCCGTCAAATACAACAAACCAAATAGAGAGGATACAGTACGTGAGCGGAAGAAGAACCGGAAGTTCCGGTGAGGATACAGTACGTGAGCGGAAGAAGAACCGGAACTTCCACCGGAACTTCCGGCGGCAAAATGCCCTAGCGGAACTTCCGGTCAAGGAAATTCCAGAAACCAGAAATGCAATAACTTTCGCATCCGAACTCCAAACAAGATGAAACCAATTTTGTTGGAAAGATAACGACAAATACCATGAATATATATATATATATATATATATGTGTGTGTGTGTGTGTGTGTGTGTGTGTGTTATCCCCTAAGGTGTGGAGCCAGAAAACTCGCAAGATAAAAAAACGCAAAAAGATATGCAAGGGAAATCCTTAGACGATGAACTAAAGCTTGTTATGATGATGGCCACAAGCTCTAGATCCTCTCATGGACAAGAACCAAATAACAACCAAGAAAGATGATGCTATGAATGCAAAGGTTTGAGCTCTCTCCGAAGGATGCAAACGAGACACCCGCTTGAGATCCCCTCTTGATAGTACGGCTATCTATCCTAAACCCGGTCTCCCAACTAACAACACGAGACCGGAAAAAGCGAAGCCCTATCAAGAACATACATTTGCCTTGAGCATCCCACTTAAACTTGATGTAGACCGTCTTGTTCTTCTATAGTGAGAACACCTTTCTTGTTTGCTCTTTCTTGACGAAGATGAAGACCGGCAAATTGCTCCCCCATACTCCATGGGGAAACCTCTTCTTTGAACTTGTCTTCATCACTCCATGAACATGAGGATGGCAAGCTTCAAGCATGAGATCTTCTAGATATGGCTCATCTTGAGCTTGCCCTTCTTCATCCCTTCTTGAGGTTGATCCATCTTGATGCAACTCTTTGCACTTGTCTTGATCAATCTTCAAGCTCCTTCTTTCTTCATGATTCCAATGGCATAAAGCCTTTGGACATTTCTTCATACCTTAAGACCAACACATGGCCCAAGTGATGCCAATGGACAAACCTACAAGTGAAACTCAATTTATACATTAGTACATGGAGATTGTTATTAATTACCAAAACCACACATGTGGGCATACATGCCCTTTCACTCTTGAAGTCTACTGCTAAGATGTATCCAGTCACTAAGATGTATCCAGTCGCTGAAACCCTCATTTGCTAATTATCCTTTCACAATTCCCTTCCGTAATAATTTGCAGCAAAAATTTATTTTGCCAATCTCTTTACCGTAAACAAGCCACTCTCTATCACATGTTTCTCCATTTGGGAGAACTCTATTGTATGCGATGCAGAAAATCTTCTAGATAATTTATCTCTAGGACCATGTTCAATAAACATGTCACTTTTAGAGCAACTCTAACCGAAACCTCAAATCCAGTTAGAGGAGCAAACATTCGGTTTTTAGTCCTCTAAACCGCCTATAGCCAAACCCCTATTGTCGTTATTAGAGGATAAAAAAAATAGGAACGGGCCTCCGCGGCGTCTACAACCCCGGCTCCTAAAAAATCTCCACCCACCCCGACCACCCCTGCAACCCCGCCGTGCCGCATCTTTGCCGGATTCAACTCCGGTGACCGGCCCACCGACCACCCGCTGCCACCCCCGCGTCCCCTGAGCCCCCGCCGACCCTCCTGAGCTTCTCCGGCTTGTCGCTGCTGTTTGTACCCGTCGGAATCGACCCGCGTGACCAAGGGTTTCTGCCGCCACCGGCATCGCCGATTCAACGGAACCAAGCCTCGCTGTCGACGCGTTTCGGCCGGATCCACTCGCCGCTCCCTCCGGTATGTCTTCGTCCTCCCTCCCCCCTCCCCTCGCTCGGATCTTGCTGGTTTTGTGCCTCCGCCGATGAGAAGACGCTCGGTGGGGAATGCACCAGCGCAGGTGGTGTCTTCCTCCTCCCATTCAGCTCCAGCAGCCTCTAGGTGAATTTGCACTACTTCATAGATGAATTTTGCAAGGAAATACCATGAATTTTATGTGTTTATTCAAACTTTACATTTTGTTGGAATTTAGCTCTATGGTGAAACCCAAGAAGAGAGCATATCCTCCATGTGGACGGAGGATGAAGATGATCGTCTCTACTTTGCGTACCATCATCAAACTCGAGTTGACAAGGCATTGCTACTTGACAATCAAGATGTTCAAACATTTGAATAATTTTGGAGACAACTTCATGTAGCAGTGTGTTACTCGCGTCAAACATTTGAGTAATTTTGGCGGAATTGGAACTGCTAGCGGGCGTTGCAGGCGTTGCAAGAGAGAATTTGTCTAGAGAACTGACCTCCTGATTCTCTAGAGAGAATTTGTGGAAGAGGTTGAAGCTTGAAATCGGATCCTTATACGGATGATCCTAGCAGTTTAGGTTCATTCTCTTCCATCACTCTCCCAAGATTTGTTGGCTTACGGCCAGTACTATAACAATGGAAATAACTGTGTCAAGAAGTGATATCATATAGTAGTACATCCGGATTTTGTACTGCTATCTATTGGTAGACATAATACAGTGTTAACTGGAATCGCAACCTTAACTGATTGATGGAACTAAATGGTTGAACAGAAGCTTACCATGGCTTAGACTGATGCTGACAGTCACTTTCCTCGCGGACGACTTCCTTCAGTGCCTCTCGGCGTCCATACCGAGTCAGCTTCTCTTCACCCAGAGCTCCCCGTCGTTCGTGTCGGTCCTCGCGTCCTCCGTCAGGAACCCCATGTTCCTCACGCCGGGGACCGTGCGGCCGCTCTGCATCGTCACGCCGACGAACACGTCGCACGCCCAGGCCGCCGTCTGCGGCGCCCGGCTGCAGTTGAGCTTCGGGAACACGGGCGCTGCGAAGGCGACCAGGGAGGAACGGCGGCGGGAGAGGTCGCGAAGGATTGGGCGGCGGTCTTTGGCGTGGCGAGGGGTTGAAGTCTTGGCGGCGGGCGAAGCGCGGCGGCGGCGCTCTACATCGTCACGCCGACGAATGCGTCGCACGCCCAGGCCGCCGTCGTCTGCGGCCGCCGACACGGGTTGAGCTTTGGGGAACGCGGGCGCCTGCAGAGGGCAGACAGGGAGGGGAACCGGCAGCGGGGAGAGGCTCGCATAGGATTGGGCGGCGGCCTGGTGGCATGGCGGTCGAGGCGGCGGGGCAGACGTGGCGGCGGGCCGTGGGAAGGTGCCAGGTTCCGGCGACGCGTGACGCAGAGGCAGGAAGCGCTTCGCGAGGCGGCGACGCTGCGAGGCGGTGAAGGCGGGCTCGAGCTTGCCGGGGACGGGAAGGGTTGAAAGCGTATTTTTTGGCTGACGGAAACGTACTGGACGAACCTACCTCTAAAGAAATATATATATAGGGTTATATATATATATATATATATATATATATATATATATATATATATATATATATATCGACGCGGATTTGCTACACACGGGCATAACTGCGCATAAGCTTAGAACCGTTGGATAAAGAGATCACATACACTACTAGTTTAGATGGTAATGGCTGGCTCTTGAAAGTAGTAACGGTCCCTAACGGCGTTTGCAGCACCGCGTGTGTGTACATACATGCAATGCCTAGGGGCTCGTGAAAACCCTAAAATTTTTAGCTCGCTGTTTGGCAAAGAAACATTTAGCATCTAAAATGGAAAGATAAGTCAACAAGGCTTAAAATGAGTTCTACATAGTATGCAAACCCTAGTGAAGGTTTGTGGTACTATGCAAACCCTAAATTTTCATCTAAGTGGTTTAGTGTCTTGTTTTCTTGGCGGGAGAGAGTTACTTGTCGCGCGCATCCCTCCACATTTTTTGTAAAATAATAACCGGTCCATAATAACGATGTAAAACAATAGCTTGTGATTAGAGGAAGCAATGGTACGTACCAAACAAAGTGCACGAGGAGGGATGAGGTAGAGGGAAGAAAGCAATAACAGGTTCCACCTAGTTTTTCAAATGAGCAAGGAAAGTTGAAGAGAGATTAAATAAGTTAGGGTTTCTCAGCATGTTGTTCGTTAGGGTTTGCCTCACCTAAATGAAATTAGATAAGCTTTATTTTGCATGTTGCTCCTTAGGGTTTGCCGCATGCAAACAAAATTATACAAGCTTTGTTTTGCATGTTGCTCGTTAGGGTTTGCCTCATGCAACCGAAAATAGACAAGTTTTATTTTGCATGTTGCTCATTAGGGTTTGACTCATGCAGACGAAATTAGACAAGCTTTGTTTTGCATGTTGCTCGTTAGAGTTTGCCTCATGCAAATGAAATTAGACAAGCTTTGTTTTGCATGTTGCTCGTTAGGGTTTGCCTCATGCAAACGAAATTAGACAAGCTTTGTTTTGCATGTTGCTCGTTAGGGTTTGCCTCATGCAAACGAAATTAGACAAGCTTTGTTTTGCTAGGGCTTCATGCATGCATGCCAAAGGAACACTAACGGCGTTAGTTCTTAGACAAATCCTGGGTCTGGATATATGTGCTCCCTATATCAAAAGAGGATAGGATCAACGGTGGATAGGCTCTGCGCAGCTATGCCCGTGTTTAGCAGGCTATTTCCTATATATATATATATATATATATATATATATATATATATATATATATATATATATATATATATATATATAGGGTGGCGCTATTTGACACCCATGGTGTATAATAGTTATTCTACACCCACCCTCTATCTTTAAAACTGAATATTATTTTTACATCACGTAAATTTTGTATTACTTCGTAAGTCGAGAAGAACATAATAAAATTTAGAAATGACATAATTTTTTTGTTTACATGCCATAAAAAAATTCGAAATAAACGACATATTTTTAGTGTTTTTTAATTATAATGACCCATAAACTTTAGTGGCTGCCCATGGTGGCTGCAGCTCATAGGTTTTGTATCGTTGGATTAGATAAAGAGAGCGGGCGGTGTTAGACATCGTTTTACAAATTAGCTACCACCGTTTCTTTTCAGAGCACATGCATCCAGCAAAACACACCCATGTTTTACAGTGCATGGCCATGCGGACCAAGCAAAACTCACCCATGTTTTATGGTGCATGGTTGACATGCATCCTTCATCCATAGCCGTGCAAAACACATGTGTGTTTTATGGTATCAAGCCGTTGTCCATCAACAAACGTGTGTAAACCATTGTCATGTTGTTTGTGCACGGCTGTGGATAGATGTGGAAAGTGGTATTGGACGTACTTTAATAAATGGAACACATGCATACATCCATAATAGTGCCCGTTCTTTGGCTCAAGACGTCTCTCTCGTCTACACTAGCCATTTGATAGACATATTTTTCTTGTTAGATCTTATACAACAGAAATAGAATCAGGTGAGAAGGTAGTTCTCGATTGTACTCATACCTCACACCTGTATCATCTTCCTCCATGACGTGAGTCTTGCTTTTCGATGATTCAGAGTCAAAACGAGGACGTCGATTACATGAATTCGCACGGGAAATGGTGTGTAAGATGGGTGTGCCCGTGCGAGAAGCTTTTAATAGCACTACCTATGAACGAATGCATGCACCGTATCCATATCACAACATCATTTTCTCATTCAGCTCATGTTCATGAATGGAGCAAGGTCATTAAATGAACCGTAGCCATGTGCGACCATCGTTTTTGTATGTTGTTGATGTGCACTAGCGGTTCACGGTTATTGCATGCATTGGTATAAGCGATCATTGCATGTACCATCGTAGAGAAGAAAGTAGGACACGGTGTATGGGTTGATTAGCAAGATACTCAACTTCGTTAATCAGCCGGGCCTCCGTTACAAAGAGAGAACATGTACCACTGTCCAACGGTCACCACCGCATGCGCTGCAGCCCCCATAGCCATGAAATCCGCATTGAGTATATGTATATATATAAGTAAATTAACTGGTGCACCTTGGTGCCCAGACACCATAGGAAATAATGGACTATCTAGGGTGTTACCTATACATACTAATTCAACCATTGGATATTCTATAGAGAGCATGAATTTGAGCAGCCGGAACACAAAATATCGGAAAACACCACCTCCGTTACATCAAGAGCATTTTTTGCATGCACTTGCTAGTACATGCAAGTACCACACGCAAGCTAGCATATGCATGCAAACTAGCAACAACTCACGTATCACATGCAAGCTAGCAATACTAGACCATTGAACCAGCCAAAATTTCAGCATGCATTCTAGCACTACATGTTGACCGGAAAAAAATCTATATATAAAGGAATGATCTGAAATCTATATATAAAGGAATGAGTTTTGCATTTTGTACTGGAAAAAATCTAGCAAAAACGGACGCGACTCCCGCGTAAAACAAAAGCTACACACGAAAATTTTGGCTGAAATTCGTGCAGCCCAGAACACGGGATAACTTGCTTGCTATCTTGGTTTACTCTCATGGTTAGATTTATTATCAAAATTCGTGTATGTTTCCATGCTCGAATTGATGTTTACCATGCACACATCTCATCAAGTAATACAACTAGTCAGGGTCTAGCGCAGCAAGTACAACTAGCATACGTATACATCCGAGTTTGTGGAAATTTTTGCAACAATATGGGTTGTTTGATATGCTACAACAAAGTCTACTCATGCTATTCTATAAACGGCAATAACACCGTTAACTGCATACAAGATATTGACTCTCTCTCATCTTGACAGCTATTTCATGTACTTCCTGTATCCAACGTCAACGCTTGCGTACGTTGATAGCATCCTAGATAGAAAATCCACGTTATATATATATAGGAAATAGCCAGTTAAACACAGGCATAGCTGCGCATAGCCTATCTACCGTTGATTCTCTCCTCTTTTGATATAGGGAGCACATGTATCCAGACACGGGATGTTGCTCAATAGTAACGCTGTTAGTGTTCCTTTGATGCATGCATGAAGTCCTAGCAAAACAAAGCTTATCAAATTTTATTTAGGTGAGACAAACCCTAATATACAACAAGCGGTAAACCCTAACCCTAATATACTACACGATAAACCCTAATATACTACATGCATGAAGCCCTAGCAAAACAAAGTTTATCAAATTTCATTTAGGTGAGGCAAACCCTAATATACAACATGCCGTAAACCCTAACCCTAATATACTATATGGTAAACCCTAATATACTACATGAAGGCCTAGCAAAACAAAGCTTATCAAATTTCATTTAGGTGAGGCAAACCCTAATATACTACATGCAGTAAAACCTAACCAAACTAAGCCTTATTTCATTGCGTTGAATCCAATGTGTAATGCAAAAGCCCTAAAACAAGCGTTGTTTTGCTCCCATAGCTAGGGCCGCCGCAATAAACAAAACAACCTTTGTTTCGTTTTCTTCACATTCTCATGGATGCATGCGGCCACCAAACACATACCAAAACAACCTTTGTTACGACACTCTTTTGCATGGCACATAGTCTAAAGCTTCTGCATGCAAAACCTGTTTTAATCCTTGTTCTCAATCCCTTCTCATTTTAGATGCTAAAACTTTTGTAGCCAAAACAGTGTGCTAAATTGGAACCCATGCTAAACCCTAGATTCTTGCATGTATGCACAAAACTAACACCGTTATCTCAGCCATGTTCCACCCAACTTCCATCTAGTGGTTGCATGCATTTGATCCCTAAATCCAACGGTGTTCTTTCTATGCGCAGCTACGCCTGTGAGTAGCAAATCCGCGTCGATATATATATATAAACTCTATTAGGGCATGTATACTCAGAGGCGCTAGTGTGGCCGCTTGTGGAGGGAAAAAATAGGACTATAATCCTGGCGTCTCACCTAAGAGTCCCATGCTGCAACGCCAGAAAATAAATAGCAGACACTTAAGTCCATCAATTTAATGCAAGTTGTACTGGGCTAAAAATTAAGCGTCGGACGTAAAACAAAGCACCGACGCTAAGAATGCGGTCGGGATCGGAGCGTACGGAAGCAAAACTACCGTGAATTTGTCCGCGATGTACGTGCCCTTAGGCTCCCTGGGTGCAGCACCCGGTCCGAGTCGGACGGTCTCCGATGTGCGCTCGCCCACCGGATGTAAATTCGTTTTTTTTACCTCGGGCTCTGACGTTTTCTTTTCCCAATCGTGGGCTCGTGTCGTGAGCTAGCCAACCACTCACCTCTGAGCTCCTACTTTGAGAGTCGAGTGCTTGCGGCCGGGCCGACCCCGAGGCCTCTCCGGCGGCGTGGCCGGCCGGAGATGGCAAAGGGAAGGCGCCGGAGTAGGATTTAGGCTTAGTTTTTCTGTTTTCGGCTGTTTGCCGGTAGATTGGAGCTGGTCTCTGGATCTTGGCGCCCAGATCTGGGGAGTAGGATCTCTTTTCTTGCTGCTTTGTCTCCTCTGGTTGGAGCAGGGAAGTGAGAGGAGGGTCACCGTCTCCGTTAATAAGCTTTGGGATGCGGTTGGTGCTTGGTCTTCTGAGGTCTTGCTTCCGAGCTTCTCTGGCCGGCTGTGGAAGCGGGGGGGAGGAGCAAAGAGGTGTGGTCGTGCGCGTGGATGAGGCTCTCCTGGCCGGCCGTGGAGGCGAGGAGGAGACCCGAGTCCATGTGCTTTCCTCGGCTGCGACTAGCGTTTTGTGTCGCTGGTTTCTGTGGTGTCGCTGGCTGCTCCTTCTCTTGGCCGGCCGAGGAGGCGAGGAAGAGAAGGTGGGTGGTGCGGCGGCTGCAACGCCGCGGGCCCGGCGAGGGTTACTCGTGAAATCTGCTCCTTCTGCAGCAGCTCCCAAGCGTCGTCTCGTTTTGACCGGTGCTATCCTTGGCCATGAGCATGGCCCTGCTGCGTCTGAGCTGGTGATCTCAGGCTTCACTCTCCTCCTTGGCTGGAGGGTCCTCTCCGATCCCGGCGTGGCGAACGACGCCGCCTCTCCATCAAGTGGTTCCGTCCCCGATGGAGGAGCTGGTGGCCGCGGCTGGTGGTCAAAGATCGGCGGCGACGATGGACCTGATCGCGTTTTCGCGATTTTTTTTAGGGTGTTTGTTGTAAAAGTTAAGGCCTGTGCTGTATTTTCTTTATCTTTGGAGGCCCTTCTTGTATTTGTACACCCACCGCCATTTTAATGCAGATTCTGGCCTTCGGGGCTTTCCCGTTCAAAAAAAAAAAAAAAAAAAACCACTCACCTGCTCCTGATTTTTTTTCTCCCGTGATTTTAATCGAGCGCACACAGGCGGTTTGTTTGGAGCAGGTGAGCGGCGGCGGCGGCGAAGCCACCTGTGAGCGGGTCAGCCCGGCAACGGGTGGCGAGAGGGTCAGCGGCGCCGGCGAGCGGGTCACCTCGGCGGCCGATAGCGGCGAGCGGGTGGCTTAGGCTACGTGCGTTCATGCGGTTCACCTCGTTTACGACCTCCTTGCTGGTTCGGATCGAGTAGGGCGGCCTCCCTCGACCTCGTTCTGCACCAGCACCCGAGGTCTCAATCTCCGCTGAGCGCTGAAATCTACTGTGGATCCTGTACCTCAGAGCCACCCTTCGACTCAACGTCCAGATCCCGTCCATGTTCTTCGACTTTCAGATGCCTGCCAAGGTCAGGGATATTCCTCAACTTCTGAATAATTATTATGACTGTAGGAGCTGTCTGTATTATGAATGATCACAGTTCCATATGTGTGTGAAGTTGTAACCAATTATTTGATATGGTGGATTAGATCTCCGCAAATACATTTAGTGTGGGACTGACATAACTACATTTCTAAGTAATCTCGTCTATGATTTCTCAAATGGAAAGTTGAACCTAATGGTGAAATTTATATTAATAGGATGCTATGTTGCTTTGGAGCTGAGGGATCACAATGTTTGGGTTGCCAGAGGGATTGATGGACAACTGAAGCTAACTGAAGTTTGCAAGGACATGTTTCTAGAATGGGGACATGCATGTTTTTCTTACTCGTTGTGGTTTTTTTTGGCACACGAATCCGTACTATTAATCTTAGATGGTATGATATTAGGCCAACATCCCGCCATGCCACTAGTTCAGAATTTTTCCTTACATGCTTGTTTCTGTACAGGTATGGACAGAACTTATCAATCCATCTTTTGAGGGCTAGAAGCTTATCAATTAATTGAATGATGAGTTTGGTGAAATTGCTAGCTCTCCCATAAAAGAAAAAGTAGCTGGTAAATCCTGCCTAATTTATTTAGCTCGTTTCTTCATCCTAATTGCATGACGAATGATGTCCAGTGCGATTTAGCTCTATCCTACCTTATTTGTTCGGTATTCAGCTTGTTTGGGAGGAGTAGATATTTTTTAGGTTCATTTGTAAGCATTTTCCTAATCTATTGCTAAAGATTCATACTTTAATATGGCTTGGTTTTATACTTTCATTTGATGCCACCAATGTTATGATTTTCATTTAAAAATAAGAGAAAATCTTAGCTCATCTTCTGCATGTTGTCATTGAATAACTACTGATGCTTTATGGAATGAATTTGTCGTTTTGTTTCCTTCTAATCATGCATACACCTGTCAGTTATTATTGAAAAAATTACATATGTGTTGGCTTTCTAATTTCAGCTGTACTTGGTTGTTCGAAATAGGTATATGTTCAAATAAGAAGTATGCATATCCTTCCGCAAATTAGTCTTTTTGCAGTTTCTTTCTTTTGCTTGGTGGTACTTTTTAAGCTCAGCACATGGCCGCAGTAGATATATGGTCCTAGCGCATGTCGTTTGCTAGCTGCTCCTGATACCTTTTGTTAGTCAGAAAATTACCTCTTTCTGCTTGGCTTTGTTCTAATTTAGTTATGCAGAAACGCTTCTCACCTTTTCAGATACCTGGTTATACTATATTCATGTTCATGAAGTTTGATCATAGCGTGAATGGGAAAATGCATGGAAGTTGGTGTAATTAGTTGCTTTGATTCGAGCTTTGATCGTGTTCCGATCGTCGTAATTTTGCGCTACGTGCAGATACAGATTAAGTATGTTGAATGTATTTTTAATCTGGCAAAAATCATTTGAGCTTATTCAAGTTTTCTTGCGGGGCATAGATGACATTCTAGGATTTTTAAGCGATAATTTATTTTACTCTAGTCTGAACTTTGACAGAATTCTAAATGGTCACATAATACGGTTTTCTTGCACATGATGTTACATTGGTCATATTTTCTGCTTTTTTATTAGCACCTAATCAATTTATAGTCCAATTCTTGGTCATGAAGTTACCATGGAGCTCCTCATGTGCCCACATGAGCGATGTGTTGCATTGTTGCCCCCATGATGTCGAGCAATTTTAGGGCATGCATGACTTGTGGCTGCTGTAAGTGAGCTACCGATACGTGGTAATAACATGTAAGTCTTCCTGGTGTTTGATGCCAGATACCAATTCATTATATCTTTGGTACTGTCTAAAAACTAGTGTTATCGCATCATGATGGTCATTGCATTGTTGTAAGTGTCTGTTCTAATTTAGTTTCATGTAAGAACTCTAGTTAGCTAAATTTTGTTAGATTCGTCCCCTAATGCAGAAGTGAAGAATTGAGTATTCTATCAGTTGTTCGGGCATAGCTAAACTACAAGTTTAATACTATCATTTTTTAATCAACCGTGGAAATTTGGCGTAGAATCCTTACATTAGAAACTGAAAATACATGGAGGACAACCTTTGTTGTGCATATCTGTTTACCAGGAGCAACTGGATTAGTTTCTTTTCATCACCGATAGAAACTATATTACTCTACTACTTTTCCTATATGATTCTTTTTCTCTATATACTCCATTTGGTTAAAGGTAAGTTTGTAATATACTTATCTCCTTCCTTGTACCATTACGCTTTATAAACTTTTTGGGATGCTCTTTACAGAATATTATCTAATCTTTCAGGCACTAAAAGCAAATTACTTACCATTGAGAGGAGCAATGGCTGCCAATTCTTTTTGCAACTCGGCAATTATGACAATTGTGTAGAAACGAGATGATTTCTATACTCTCATCACTCAAGAGGCACAACCAGCTTCTACCTGATTTAACTTAAGCTGCACAGATCATTGCACGGACTGTATTATTTCCTTATAGTATACATCTCGATGTTGATGTAAATGTAAAATGGTGTAACTTTGTACTATACAAACTATGAATAGAAATTACTCACCATATCGGTATATTTGTACGTGACATTATTATGCCAGCAATTATTACAATGCTTTTTTATGGATTCACCAAGGAGTTTATAGTTTATGCAATTTCAAGAACTAACGTGACAACTTTATGGAGTTCAGATTTCGGCTTGTTTACATTGCTTGTAGTTTAACCACGTACGGTAGTCCATGGAGCTAATTTTTTTTAAATAATACATTTTTTTTATTTATTTTCACAAATAATACGCAAAATAGAAAAATTTCAAATCTGTCTGTCCGTCGTCCGTTGAGCAGACGGAGTGGGTCGTTTTGAACGCAGACGACAGTAGCGTCGTCCCTTGAACAGACGACAGGGCGCGTCGTCCCTTGAACAGACGACTACCAGTGCTTCCCCCTTCCGAATAATCGTCCGCTCGGCAATCCTTCGCGCCGATTTCTTCCGCCGGTACTCCCCGCCATTTTTTCCCGCCGTTACTCCCGGCAAATTTTTCACGCCAGTAATCCCCGCCCTTTGTTCCCGCCACGACTTCCCGCCCTCTTTTTCCCGCCATGACTTCCCGCCCTCTTTTTCCCGCCATGACTTCCCGCCCTTTTTTCCCGCCTATTCGGTTCGGTGCCTCTATAAATCCGGGCAACGGGATGTATCCTTTAACCCAGTTCATCTCTTCCTCCTCTTACTCTCTCATTTCCCTCTCTCCTTTTGCTCTCGCATTTTCCTCCACTCCTCCACTATGACCGACGTCTCCCTGGCTGTAGATATGTCCATTGGGCTTTTCTTCATAGCGAACTGTTGAGATAGGCCATAAACCAGCCGATGGGATATGTTGGTATCGAACCATGATGCTCTCGTTACACTTGGTAAGTCACTTTATCTAAGAGGGTGGAAACGAAGACCCCAAATCAGGTGCGAGCAGGCTTCTCGGGATCAAGGCAAGGTGGGACAAGCTCACCTTCAAGAGTGAAGCTTCGCATGATGGAGGTGGCTAATACACCTTGGTCTGGATAGAAGAAAGCGAAGATGAGGATGATATCTTCATGCCGCCACGGTTGGAAGCAAGGCAAGAGCTGAGTGGGACAAGAGGCAGGAGAAGAAGAAATCATGAGCCAAGAAGAGCAAGTGCGAGGATCGTCAAGGAAAGGCGAGGCATCATCGAAGGAAAGGAAAGGCATCATGCTAGGGATAGATAGGACTCTTATTTATGTACCACAAGTTATGTTGCAAGTTATGTTGAGTAGTTTGCTGAATAAAATCATGAAATAATAGAGCGATGTCTCATACATAGATAGGTAAATGACGATACATAAGTAGATATCACGGTGTCGACGACGAGGTGGCGGAGGCCTCGGTGTACTCCATCCATATCGTGGGTGGAATCACATCACGGCGTGCAGTTGACCCTTCACCTTGATCCTGTATACGTGTGGGGATAGGTGGTGGAGTACCTTGTTGATCTTGACTAAACCAGTCTACTGCTTTCGTCTGTGTCTGCGATAACGGTCTTGATCTTGTCCCATGTAGCGGAGTCTCCTAGTGTAAATGAAACACACAATCTTGCTCCAACCATCCAAATTTTGGCCCATGATTGTCATGGCCAAAGGCGAAACTCCATCGCGGATGCCAAAGAATCGTTGGGCCATCTCTTGGGCCCAATTTGCGGTGGATCCACCGGGCCTATGGTCACGCCAACGGAAGTCCGAGCAAGTACGAGGCGTCACGAAGGGTAGGAGCCATCTCTCCCCATCGAAAATGGAAAGTGTGAGTCTCGGCCTCCATCGATCCACCAAGCACGTGAGTAAAGGCGAGTCGTCTTTGCGACTAGTGCGGAACCCAAGTAGTCGCCCTTCTATCACCTCCATATTAGTGGCCTCAACCAAGCGAGCGAATGGTAAGAGCCCAACCCACTTCAATCTACATAAGAAGAAAGCAGAACAGTTTAGTCACATTGGCCCATAAATATCCCAACAACAAGAGAAATAAATGTCACATGCCTCAAGCCAATCGGATGTATACACCAGTTGAAATGGGAGTCGAGTCACTAGGTGCTTCAAGGACCCGGGTTAGCATCGATGCGTTGATCGGTGCTTTCTATCTATGTCAGCATTCAGCAAAGATCCCGCCATCTGCACATTAGTTCCACACATATTACAAATTTAAGACATAGTTCCACACATGTTACAAATTTAAGACATAGTTCCACACATGTTACAAATTTAAGACATAGTTCCACACATATTACAAATTTAAGACATAGTTCCACACATATTACAAATTTAAGACATAGTTCCACACATATTACAAATTTAAGACATAGTTCCACACATATTACAAATTTAAGACATAGTTCCACACATATTACAAATTTAAGACATAGTTCCACACATATTACAAATTTAAGACATAGTTCCACACATATTACAAATTTAAGACATAGTTCCACACATATTACAAATTGATTATGTCCCTCTGCCTCTGCCTCTTCTTCCTCTGCCTCTTCTTCCTCGGCTGCCACGTCCACGAGGAGCAGCTCCACCAGTCCCGAAGATGTGGCAACTGGTGTCTATATGACCAAATTGATTACACAGAAAACATTGCCTAGTAGGGCCTCCGGCTTCAGATTCATCCATATCATTACGGATGCGGACACATTGTCGCCTTCCTCTGCCTGTCCTCATCAGTACAGGATCTGGGATGTAAACCCTTTCACCTGGATTTACTTTATTGAAATTTCCCCATGCCCTATATCCCATCATCTCGCCTGTCCACGTATTGACCACCGCGTCCTTGAGGAAATAAGGAGACACAAACGAGATCGCATCCATACCCATCAGCCCGCATGCAGCTAGTACATGAGAGCAAGGCAGATGCAACAGCTTGGGTTTATTGCACGTGCACTCACACGTTGGCCAGACTTCGTTGCCTATCCTCACCTCCTGTGTCTTTACCTCTTCTCCCGTTCCAATCCGGTTGGAAGGGAGGCGTACCTCGAGCCTTCTTTCCCGATTACTGATGGCGATGACATGCATGGACCGAGCCTTCTCCATCTTGGCATCCATGTAATGCATGATCTTTGAACAATACCTCGTGTTTGGGTTGTTCATGATATGCATCTGAGCCATCTGGCTGTCTCTGAAATACTTTAGAGTTCCGGTGAAAATACACTCCACAATGGTTGTTAATGGTAGAGCCCTACTTCCTCTCAAGACAAAGTTGTAAGTTTCAGCCAGATTTGTAGTCATGACGCCAAACCTAGCACCATGAGTGTCATGCAGCAGAGACCACCTCTCTACAGGCTCGTGTTGTATCCTTTCCTGAAATTTTTTAATCCTTCTGCCAGGCCTTCTCCTAGTACTGGGTTGGTCAAATCCTGGCAAGTCACAAAGGGCAACGGGTTCTTCCTCCGGTGGTGCTGCTTTGTTGTTGCTGTCAGCTAACGCTTGTTGCATGAGCCGCGACATTTCTTGCTCTAGCTGCTCTCCGCTGAGTCACATGTTTTTTAGTGAAGTCATCAAGATAGCCACGACACTTGATATACTTCCACTCTTGGTTCTGCTTGCAAAGCTTCTTGAATAGGTTCATAAGAGCCTTGTTCTGACTGTGAGAAAAATTGGCCCCTAGATGCCGCATGCACCAACGACTCTGCATGTCCACCATGGAGTTACTTCATCGAGTGGGCTGTGTGAGCTTCTTTATCGCTTAGTATACTGGATGTCTATCATGAAGCACGCATACATTCGATTGTATCTCTCACAATTGCTATCTTCATTGCTGAAAACCATACCCAACTCTACGTGTTCTCGCTCTCCACGAAAGCAAAAGCAAGTGGAACCACTTGATTGTTTCCATCTTGGCCTATGGCGTCAATATCGACCCCTATACTTGCGGTGAGAAATGTACCATCCACAGATGACTGGTCGACGGTGAGTGAAAGCTTCTATGCATATAGCAAATGAGAAGAACACTCGATGAAGTACCCTCAAATTAGGTTCGTGTGGCAATGTAAAGTGTTGGATGTCCACGTGGGTGCTGGATTCCTAACTGCGATTATGCGGAGCATCCTAACAACGCGATCATACCGTCTCAACGAACCAAACCTTGCCTCCGGTGCCCTTTGCTTAGTCCTCCAAGCCTTCCCATATGAAATATTGTAGCGGAATCGTGAAACTTTGTGAATGATAGCATTCACCCCATGGCTTTGCCCTCCACTATCTCTGTACAGTCAGTCTAGCCGGGAGGGTTGGCGTGAGGTTACGATGGTCCTGAAGGACACTTTCAAGTGTGCATGTGTGCATCACAACATCGGTGACCTTCCAGTTTGTGTCATACCTAGGGACATGGGCATGCACCCTTGCAGGACATCCAGCTTCCTCGCAAACCAATGTCAAATATTGTTGAGATGACACCTTCGTTTTCATGACCCGTTGCATGGACATTGACCACTCAACAATTGCTTCCTGCAGATGTCTCTTGCTAGGATATAATGCACCCAGAGAGATGTTGTTCGCGTGATAATGCCACGCCGAATCATGCCCATCGTTCACAGTCATTGCTGCTGTGTTGTCATTATTCCATGATGCCGGAATAGGTTGG
Source organism: Avena longiglumis (assembly GCA_030063025.1). NCBI lineage: Eukaryota > Viridiplantae > Streptophyta > Magnoliopsida > Poales > Poaceae > Avena > Avena longiglumis. Next base: position 80,303,044 of record CP125978.1, read on the forward strand.
CCGATCTCTTCTTGATCAGACTCGCCAGAATCATCAGCCGTAGTATCCTTTGTTGCCTTGAGTCTTGGCTTCCATTTGATGTTGCAACAAACCATCATATATCTCGTCCTCATCGGCTTAATTGAATATGTCTTCCCTAATCCTTCACCACCGTCCTCGATACATAACCATCACCCCCGGTGTGTGCATAGCTACTGTGACCTGATTCATATCCGCCGCCACCCTCTTGTCCCTGACTACTCTGGCTATGATCATAACTACCTCCAGCATGTCCGGTCCGACTACTCTGGCCATGATCATAACTCCCTCCAGCATGACCGGTCTGACTACTCTGGCCATGATCATAACTACCTTCAGCATGACCGGTCTGACTACTATGGTCATGATCATACCCAGCCTCTTTCACCACAGGTAACACTAAGAGACTAGGGTTAACTCCTCTTTTCTGGCAAGCTTGCACAAATTTGACCCATTTCTGTTGTGCTTCTATTGGCCTTAAATAAAAATTAGGGGTTTGCCTTGACTTAGTCCATAAAGCATGCACACCGACAGTATGGGTAGGAGGGAGCCCTAAACGAACACATAACCAATCCTTCAACTGAGTAACGGGCACTGTTTCAGGATTCTGAAGCACTTCATCCATAAATCTAAACTCGCTCAAATCAACTCCGTGCTGGTTCATTCTGACGGAACCAGGACCATACAAGAACCTAAACACTACATTATTTGACATGATTTTCGACCTAAAAAATACCAAAAATAGTCAAAAACAGGTACATTGACACATAATACTCTACAAATATCTTGCATCTAACAGACCCCATCAAACGCTACCTATGAACATACAACATGACTGCAATAAGCAAGAAATTAGGGTTTACCCTTGAAGCGTGCGAAGTCCTGCCGTGCAGCTGCCTCAGGTCAACGGATCAGCACCTCCACCATGCACCTTTCTCAAGTCCCAGCACCAGCCTCCACCATGGCCATTGCTCAACAAGAAGCTAAGAACACCACCAGATCCCTCCACCAAAACGCCTCAAATCACCACACCAGGCTATCCCATTAGTAGATCGGGACTCTACTAGCTTGCTAATGTGTTAGAGCAGCGAGTTTAGATAGAAATCTAAGCTAGAAATCGGGTGCAACGGCTGAGAAAATGAGAGCAAGCGAGAGAGGAAGAAGAGCCAGCAGACGGGCGAGCTGGAAATGAGGCTAGAGCGAGGGACGATGGGCATGGGCGGGCGGGCGAGCTAATATATAGCCGGGGCTCGTCGTCCGCCCAACGGACGAAGCAGCTGTCGTCTGTTCAAGGGACGACGAGGCTGACCCCCTGTCAGCCGACAGCGCCCGTCGTCCGTTCAACCAACGACCGCGCCGATCCCTGACAGCCGACAGACTGGTCGTCTTTTGAACAAAAGAAGGCAACCTGGTCGTCTTTGCAAGAAAAAAAGACATGTTGGTCGTCTCTTGAACAGACGACAGGGATGTTTCGTCCGCCCAACGGACGACGGACAGACAAATTTGAAATTTTTCTATTTTGCATATTATTTGTGAAAATAAATAAAAAAATGTATTATTTAAAAAAAATTAGCGTCCATGGAGCTAGCAGTCAATGCTGTTCCAGTAGTTTTCTTATGCTGCGCTATTTTTTACATCACACATGCATGTTCGTGGGCCTACTCGGATGGAACTGCAGCCCGCTGTTTCCTTACGTCGCACACTGCCCAAACTTACGTCGATGGAAAAGTTTTTTACCTGGCATGCAACCAGGCGCGGGTGCAGGCCACCGCAACTTACGTCCATGGAAAAGGTTTTTTTTTTGCCGCGGCAGCGAACGGGGTTTCTGTCGCAACAGAATTTTGGGACCATTTTCTGCCGCGGCAGCCGATGGGGATTTCTGCTGCGGCAAAATTTTGGGGCAATTTTCCGCCGCGGCAGACGATGGGGGTTTCTGCTACGACAGAATTTTGGGTCTAATTTCTGCCGCGGTAGCCAAATGGGGGTTCTGCCGCAACAGAAGGATAGGTAGAGGAGGGTTGCGTTTGGCGTAAAGTGACATGCAACGAAGAAACCCATTACACACAACATCATCATGATTATATAGATAAATTCTATATTACATATATATATATATACTATTTGATTAAATGGAGATCATAACCCGTCAATTCGATTAGATGGAGATCATTAAATCACTAGAGTACCGAGGTATGGTATTTTCCTTTTGGGTTTATGACATGGTCAACAACAAATCCCGCTAATTCCTCTTTAATTCCTACCAGACGCTCCCTTGGTTGGATATTCTCCCGCAATTGTTCCAACTATATATAAAAGAAGGAGATCAATATGAATATCAATTGTTATAACAAACATTATGAATGACACTCAACACATTTTGTGAAAATATTGTTCATGTACTTCTATAAATGTCCCTCTGTCCCGCTCACTGATCTCCAAGTGAATGTACTCGCACATGAAGTATCCACACAAATTAGTCCCCTATGGCTGCCTCTCGCACTTTACGAGAATAGAATTCAATCGAATAATAATCAAGCATGATAAGAGATGTGCGGATCTAGCTCGTACTACTTACATTGACCCGATGAAAACTAAGCTCATCAAATATTAACTCCCCTATTTCCATATCATACTTCGCCTCATGTGCAAGTAACCAATTTCTTACCCTGATGGGCCATTCCTCTGTAGCTGGAGTGAGCCCTTAGGCATGCAAGGCTTTCTCGGCTTCCTCCCACTTAGGCACGGACCTGTAGCCACATGTCCCCATCTTATGGTTTTGCAGTATTTTATTTATTATTTTCGGATCTTTTTTTGCTACTTCTGATTTTCTTGTAGTCCAGAAATCTTTCCCAGTGAGCCGCTACTTTTCTAGTGTGCCAGTGAATTCTAGAACTTTTTTCTCGAGATATTCATTCTATAATCTTTTCTTATAGTTATTGAACTGTTCGGCCATCTTCTTAAGAGAGAAATTCTTGACTTTCGACCTTATATCATCTATGGCCTTCTCAGACTCCAAGACCCGTAGGGTGAAATGTGAAATGGGCTTCTCCCATAGTATGTATTTGTATCCACTCTCGATAAAACTCATAAGATTTCCATCTTACTTTGCTGGATTATTCCAGTTGATAATGCTGATCGGAACGTTATCCCTAACAACAAATCCACATTGATGAATAAACGTGTTTGCGTTACTTATGGGAAGCAATGGTTTTCCCTCTAGAAATACCTCATCAATTGTGAGATGCGCATCGACGGCCATCCCTTTAGCCGGTTCTCGTTTACTATTTTTAACTGACTTGGTCGATGTGGAGGTCTAAAATAAGCAACATTCGTTAATATATATACACGCACAAATCAATTAATGCATCCATCTAGTGATAAATAGGCTTAATAATATACCTCGTCGGACTTTGTTAAGGCCGGTCCATCATTTTCTAAGTTGTCATCGAAATTAAAACTAGTATGTGCTTCAACTAGAGGTTCTATCTCCATTCCATCATCGAACTCATCCAGAAACTGTGAGCCATCTTCTGCTCCACAGTCTTCTGCTTCACCCTAATCAATGGGCTCTCCACCATGATAGGGGAGCGCTTCATCACCTCGTATCATGTCAAATAGAGGCTCTTGACCTTCTCTACCGCTGAAGTCCATAAAATAACTGCTATGACATAATGCGCATATGAGTAAATAAAATTAACAATGTATCATATATCACAACAACAACAAAGTACTAATAATACATCTCAAATCATAACAAAGTACTAATATCATATAACATCTAAAAAAAACAAAGTACTAATACATCTCGAATAACAACAAAGTACTAATATCATATAAAGAACAACATCTCGACGAATAACATCGCTCAAATTCAATGTCGACTCCCGGTTCCTGAGCTGAGGGATGTGAACACCCAAATAGTCGTAACCATCAAAAGAGTATAGCTAGGGTGAGATCCCTGAAGAACCTGCCAGGTATGGGGGCACCCTGGCGTCCAACATCACCATATAGCGATGGACGTGCTTGTCCTCCTCCCTAACATGATGTCGTACCACCTCCTTGAGGGTTGGCTCCCTATGCACACTTCATGGACCACGTGACCTCCACCAAATAAGATCCGGGTTGACGACGACACCCGGATTCCTCACCAAGATACGCGTCCCTGAAGGTAGTACCTCCCAGTGCCAGCCCGGCGGAGCCCAGTCTCAGACAAGTCCGGCGGAGCGCAGTACTCCATCGTTGTCGTCGAGTCGACTACGAGGATGCGGTATAGACATATTCTAAAGTAGGCATGCATTTGATCAAAATAATGCTAAGTAAATAATTTTATTTTAATACTAGTAACAATTCCCTAAATACTAGCAATACTATTAGAAATAATAGACTAGTAATAAGAACTAAAATAAAAACTAAACAATATATATCTAACTAAAACAATAATATATGTAACTAAAATAAAAACTAAACAATATATATCTAACTAAAACAATAATTAATATATCTAACTAAAATAAAATCTAAAGAATAATATATCTAACTAAAATAAAACCTAAACAATAATTATATATCTAACTAAAAACTAAACAATAATATATCTAACTAAAATAAAACCTAAACAATAATATATCTAACTAAAATAAAACCTAAACAATAATATATCTAACTAAAACTAAACAATAATATATCTAACTAAAATAAAACCTAAACAATAATATATCTAACTAAAATAAAACCTAAACAATAATATATCTAACTAAAAACTAAACAATAATATATCTAACTAAAACAATATATTAAACTAAACTAAAAAATAGAATAAAAACAGAAAAGGAGGGCGTCGACACTTATAGTCTTGAGGTGAGGCGGTGAGTCTTGAGGGGCCAGCCTGAGAGGCGGAGCAGGGAAGGCGTGGGGAAGGCGCGGGGACGACGTGGGACGGGATGGCGCGACACGGGGGGCGGCGGTGCAAGGACGTCTCCGTGACAGGGCGCAGGCGGCAGCGAGATCTCCAGCGGGCGCGGGCGGCAGCCTAGCAACGTCGATCTGCAGTTGTGAGGCCATCCCGACTCGTGGTTCGACCCGGGAGTCAAAGGGGTGGGTAGTTATACCCACACCCTCTAGTCCCGGTTCTAGCCACCAATCGAGACTAGAGGGGGGTTCTAGTCCAGGTTCCAGCCACCAGCCGGGACTAGAGGTCTATTCGGCCGTGCCGTTTTGGTAGTGCGCCAAAAACCTTTAGGCCCGGTTTTTTGTTTGAGCCAAGACTAGAGTTTTAATTTATTAATATTATTATTTCAATATCTATTATTCTGTAATGATGAAACATATGTATTATATATCAAAATTTGCAGAAAAAAAATCTATAATATAATTCTATTAGCATCCTTTGTTATAAAACTAATATTTTGTTGAATTAAATAATATCTTTTGCATACTAGAGTTTTAATTTATTAATATTATTATTTCAATATCTATTATTCTGTAATGATGAAAAAATATGTATTATATATCAAAAAAATTAGAAAAAAATATCTATAATATAAATCTATTAGCATACTCTGTTATAAAACTAATATTTTGTTGAATTAAATAATATCTTTTGCATACTTTCGAATTTGATAAACTTTCAACATAAGAAGTGTTTAAATTTGGTTGACTAATCTAAAACCATTTTATGTTTTCTAAAATAGTTAGTCTAACTACCAAAACTACTAACTAGCACGATAGATATTTTGGGGTCCTTTAGTCTCGGTTTGAGCCACTAACTGAGACTAAAGATATCTTTCCCGCCATTTCCCTTTGCTTCCCGCCGTTTTTTTCCCGCACTTTCCCTCTATATCTAGGCCAGCCATCTAAGACATACACACGTATACATCCGTGCTTGTACCTTGACCTGGATGGTGTCACCAATCGGGACTAAAGATGAACCTTTAGTTTTGGTTGGAGACCCCAACCGGGAGAAAACATGAGTCTCGGGTGAAGCACTAATGATAGGGGTGAGTGTTGATATTATGTCGGGAGTGTCGACACTATGTACTATAAATATGCATCCTTGTACTATAAATAGGCATAATGTACTATAAATATGTCATGCTGCTTGTACTATCCTCAGACATCTCCAAGATGGTTTGCGAGAGCAGGAACACCATTACGACCAACTTGAGGGAGATGCCGCAGGAGCCTAGTCCTCCGGCATCTCGCTTGAGTTGGTCATAGAGGCATTCCCTAATATGTAAAATTAGTTAGCTCCTAGGCATATTGATCTAGATATAGAAGTTAAACGCTACAAGATGGTGTGCGAGAGCAGGAACACCACTTCAGCCAGCTTTAGGGATATGCCGCCGGAGCCAAGTGATGACCCACAAGTAAAAAAAATATTGATTCGACACAAGGGGAGCCAAAGAATATTTATAAGCCTTAACAACTGAGTTGTTAATTCAGCGATACTGAAATAGTCTTGCTCACGATAGTTTATCAGTAGCAACAGTTTTGTAGTAACAATAGCAAAGTAGCAGCATCAGTAAAGTAAAGACAATAGTAACAATTATAGTAAACAGCAGGATTTGAGTGCGGGAGGCATATGGATGGATGGATGGGCATTGCATGGACAAGACTAATCATATAATATCAAGATCAAGGGCATTTGCAGATAAATAAGATAAAGCATCCAAGTACTAAATAATCATAGGCTTGTGTTCCATATATAGTGTAAGATCTCACCAAATAAGGTAGAGATCCCTGTGGTTGCAATTCTAGTCCCTGGATCGAAATGCTAGCATCCACAGTTTAAGATGAAGTACATAAATACAAAGGTCTTTATTACATCGTCATTCCAGAGATAACATAGTCTTTATAACTCATTAGCCCAAGGCTAATACATAGAGTTCATAACATAAAGTAAATAAATAGAAGTCTTCATCTTCATGTGCCACAGGCAAACAAGTTGAGTATAGACTCATAACCCTAGTCTCCATCAGAGTAACCTGCAACATCATAAGTTACAGCTACAATGGGTCAATACATTTGGAATTGTATTGGCAAGTGATACCATAGTAGAATAGTAGTATCTAACATCTATATGAATTTGGCTAAGTGTAGCTTGGGCTTGCTTTGATCAAAATAGAGTTTTTCTTATTAGTTGAAAACACTAAGTTTTTGTTTGTCAAAAACACCCAAGGAACTACCAATAGACATTGGTGAACCTTTACCCTTGTTCAACCACAAGTTTTTAACTTAGAAATTGGGATGAGGAGATCCTTGTTTGCTTCAATGTCTTTGATGCTCAAATTGTCCGTTGCCGGGGACATGACTAAGTACTTAGGTTTTAACCTCTCGAGAGGTGGTGCACTTTCCCCACAAGACTCGACATGCATCGAGACAAGACCTTTCAGAAGCATTCCCGTAGACCACCATGGACGTGTTACATCCTATCAACCCTACCACCAACTATCCATCTGGCTAAGCTCTTGCAACCTACATGGTCAAGGCAGAGCCCATATGCCATGTGGTTGCACTAGAAGCTTCTCAACACTAAACATCTCAAATCCCTTTGTTCCTGGGTGGCTTTCCACAAGTTTGATACACAAGGTAAACCATATACATGGGCCTTGTGTAACCACTCAACATAAACCAACCATACCATTCCACCCAGGTGATTCATTCACATAGTTGTTTTATTAATCAAAAACACAAGTCATAGACTTAGAAATATTTAATAACATGAATATTCCACCCTTGTATTCTACTAGCTAGGCTAAGCATACTAGTAGCAAGTATCTTAACTTAGGGAAAAATCTACTAAGACAACAACTACTAGATTTCCCAAGGCATAGCATAGTATATACTTAGCAAAATCTCCATGCAAGTCCTACTCAAAATATCACTAGTGCATAGCCAAAAATAATAGGACAAAAAGTATGAAGCATCAATTTCCTTGGTAACTAGGGGAGTAGCAACAGTCCTCACACTCACAATCACCACTATCACCAAAATCTACACATAAAATCATAACACCAAATTCAAATTCAATAATTCAAGCAAAAATACATATGAATGCATCCAAATGCAATGGAATGATATTCTACACTAAACAAGTCAACCAAACATTACTGAACACAAATTAATCTATCTAAAGTCTAAACAAACTCAAATTTTCTTTAAAACAATTTTCTAAACATTTTATATAGCCAAAATAGGCCTATAAATGGTTTTGCAAATAATTATTTTTACAGAATAAAAATATTAAAACAAGGCCACAGAGGTGTAGGGCTTAATTTTCTGAATCCAATGATATATTATTCGCAATTTTTGGACAAAGAGATTAAAAGTTATGAATTTTATAAGCTAAATCAACTAATAGATTCAAATTCAGATTTTAAAACAGAGCCAACGACATGCGACGTGTTTCTATTGCCCCGTACCGCTTCACGCGGATCACGCCTCCATGCCGTTGGATCAAGTCAGATCCAACGCGCCAGATCTAAACAAAACGGTTCAGTAAGTGATCTAATCTACAACGCACGATCTAGATCTAACGGCTCTGGATCAAATGACCAAATGCGAGCGCCGCTGATGGCTACTGCTGCAGCGACACCGTCGGTAACATTCCGTAGAGTCTAGAGGGGGTTAGGGGTGGTGTCGACCCTTACCAGCGTCGCGTGGATGTGAGGAATCTCAAGGTGGTCGTGGTTTGCACAGGGGCATGCTGTTGCGGCCGTGGGAGGTGGTCGGAGACCTCACTGGCGTCGGGTGGCTGCTGGTAGAGACAAAGGCGGTGACCTAGGTCACCACAGGGCAAACGAGTGGCATCAGTGACTATGCAAAGACACGGGGAACAAAGTCGTAAGGGGCAGAGGTCAAGGGGCGATCGAAGATTACCGTAATTGCTCGTCGGAGTCGAGCGGCGCCTCGGTGGTTCACAGGGGTTGACGGGGATGGCGACCTGGGGAGATTTGGGTCAAACCAGAGGCATGGTTACACGCGCAAGGAACTGATGAACAAATTCGCATGAACGAGAAACAGAGGGGTGCACTGGGCTCACCGTAATGCGTCGCCGGAGTTCGTCGGGTAGCGGCAGTGCAAGCTTAATTACTGGTAGCCTGGGGGCGCTTAGTGTGGGCTAGGTAAGGGGAAATGACCGCGGCGAGGTGGGGGTTAAGTAGCAGGCATCGAGGGTGAGGATTACTGCCGAAATCAATAGAATTGATTCGACTTGATTTGTGGAAGAAATGGGCGGTGATGGCGTGGTCAGCGGCGCGGGATTGAGGACGACGCGCTGGCGTGGCGACGATGTGGAGAGCCCAGTGGTCGTGAGTGAGAATGCAGCAGTGAGAGAGAGAGAGAGAGATAGAGATAGAGAGAGAGAGAGCAGAGGGAGAAAACCCCGGGTGGGCTTGCTGGGCCGAAAGTGGGTCTAGGCTAGATTGACAGCGCTGTTTTTATTTTCTTTAACCTTTTTCTTTTCTGTTTTGATTTTCAGAAATGGTTTTGAAACCCTAATTCAAATTTGTTTGAATTCAAACCTTCACCAAGTTTTCTATTGTGATCCTAGCATCCAAATGTGTGTCAAACCATCTAACCACTCAAAAACACTTTGGTCTTTGAAATAAAAATAAAACCATGCCCCATATATAATATATAAAGAGGGGTTTAAATATGGTTTTATTTAGGGTTTTGATTTGAAACAATTTATGCAAGGTAAATATGGTATGATGATATGAATGCATTACATGGTTTTGCATTTGATGAAATTTGGGATGTTACATATAGTCATACGTGCTCGCGATGAGAACTTGCACAACATATTTTGTCCTGCCAGCCCGTTGCAGCGGGGCCTCAAGGGAATCTACTGGCAATTAAGGTACTCCTTTTAATAGAGCACCGGAGCAAAGCATTAACACTCCGTGAACACACGTGATCCACATATCACAGCCATCCTCTCCGGTTATCTTGATTTCTGTCACTTCGGGGCCTCGGGTTCCGGACAATAATATGTGTATACAACTTGCAGATAAGACCATAAACAATAATATCATCATAAATCAATAACATGTTCAGATCTGAGATCATGGCACTCGGGCCCTAGTGACAAGCATTAAGCATAACAAGTTGCAACAATGTCAAAAGGCACTAACAATAGATACTAGGCACCATGCCCTAACAATCTTATGCAATTACATGATAGATCTCATCCAATCCCTACCATCCCCATAGCCTATCGCGGGGGATTACTCGCTCATGGATGGGGGAAACATGGATGGTTGATGGAGAGGCATCGGTGATGATGATGGTGGTGATCTCCTCGACAACCCCGTCCCGGCAGGGTGCCAGAACGGAGTTTCTGGTTCTAAATCGCGGTTTCTGGTGGTGGAGACGCAGCGGAACTCTCTCTGGAAATACGTTGAACCCCCGTCTGTTTTTTGGTCAGAGGGCTTATGTAGGCGAAGGGAGAGGTCGAGGTGGTGCCCGAGGCGGCCACACCACCCCCTGGCGCGGCCAGGCCTGGCCCGCGCCACCAGGTGGTGTGGGCCCCTCGTGGATCTTCTCTGTCTCGTCTTCTAGCTCTATGAGTCTTCTGGTAAAATATGAGTTTTGCGATATTTTCCGGGATTTTTCATGAAAGTTGATTTTCTGCACAAAAACGAGACAGCAAAGCAATTCTGCTGAAAACAGGGTTAGTCCGCATTAGTTGTATCCAAATCACACAAATTAGAGGAGAAACAATAGCAAAACTGTTTGGGAAAGTAGATATGTTTTGGACATATCAACTCCCCCCAAGCTTAGCTTATTGCTTGTCCTCAAGCAATTAAGTTGAAAACTGAGTGCGATAAAAGAAACTTTCACGAACACATTTGCTTCATAAGATGTATATATTCTCAGCATATGATCGCATATTTAGGCAATTCATAATAAAGAGTATGCAAATAAGAATACTCAATAGAAATGCAAGCTATGAAGAGGTTCCAACACAATAATAAGCAACATGAAACATGAGCATAAGCAACATTGTAATGCTCATAAGAAGGTATGATAAAGTGGTATCTCGCTTGCCTTTGATTGTGGAGCAAAACATAAATGCCAAGGCACCTCTGAAGTTTAAATGAAGACTAGAAGTAAAGATATCAAAGATACAATGCGGTGACCCAGCATACCACTGCATGATGTAGTACACTATAGTCGTTGACATAACACTAATGAAACACCGTTCACTAGTATTACATCCCTCAGAGTTGTACAACAGAAACACAGCAGGTCCAAGACATGACTATAGGTTACAACTCAACTCTTTACACAAGATCCAGAGAACACTCTAGTTTAAAGAGAGAGAGAAACTTCTTACAAAGAAGAATCAGAGATAGACAACTCAAAAACTATTATACTATTAAGACTAGTATCTTAACTAATGGTCTGGCATTGCTGCTATTGCAATACACTACAGAAATAGGTGCTATGGCTAGAGATGATATTCCTATCTAATCAGTAACTTCGTCTTCACTTGAGTTGATGTATATGTAGACTTTCTTGATTTCATTGAAGAGCTCGAGCTTTTGATGATGATTCCTGGAGTATGACTTGATGTAGACATCGTCTGTACTGACTTTAGAACCTAGCAAGGGTTAAGAAGATACTTTGAGTATGAGCGTACTCAGCAAGTTCACTAGAAAATGAGTGTTTGATGCACTATATCTACAACCACAGACCGTAGATCGTAGGCAATGCAAGTTTTCGTAAACATTTCTTCAAAGGTTGCTTTTATTCCGAAAATCTATGTCTGTCAGCCTTCACGGGTTTACCAGAACTTTCATGGAGTTCCTTTCCCACCGCGTTCGCAGCTCCTTCCCGAAACAGCGAGTAACAAGATACAGTTCTTACACTCTGGAGAGGTGCGTTACTTTACCCATGAGAGATCTTAGCTTTGTTGCACATCCGGGCCGCAAACCCGTTCACACTTCCTTGGTGTGAGGCCCAGACTAAGACCCAAGCTAATCACTGCCTTCTCCGCAACCCCGCATGTCTCCTTGGTGTACGCCAGCCTACCTATTGAATTACGGCTATTGGCAGTACAGACCGTTCATATGCCGGAACTATCGTGGGACGTTGAGGGATCCCACCCATATGTTGCATATCCTCTACGAATTACCAATTTATATGCACGCTACGAGTGATAACAGCCACGACCCGCACATTCGGCTCCATGCGAGAGGGAAAAGATAAAGCTGACTTCTCTGCCCCATTCCAAATATCATGGTCAACGCGTAATATACGGCGCAAGAATCACTTGCGACATTGGTTGTTAAGTCCTAGATAATATGTTCCTTTACCACCGGAACACTTATAGTAGGTTATTACCTCATGGTAAATAACCTATAACCACATTATTATGAAAATAGTGTTTTCTGTCCTTTTTCAAATGAGGTGATGACAACACTGAATTTGCAAAATACTTTACAGAAAATAATCAAAGGACATGAGCAAGTGTGAACTTGCCTTTTGTGATTGCAAGATTACGCACTCACGTCTTGAGACAATATAAGATCCAATATATGAAATCAACATCATTGGTCCGGTAAGGACTAATGTTTAAAGAAGCAATATGCTCTTATGCATAAGTAATGTGATGCACTTTATAAACGCGAATCTCGGAGATAACGTTGTTCTAGGGTTTAGATACTGGAAATGGTTTCTTTAGAATGTGTTTTCCTTTTAGATAAGTTTCACACTTGTGGTTCTTATTAGGGCTTGTGAGTGTGTGTGAACAACACATATCTATATAACAATAAGGTACACACATATGGAATGCTACTTGAAGACTACTTATATAATAATTGTTTATCTTCAAATTTACTTTACAAGTAGTGTCACTTATAAAGAACTTTAAGTGTTATTAATCCTAAATATATAAGTAAAGTATAAAGTAAGGTGTTTACTATTAATTGTCATATGTTGACTGAAGTGGCAAACGAATAACTTTTGAAGAAAAGATTCCTTTATTAAGGTTTAAACAATTCTTGTGGCTAATCAGAGTTGGTTGATGTTGTTTGTGCTTGTTGGAACAGTTTGCATTTGAGATGCTTTATAACTTAATTATAACAGACCAAAGTTAACTATAAAGTATATAATAAAGTTTTTAGCATTATACTTAAAGTCTGGTAGACTAAAGTTAACTTTAAAACATAGATGGACTTTAGGTGTAATGCTTATTATACTTATACCTTGTTCACTTCATAATGTTTCTTTAAAGTTACTTAAGAATGGTATTACTTTTATTTGGTAGTGGTTTCTTTACAATATAAATGTATAAAGGGATTTATCTCCCTATAAGGGTGTGGTTAAGGTTTGTGAATAAGTAAACAATATTATTTACTACTTATGAACTCACTATAGTGTTTTGATTTGTTTATAAACTTGGGTTTAAAGTAAAGGAATGGGTTTTATCTCATTACAAATTATTCTTGGAGATTTTATATTGGATAAGAATATTTTTAGAAAATAATCTACACTTATGGTTGAATGATAATTCAATAAAATTGCATTTTTAAAATGTATTGAACCATTTTGACTTCATATTATCAATATTGAAGACTAATACTATTTATTAGACTCAATTGGCTAATTTTTAGAATATTAGCAAATTTTATTTACCTTTATATGAATTATTAATTAAGGAAATAGGTTTAAATTCATGCTGTTAAAGTGTTTAAATATTTATTTACCTCAAAGGTAGGATATTATATTTTTAATATGTAGGTATTATTTTTGTGATCATTTTGGTATATTACACTTATTTTTGTGATTTAAAAATAATAAGATATGATTTTTATAATACTTATTACTTTATAAATACTTAATAAATAATAAATGTTTACTTAAGTGAAGTAAGAATGTATGATTATAGTTTTAAAGTATTGTTTTTATTTTTCTAAGATTTTTGGTATTTTATTTACATTTTTAATATTTAAAATATGAATTATCTAATTTTTATTACTTATAAAATCTTTATTGCATAACAATTATTTATATTGTTAACATAATAATGTTTGATAGTAGTTTTAAATTATAGATTTTATTTTTCTACAAATTTTTATATATTATACACATTTTTCTGAATTACAAAACAAAAATTATTAATTAAACAAGATTTAATCCTTTTATTTCATTTCTGGAATATTGATATTTGAATTTATATTGTGTTTATCAATTTTTACTAAACAGATAATACTTTTCTTACCGAGGCAAGACCTACCCAAGGTCACGACGATGGGTCGATTACCACGTTGGATGCCACATGGGCAAAGGACTAGTCATCAGTGGACCTGGTCAAAGATGACGCTGGCGTGATGCCACGATGACATCAACACGAACTTGTAACCTTTTTACACCCAGAACTAATCTAACCAGAGAGATGAACAAGTGCACCCGTGGCCATGTTGGCTGCCACGCGGGCTCACCGGAGTTTCGCTGGAATCTCTTTCGACATGGCGGTAGAGAGTACGAGAGAGGACGCGTGCGTGCTTCTTCGAATCAGTACAGTGAGGGTAGCAAGCTAGAGGCGGCGCCGCTGGTTTTTGGTCACTGGCGAGTGGAGCACGACGACGACTGGCAGCAGTGCACGGCGACGCACGACGGTGGATCGATACAGGAAGCAAACAAAGTAAAGGAGGGTAGTAGCACGCTCAGCATCTCACCAGGAAGCTCGTGGAAGGCTCGGTGGAGGCTATCATGGCCGAAATCGGGGTGGACGGCGGCGGCCGGACTTCGGGAAGACAAGGTTGCCACATCGATTCGAGGCGCCCTTGCTCAATTCCTTTGGCTAGGAGACTCAGGGAGGTATGGCGGTGCTCACAGTATGCTTATTCTGCCACGGGGGAGGCTAGAACACCGGGAATCGACGACAATCCGAGGCTAGGGTTCCGGTCTGGGACCTGATTTGAAGAGGAAGAAGATATTGGGGATAAGGACGAGGGAAGGCGATTATGGCGGTCTTATCTTCATCTTGAATCTGACACGCCGGTAGGCATCGCGTGGCCGCCGACAGACGGCGTCGGCCAATATGATTGTTTCACTGCTGCGAGGAAGACGACGACGTGCAGTTTTGCCGATAACCCCTAGAAGTTTTTAGGAATCCATCCGCAATCCCTTGGCGGTTCCACCGGTCAGCCAGAGAGGAGGGCAGGCTGGGCTGGTCTTTGGCTATGCTTGGGCCGCTGTTGTATTGCTGTGGTTACTCGTGGGCGACGGATAAGAGAGAGGGGTAATGGGCCATGTGCCAGATTTGAGTGATACTTCTTTTCCTTATCTTTTCTGTTTTCTGTTTTTTAATAATTTGTTTTCAATTCAAATTTCTTAAAGGTTTTAAATACCATAATTGTTGTATAATATTTTAAATATTCCAAAGATAACTATACTGATTGATTACTCTAATCATGTTGATATTTTTCAATGCTCACAATTATATCAAAGATTTTTATTGAATGAAATAAATAAGAATTAAGGTTTTAGGGTTTTGTTTCTAGATTTGTATTTTAATATTTGATTTGAACTTTTCTTTAAGGAATTTATTTGCTGAATACTTGCAGCAACAATAAAGTTATTATAAATAAATTTGTGAACTTTTATTATATAGAGTTTTATTTCTTTATTCATTGATATAGATCCTTCTAATATTTGGTACATGAAGTTTGGTGTAATTAATATGGTTAATATTATTCTCATAAATTTAAGAAATATCAATGTAAATATTTTATTATATCTAACATAGAAGTTAGGGTTTGAATTGCAAATACTTACCCTAGGGTTTAGGGTTCTTAATATACTTATATTCTTTTGTTGATGTGAATAAATATTAATGGCTAAAAATATTGTCTTTATGTTTGTGATTTCTAATGATATCACCATTTAAAGTAAAATAGTGAGATTGTTTTTTAGTCTAACTTATGAGAAAGAATTGATAAAGATAGTTCTTAAGCACATGTGATCATGATAGTTGGAAATGATAAAGATGTGCTTAAGTGATTTGATATAGGAAAATATTCCTATGAAGCTTTGTGTAAATAAGATGACAGATTAATCAAGTGAAATGGATACTATGTTTGGTTAAGGATTTAGGGTTTAGTGTTTTACCAAGAATTCCTATCTTCCATAATTCACAATCCTGGACTTCTAATTAAGGAATTCTTTTCCTAGATATACTACTCCTTCATATCCATCATCATGTGTTAACATGATGAGCTTTACTTCACAAGAATATTATTATCCACCTTTTATTCTTCTAATTCCACTTGTAAATCCAATGAGCTTGACACTGAAGCTTTCATAATCTTCTTATATCCATACTTGGTTATAACAACTACTCTACTATTAATAATCTCCAATCCAACAAGTGGTTACATCTAACTTCCATTCATGCTCTTCCCTTATCATCCTTCACTAATATCATTTCAATAGATGTATACATAAAATCCTACTTCACCTCAAGTGCTTAGTGTTTCCAAAGAGGAAAATACTACTTCTTTAATCCAATGTTGCTCTAACATCATCTTAATCATACTACCTTATCTCTACTTAACTCCAGTATCTAACATTCCAACCTCACATTATATTAATGTGACTTGTAATGGCTAACCTAGGACAATATATCTAGACTAGAGTTTAATCATGTTCTACCCACCAATGTCACTTATACAGGATATAAGCATGTTCTACCCACCAATATCACTTATACAGGATATAAGCATTCAATCTTGGTGAGTAAGGCATGATCATTATAAGCCTTTGATCCTTTATGGTTTAGGTTTCCAGTTGGCTAATCAAGGCTTCCATCCATACAACATTACAGTTGTAGTATAATTATCTTCTGTTTATCTCTATTGGATTAAGATATATAATTCATTGACTATACCTACTTGATCCAATAGGACTGCTCCTTGGTAACTATCTTCAATGTTCATCCTTATAATCCTATTTGTTAACATATAATTATATCTTTTACATAACTCTTCTATATATTCAGGAGTGGGTTAACTCCATCAAGTATTATAATGATTTTATTCTCTTCCAACACTCCCATCCTATTAGTTGATATTTAAATCTATCATTACCACTTACCTCTTCTTACTTATTTCTTTTAAGGACTAAAATGAATGTTATGTTAAGAGCAAGAGTTGCTAGATCAAGAATTGATAGGTTAATAATTGGTGAATCAATAGTTGATTACTCAACATTGATGAATCAACAGATATAAAGATAGAGTTCCTTAGAGATGATAAAGATTGATATGGACAGAAAGATATATATGGTGGATGATCTTGACTTGGTTTCTTTCCTACTCAATATCACTAAAGAGTTAAGATTGTATTACCATGATGTTCATGGTATAAATAGATGAGATTAAGATTTAGTTGTTACATTCCTATTACTTAAGTTATGTTTATAACTTGGCATTCAGGGTTGTGTAATGAATATTATGATATGATCACCTAAGGATCAAACATAAATCATTAACTAATGTATTAGGGTTTAATTTTTATTACATTTGTTCTACCCTTAGATCAAATCTCCCTTACCCAAAATAAGATTTTAACAAAGGTCATATTGAAACTTATCGCAGTCAACTTGATGATCTACTTCAATTCCATCAAGTTAAGAGAAGCTTCAATCTCTTTGACAAGTTTTTATTTAAAATCGCGAAAATTATTTAGATTTTCTATGCATGAATGCAATGCACACATATGTGTTCAGCTTATTTCTAAGATCTAATGCTGGGATGTAACATACAAGCATCAAAGTTATGTCACAATTAACCATTTTCTGGACAAGCACATTACACTAAGAATGACAGTTATGCTCTCGGGAAGGTGCTCATAGAATAAATGGTGACTCAACAAAGAAGTGAAAGGTTTTGAAAAGTTTGAAAGGCTTCCAAATGCCTGAAAGTATGGTACTCATTAGCTTTGAGCTCTCATTGCCCCTATCATAAGCATCTTTAAATGGTTAAGGTTAAAGTGAGGTCAAATACGAGTTATATGCTTGATAGACCATAAAACTGGAAATCTCATGTCCCTTGAGTACGAGGGTCGTTCCTCATGCTACTCAACTTTAGTCACCGGTAAGTTCTTGTCATTGTAAGTACATGTGTATCATAGAGAACCGCCAATGCGGTACCCCTTGCCCCATGACACATGAGCTATCCCATGTCAAAATGACAAGGTAACAGACAATGAGCAACTCAGCGGTCCTTTTATTTACCATGAGCATGGTGCATATTTTTCTATTCTCTTTTTTTCTATAGTTTTTTCCGGGGATGCTTCATCGATTGCTCATTATGGTTATGCTGCAAGTTTCCACCATGATTAAGCATGGCTTAGGCTAGCCGCCCAGGCATTTATCTAACACATATACATAACTCAAAGGACTTACAAGCTCCCCTTTTATTTCACACCGTCGACATCCGTAAACAAAAGAGCATGATATCAACTGGATAATATTTACAGGTGTTGAAAGCGTTCCTCATGACAACATGGTTCTGCTAACTACCAGCCTATAATTTGCAAGCATATAACTTTCATGGACAGTCACAATGGTTCAAGTTTATTAAGTACAAGAAAATAAAGTGTTCCATCAAGTTCGTGAGAGCTTTACTAACTAATTTTCTCATAACAAGCAAACATTTTATTTGGAAGAAAACAAGGCATAATAAATATGCACGGAATAACAATGATGCTAATAGGTAGATATGGTGGACACTTTTTGACAATTTTGGTTTTGGGGAGTTGGATGCACGATTAGAGCTCATACTCAGTAGAAGTGAAGGCTAGCAATAGAAAGGGAGCAAAAATCGAGAGAGCATTAACTGTCATAATCATGCTAGCAACAAAACAAAATTAATTATGGCATAAAAATGACACAAGAACTCTGAGGCAAAATAAATCATCAAGGCTTAACTGACTTTTTGTTTAGTCATATGCATGCGTGAGCATGTGCCAAGTCGATTCAAATAAAACATTCAGAGGAGGATACCACAATGTCATACCAAGTTATGAATAGAACAATGCAAGCAAACATTTATATGACATGCTACAAACTATTAGCAAGTTGGAGATAATCATAAGAGAGCAAGAAATACTAAGCATCCATTAAATAACATACACCCTACACGAACAGACTAAGCATGCCCACAATGATGTGTATATGTACAAAAATGAAAACAAATAGAGTTCATTACCAGCCTCTTACCACGCCTCGAGTTGTCATAAATCATCATTATTGCCTTTCACTTGTGTAGCTTGAATAATAAGATAAAAACAAACTCCAAGGAGTCACTGAGGACTTGCTGAACCCTGCAACGAACTTTACAAAACCAGAGAAGAACAACAAATATTTTTGGGTTTTCGATTTTTAAAGACAAGAACTGAAGGAAAAAGCAAACAAAGCAAAATCTTTTTGGTTTTTTCAAATAATCAAACAAAACTAAAAGGAGTGAAGCAAACCAAATCTAAAAGCTAGAGAAACAAACAAAGAGAAATAACGAAAATATTTTTGGTCTTTTTGTTTTTTGGAAGGCAGAAACAGAAACTAAAAAGAAAGCGAAACATGGATATGCAAAGTACCGACGGAACATAATATGTAGACGAGTGTGATGTCGGTATACCTCCCCCCAAGCTTAGGCTTTTGGCCTAAGTGGAGATCAATCCCAACCTGGCCAGGAAGGAACGCCTCTATAATATGACGAAGAAGCACCTTTGTCCTGATACGAACTCGAGGACGCCCCGACGTAGTGCGCAGAGTAGTCATAAGAGGGTGCATCCCCCTGGTGGTGCCCGTGGAAACGAAGCAAGCGGAGCTTCTCGTCCATCTCCTCCTTGGAGCGTGACCATGGCCTCCTACAAATACTGAACAAAGTATACTATGGCAAGGGAATTTCCTTCTCATCCCCGTCAGTAAACATCATCCTGTAAACTAGACTCTCAATGCTAGAGCTAGCAGTAACAAAGTGATGTACTTTCATGGCAGCTAGATCAAGCCTCTACGGGGCTAGCACTGTATAATTAGGATCAACAGAGAGGTCCAAAGCATCCATTATGCGCGCAACAATAATGCCCCCATAAATGGTTCCCCTAGCAGCTAGGTGGCGAGCAATGAGAGAACCTAGATTATACTTGGTTTCATTATTAAGTGCAGTAGCGAGAAAAGCTAAATGATAATTGGAAATATTACTAGTGTTCTCCCTACCAAGAATGCTAGTGGAAAGATAATAAGCAAAATATCTAATAGTTGGGAGTTGAATGTTCCTTATCTTCTCGCATTGGGCTGCGCGGTCATCATCATTTGTTATCCCTTGATAGAGTTCTAGAAAATTAGCGGGTCGACCCTGGATTTTCTTCACAATCCGAGTCATGCCAATACCTAGAATGCTGCAAAATCTTTCAAATGGAATGGTGTTAGGCTTATCATAAATTTTCAATGAAATTTTTGAACTGAAAGGGATATTAGTAAAAGTGAAGCTTTGCACAAAAGTTTTGGTGAGCAAAGCATATTGCTCACTCTCATGCTGCATATAAGTGGTTAGACCAACCCTCTAAACAAGAATTAAGAAATCACCGAGGATCCCTGCAGCTTGCAAAAAGGCAAAACAAGGGAAGGTAGATGGGTGCGCATCTCCATCATCTCCCTCATTACCAAAGCGTGGCGCAATAAGATCTTCATTATATGATGGCCTAAATTGAGAAGCTGATATTGAAGGCCTTTCCCTCCTGGGTGTATCTCTCTCAAACACTTCTCCAAAAGTATGGTTGTCCATATCTCTTTTTCTAAAATTCTTAGACAAACATCAAATCTAGTGATTTACAAACTAATAAATGAAGGGGAACTACTATAGGGACTTGCAAGAGGGATAAACATGCATCATAATGATTTCTCTAAGCATAGAACAAGCATGTAAACTCACATAACCTATCACCTAGCAAAATACTCAAGATATAATCCATCAATCACAAATCTACTTGGACAAGCGGAGGAGGCACATTCCAAAGTAATCCCTCAAAAAATCAGCAGCTAAGATGGACTAAGCAAGGAGATCGAAAATTGCGAGCAAAATCAGCAAGAACTCAAGCTTTGAGGAATTTCCGGTGTTTTCTTAGGAGAGAGAGAGAGAGAGAGAGAGAGGAGTGGCAGCTGAGAGAGTAAGTGGAGGGCCAGGGGTGGCCCACACTGGGCTAAGCGCACACAGTGCAGTCGCGCCACGGTGGTGTGCCTACCGTGGCCCCCACAGGTCACTTCAAGTACCTCTACTTTAATTTTGACATAAAAATTTTCTAGAAATTTTCGGGAAACTTTATTTTTTGACCATTTTCAAGTATTGAAAAATGATTTTCTAGCAAAAATATGATTTTTGAAAGATGCAAAAACAAACCAAAACTAAAACTACAGAAAGACACTCTAATATGCAATCTACTAGCAATACTAAGACAAACAAGGTGAAGAGCAAATATTGGAGTAGAGAAAGTAAAAGTGAGCAAGGATAATCATGGTGAAAACATTGTTTTGTTTATTTAAAATCCCTTTGTTAACAAGGTTGATCAAGTCTTGTTACCAAAACAATTTTATATGAAACAAAACTTTGTATTTCACAAAATGATTATGTTACCTCAACCTTGATAGCAATAGTACCAATCATAATAGTTTCATAATTTTCTTGTGGTATGGGACAATATATTTCTCCAACTTTGATGTCCTAAATATTTTAAATTGAATTTAAGACATAATTCTTATCAATTTTCTTGGGGAAATAAACAATATGATCCTTGTCATTAATATTAAAAGTTACTTTTTCTTGATTACAATTTGATGACAGCATCTGCAGTATTAAGAAAAGGTCTCCCAAGAATAATATGCATATTATCATCTTCAGGCATTTCAAGCACAACAAAATTAGTTAATACCAAACAATTATGAGCCACTTGAACATGAACATCCTCACATATACCAACAAGAATAGTATTAGACTTATCAGCCATTTGCAAAGATATATCAGTGGGTATCATTTTTTCCAGTGGAAGTCTTTTGTAGAGAGAAAAGGGCATAACACTAACTCCTGCTCCCAAATCACACAAAGCAGTTCTAACATAATTATTTTAATAGAGCAAGGAATAGTTGGAATCCCTGGATCCCCAAGTTTCTTTGGAACCTTACCATTGAAGGAATAATTAGCAAGTAAAGTGGAAATTTCCTCATGAGGAATCTTCCTTTTATTAGAAACAATATCCTTCATATACTTTGAATAAGGAGGCAATTTAATAGCATTAGTCAAAGGAATTTGCAAAAACAAAGGTTTCATCCACTCACAAAACTTGTTATAGTGCACTTCTTCCTTTGACTTGTGTTTCTTATTAGGAAAAGGCATTGGTTTTTGCACCCAAGGTTCTCTTTCACTACCATGTTTATTAGCAAAAAAATCTTCCTTAGTGTACTTAGTATGCTATTCAGGTTCTTCTTCAATTTCTTCCTTATCAGGAGCATCATTGTTATCATTACCACTTTCAGTTTTAGCATCAGAGACAGATATACTATTAGGATCTATAGCAGGTTCAGAAGATTCTACAACTGTTTTATGTTTCTTTTTCTTTCTCTTAGAAGAAGTACCAAAATTTTCAGCTTGTTGAGAATCTTGCTCTATTCTTTTAGGATGTCCTTCAAGGTATAAAGGATTCTGAGTAGAAACACTACTCCTAGTTCTAATTTCATAAGCATGTTTATCTCCAAAGCATTAACTAGCATATCTTTTTGTACTTTAGCAAGTTGATCAATTTGAGTTTGAACCATTTGTAAATGTTTAACAAGCATTTTAACATCATTGGAGGTTCTTTCCACAATATCTTTCAACTCATTATAGCTCTAGAGTTTTCCATTAAATGATTCTTCACTCTCTTATTAAAATTATCTTGCTTAACAATAAAAATATCAAGTTCCTCTAAGCATTGATCAGGAGGTTTACCATAAGGAATATCACCTTCATCAAAATGTTGGAGAGAGTGTACCTCAATAGTGGATGAGTGGAAGATTGGCCTACATAATTCTTCTATAGGAGGTAAATTCTTCACATCTTCAGATTTAATACCCTTCTCCTTAAGACATTTATTAGCTTCCTTCATCACTTCATCATTTAGTTCAATCACTCCTCTCTTCTTAGGTGTTGGTGTTGGGGTTGGTTCAGGCACAGTTGGTTCAGCTGTAGTTGACTCAGGTGTAATTGGCTCAGATATAGTCCAATCATCATAATTCTTGCTTGTTTTAGCCATTAATTCCTCAGCTTCTGCGGGAGTTCTTTTCTTGAAAACACAATCAGCACAGCTATCCAGGTATGTCCTAGACTCATCAGTTAGTCCATAATAGTATATCTCAAGAAGCTCATTTTTAGGTAATAGGCATCCATGATGCACATGAATCAAAGCAGAGAACCTTGCCCATGATTCAGGCAATTTCTCCTTTTCTCCCTGTTTAAAATCAAAAAATTTCTGCAAAACGGCATGTTGAGCACTAGGAGGGAAATATTTCTGAAAGAAAGTAGTAATAAGGGCTATCAATTGAGCCAGGAGGTAAATTATTAAACCAAGCTTTAGCCTCTCTTTTCAATGAAAAAGGGAAAATTTTAGCAACAAAGTAGGTGCGCATCTTAACATCATCAGAAAATAACCCACTCATAGTAGAAAGCTCAGTCATATGTGCTATGGCACTTTCATTTTCAGCCCCACAAAAAGGTTTTTTCTCAACTATGGTTATTTAGGATAAATCAAGAGAGAAATCGTAATCCTTATCTTTAATGTTTATGGGGGATGTGGAAAACTAGCATCAGGAAATAGTTTAGATATAATAGTACGTCTCTCAAGAAGACTCTTAATGGCACTAGTACCGTGAGTGTTCCGACATTCTTCAATAAATTCACCAGTCATCTCAATATAACCGTTATTAATATCATGGCTCTCTAGACTTAGGTGAACCAGTGTAGTAGTATCTTCATTGGGAGTTTCGGTATTTCCTATTATAGTTCTAGCAGTTGTAGCATCTAGGAAAATACCTAATGAACTACTCTCATCAAGCATAGTAGAAGTAACATCACGAGCATCCAAGCAATTTCATATTCAAGTAGTAGCAGTATGTGTAACATGTGTGTGGTGGTGGTGTAACGAGCTTACTCATAATAGATGGTGAATCAAGAGTAGTAGATATGTTCATAATTGTACCTCTTCTTGTAGTGGATGGTAATATAGGAAATTTTCCATCATGAGTCCAACCACAAAACGGAACTAACAGTCAATATGGTTTGCGGACAACACTATCCAGTCCCGGTTTCCTAACTAGGACTACGGAATCGGGACTAAAGGCCCCCTTTAGTCCTGGTCCTGCCACAAACCGGGACTAACACTCAAGACATTTATTAATATTAAAAAAACTGAGACTACGGAATCGGGACTAAAGGCCCCCTTTAGTCATGCTCATATCTATCCCTATAGTACACAACTTTAGGGTCGTCTTTGTCTTCATCATCGTCATCGCTATCGCTAGGCGCACTGCAGTGGATCCTTAGCCTAGCCATGGCATATTCTGCGGCACCGCCACTCCGCCTCGGATTGATGACGTGGGGAGGGTTCCCGGATGACTACGCCGCTACATCCACGACCTTCACCATCGCCACCCTTCTTATGGCTCTTCAACGATGCGGGTACCGCATG
The DNA here is from genome assembly GCA_030063025.1 of Avena longiglumis. Classification (NCBI taxonomy): domain Eukaryota; kingdom Viridiplantae; phylum Streptophyta; class Magnoliopsida; order Poales; family Poaceae; genus Avena; species Avena longiglumis. The sequence continues at coordinate 80,327,784 of CP125978.1, forward strand.
CGAGGATGATCAGAACGCCCGAATCGGGTCTATGCAGATCTCAGATTTCCGCCAAAACCCGCATAGAAGCGATTCAAAGACGCCCACCGACACTTTCGTGGGTGGGATTGGAATACAAGTAGTTACATCATAGTAGTTTACAACAGTCCACAAGAACTAATATATACAACAACGACTCAACGAGTCGAGAATACAAAAGATACAATACAAAGATACAACTCAAGAAGAAAGCAAAATAGTATTGAGTACGGACAAGATCCAAATGGGACTAAGAGTCTGAAGAATAACCAAGCGGTGTCCAAGCCTGCCTGTGCCAAGCCGGAAGGGTAACCTCGCTAACGTCGTCAATCACATACTGTCAAGCCAAAAGGATGCGCATAAAGGGCAAAGGAAAAGAAAGAGAGCGGTCAAGATCGAGGCCAAGACACGGCGAGACTAGAATTGTGGTCCTCGCCTACATAGGTATGGTGGGCTCGGCAGCAAAGCTTGCACTATCTAACTTATAGAGACACGCTACAACTTCGGCTATTAGAGCGAGGTAAGATATCGCTATGCGGTAACCATAATATAACACCAAACATAACCCATCCGAAGATTTCCCCCTCGAAGACCAGTCGAGGAAGTCCTCTTACAGAACACACACGGTGGCAATTTTAGTTAAGCAGGTGTTTAGTTGATAAGACTAATTACTAATCATATTATGAAAGAGGCAAAACATTAGTGGCGTTGTCTATGATCATGACATCAGACTCTGAGGTGCCCATAACCGTGGACACACGGCTTCTCGAAAAGATTTAACCTGCAGGGATGCACTACTGTACCCAAACGCATGCTCAACCCGTCAGGCAACATATCACACGTGCCTTTCGAATCTCAAAACAAGAACTGTCCCATAACTATGCGCATATCCAGAGGCATCACCTACTGTGTTTTACCCACACAAGAGATACAGATGATTCTCCAGGTGTCACAACGTTTGAGTCTACTACCGGGCGATGATCGGAAGATAACTTATAGAGCTCCATCCCACCTCCGGCACGATATCCCGATTTTATGCAGTGCAAGCCATGACAGTCCACCAAAATCATATCACAACTCAACCCATGTCCGAGGACATATTATGCGTATGCACCAAATGGAAAACCAATTTTGTAACGCTCTGGATATACGAATAGCGCCGATAGTTGAGGGGGGGATCCCAGAGGGCCCCACATTTGGTTAGCGCGATCAACTCAGAACTGGTATCGTAGAACGAACAGGTCCTAGGTCGGCTCAAGCAGTTCCCAAAGGTGGTACCTGCCGGGGCCTTATCATTAGGTGAAACCATAACCAAGAACATCATATTAATTATCGTATCACCAACAATATCCGAGTATCATGTTCCACCTGTATGAGAGCGATACTAAGCATGCCTACGACTCGCAAGGACAAGGCTAGCTAGTCAAACAAGGCAATAGGATAACCAAGGCAATATAGTGGAGCAGGTAATTAAAGGGGACAATACTAAAGCATCGACAATAAGGATAGCAATAGATCAATTGGAGGAAGTAAAGACTATAAATGCAAAATCGGTAGAAGGGGGAGAATGCTCGCCTGATAAACAATGTTGGGTAGCGGAGGCTCGTTGTATCTCACATCGACTCATCGTCCTATCTCGGTGAAGAAGCAAACACTAGAAGGAACAACCGGTGCAATATTTAATACTAGGCGTAAGATCCGCATGTTTATGATATGATGCATGGCATGGCAATATGCGGTCCTACTTAGCAATATTAAGTGGAATCACGATCTCGACATTTAAATAAAAGGTTCAAGTTATTTAGCTACCCCACGATTTAAATTTTGTCTTAACAAGGCAAAACAGGGCACTACACAAATTTAAATGAAGCCAAGATAAGACACAAATATCTCGCATATAGTCTTCATATTTAATTTAAGTGAATTAGTTAATTACCCTCGATAACCCGATATGCGATGCACACGTAAATGATTATCATGCATACAAGTTATGTATGGCGTTTTATAAAAAATAGGGATGGGCTCAGAGCCTTACAATTCGGGTCGACAAGATGAATAGAAGTAGGCGTCGTTGTGGAAGTAGTCGGAGCTGGGATCTTGGAGTTCATGTCGTCGTCTTAAAAATGTATAACAAGTAGATGAGGCAGAACTCGAGGTCGATTCGGAGACAGTAAAGATCTTGAGAAGCAACCACTAAAACTCTTCAGGTAAAATTACCGTAGGAGAAACTCTAGCAGGAATTTCGTCAAACATCTTAAGGTTGGGTGTCTATGCGCTGAATCTGGAGAAAGGGACGAGAGCTCGCTGCTATCATGGCTTGACACAGAGCACCAGGTGGAGACGGACCTGCCGGGCAGGCGGCTATGCACGCGTGGCCAAGGGCCCATGGGGATCTTCTGCTGTGGTGGTTTGCCCAATTAAAGCGCGCGCCAAGAAAAACGAGCGGCGGCCGACGGCATGCGCCACCTGCGCGCGAGCCTCGAGCTGGCTGCCCGCTCGATGCGTGGAAGGGCAGGAGGCCGGCCAGGTGATGGTCGCTTCCGTACACATTTGGTGTGGCCGGCTGGGCTTTAGATAGCTGTTGGCCAGACCATCTGCTAGCTGCACCTACAGGCGGAAGTAGAGGTGGCGATGGAATTAGCTGCTGCTGGCCGCAAAATGGGCAGTCGCAAGGAAAAAATGGCAGGATCAATTCAATTAGATCGATGGATATGAATCTGACATGGGAATTAATGAATAGGAGCAGGACCTTTTGGACGTGCATCTGCAGGAACAGGGAGGCCAAAGCTACAGCGTTGCAGCTGTTTGGGTTGGTGGCGATTGGAGCTTGGCCTAGCTTCAGCCATCCGGGATAAAATATCATCACGCCAAGCGAGAATTTAGTCAGAAATTTGGAGAAGACTTGTGGACAAAAGATGGGGATCTGGAGAAAGAGATATGGGGAATTTTGGACAGATTTAAAGGCTAGGGTTTGGAGGAAGAAGAGGGATTAGGATATTTATATAGTCTAAAGTAGACTGGATGGGCTAGTTTTGGAATAAAACTTTGGACGGGTTTTTAGCCTAATTTTATTTATAAAACAAGAAAAGCTTTTACCGCGGGAAATATTATTTGTTTTAATTTTAAAATAAGAATGAGAGACGGGTTTAATAAAACCATCGGAATATTTTAGTAAAACAAAATAGGATTTTAGCAAAATAGTTTGCGCTTAAAATTGTGAATAAAATATGCATGATGATGTCATGATGATGCACAAAATAAGATAACAATCAATTTCTAATTGTTAATGTTTTTTGGGCATTACAACTCGACACCACTAACAAGGATCGCGTCCCGAGATCCAAACAAAGGCACCGGGAGGGAGAGAGGTTTGATGATCGGATATTCTTGCGTCGGGTTAATGGCCGCGACACCACTAACAAGGATCGTTGCTCACGTTCTTCGGGAGAACACTCCGGAGAGACCAAGACGAAGAAAGGGATCACAAGATCATCTCTAACTTCCAAGGAAGGAGTATTAGTCAGATTAATCCACCTGTTCAATGCCCAAGAACTAATGATAAGAGTAGTGGTATGGGCGCGACTCCATTCCGCACTCTAAGCATTACTCTGTACATGAATAGAGGAATCTTGCAACCAGACTCTCGAATTCAGACTAAAGATCTTGACAATCAGTATTAACAAAAGATTCAGGTAGATGATGTCATCGTAGAAAATTACGGGTCAGGAAACATTTGAAAAGGGATCAAGTAGAATGAAATTCAGATGTAGATCCATTGTTACAAGAGGGGAAAGTTGAACCCTAAAGGTACGACGGAAGACCCAACCACGAGAATCCTAAACTTGAAGAAGGTGAGAGACCAGATCAAAACACGCAAAGATAAGAGGGAAAAGAATAGAGGTAAGAAGTAAAATCAGAGCTAATCAGATCTATCTAACGCATTTGTAGCAAAATAGTTTTGACACTAGACATCGTCTGCTGGCAAGGTTAACCTACAGTGCTAGACCAGTGGGGTATCAGAACCTTAGCTCGATACCACTTAACGCCTCGAATCGGGTCTATGCAGATCTCAGCATTTCCCGCCAAAACCCGCATTGAAGCGATTCAAAGATGCCCACCAGACACTTTCGTGTGGGTGGGATTCGAATACAAGTAGTTACATCACAGTAGTTTACAACAGAGTCCACAAGAACTTATATATACAACAATGACTCAACAATTCGAGAATACAAAAGATACAATACGAAGATACAACTCAAGAAGAAAGCAAAATAGTATCCGAGTACGGACAAGATCCAAATGGGACTAAGAGTCCTGAAGAATAACCAAGCGGTGTCCAACCCTGCCCAGGCCAATCCGGAAGGGTAACCTCGCTAACGTCGTCAATCACATACCTGTCAAGCCAAAAGGGTGCCGACAAAGGCAAAACAGGGCACTACACAAATTTAAATGAAGTCGAGATAAGACACAAATATCTCGCATATAGTCTTCATATTTAATTTAAGTGAATTAGTTAAATACCTCGATAAACCGATATGCGCACACGTAAATGATTATCATGCATTACAAGTTATGTATGGCATTTTATAAAAAATAGGATGGGCTCGAGCCTTACAATTGGGTCGACAAGATGAATAGAAGTAGGCGTCGTTGTGGAAGTAGTCGAAGCTGGGATCTTGGAGTTCATGTTGTCGCCTTAAAATGTATAACAAGTAGGCGAGGCGAACTCGAGGTCGATTCGAGACAAGAAAGATCTTGAGAAGCAACCACTAAAACTCTTCAGGTAAAATTACCATAGGAGAAACTCTAGCAGGAATTTCGTCAAACATCTTAAGGTTGGGTGTCTATGCGCTGAATCTGGAGGAAGGGACGAGAGCTCGCTGCTATCATGGCTTGACACAGAGCACCAGGTGGAGACGGACCTGCCGGGCAGGCGGCTATGCACGCGTGGCCAAGGGCCCATGGGGATCTTCTGCTGTGGTGGTTTGCCCAATTAAAGCGCGCGCCAAGAAAAACGAGGCGCTGCTGTGGTGGTTTGTGTAGGGTTCGCATCATAGAAAACAAAAAATTTCCTACGATGTGAACTATATACCAAGATCTATCTACTAGATACAGACAACGGGCGGATGTATATCCGTAGAGAACATACCCTTGAAGACCGACAAAGCTTAACGAGTTCAACTCGTGGTTGATGTAGACGATCTCTTGCCGATCTCAAGATCGAGAGGAAGTCCTAGCGCCGCAAATCAGCAGCGCATCCGTGCTCGCACACACGTTCGAGGCACCGAGCAACCTTCGCCTCCTCGCTCCAGCGATCCAGCGGAAGCACAACTCTTTCTTGCTGAATAGCCACCGGGAACATGTATCTCGCTAGTCCGAGACCATGGGGGATAAATTCTAGAGGGGGGGAGAGATCCTTCACGAGGAGGTGTGAGAGACAAGTGAGGAGGGGGCTCCTTTATAGGAGGAGGGGGCACCCAAGGGGTGGTGGCATGGGGCTGCCCCTTGCCCTCCCTCTTCATGTGGGTGGACACCACTCACAAATCTCCTTTAAATTCCCTCCACTCAAAAGTCCACTCAAATTCCCATTAAATTTTCACCAAATTTAATGCAAACTCTCATTAAATAAAACTCTTTTATTTTATTCAGAATTTTTCAATTACTTTAATGACAAACATTCACAATAACCCCTTGCTAGAATTCTATTTCACATGCATAACCACTTTATGCAATTTCACCAAAACCTGCTTCGGTATCTAGTGAAATAAATTCTGCGCTTGTTTATTCTTTCGGCATGAAACATTTGCTCCAATTGGATGTCGGTGTCTCTTAAGTGTGTCACCCTATGGTTCGTGAATAATGCGGACATGATCGAGACCCTCTCGGATCAATAATCAAGCAGGATCCGAGACCCATACGACTCCCACACATTCAACGATGACTTTCTTGTGATCGCCGGAACCTTTTACGCTAGTATCTTAATCCCTTTGTTTCACGATATATTACATGTCCGAGATTCGATCATCGGTATCTCCATACCTAGTTTGATCTCGCATCGACATGCACTCTTTTCTCGTTCCTGTGATATAACATTCTAGTGATCAAATCACTTGCTTGCAAGCTAATCAATTTGATATCACTGAGAGGGCCCAGAGTATATCTATCCGTCATCGGGATGAACAAATTCCACTCTCTATCCATGAGACTCAACATAACACTTTATTAGTTCTGAATCCATCTTTATAATCACCCTGTTACGGTGTGACGTTTGATGTTATCAAGAAACTCTTCTGGTGTTAGTGATTGACATGATCTCATGGTCTAAGGATTAGGATCACTTCGTAAGTTGTTATAGCAATATAAACACAATGACTTTGATCGTAATGCTATACTTCGGATGAATGTTCATCACACCATTACACTAATGTTGTGATCCCGTTATTAACAACATCCAATGTCCATGATCAGGAAACCTTGATCATCTTGTTAATCAACGAGCTAGTTTATGAGAGAGGCATAACTAGGAACTTTCGCTTGTTTATTAAACACACATGTATTAACGCTTCCAGTATTAATACAATTATAGCATGCAAAATAAACATCTATCATATACTTGAATACACATAATAAACACTTTATTATTGCCTCTCGTGCATATTCCTTGCCTCCCACTTGCAAGAGAGACAATAATCTAGTTACATAGTGATAAATCTAACACCCATTGAGTTCGTGTTGATCATGTTTTGCTCTAGGGAGAGTTTTAGTCAACGGATCTGCTACATTGAGATCCGTATGTACTTTAAATCTTATATCTCCATCCTTGACATGCTCATGGATGGAGTGAAACCGCGCTTAATATGCTTGGAATGCTTGTGAGACCTTGGCTCTTTGGCATTGGCAATGGCACCATTGTTGTAATAATAGATCACCATTGGGTACAACGCTTGCCACCACTCCTAGTTCGGATATGAACTCCTTCATCCAAATCGCTCGAGCCGCTCAAGCAAAGAACATATTCGCCTCCGTAGTTGATCCCGCTACCACAGGTTGTTTGGAGCTCCTCCAACTAACCGCCCCGCCATTCATGAGAAATACGATCCGGATTGAGACTTAGAGTCATCCGGATCGGTGTCAAAGCTAGCGCCGACATAACACTTAGCGGTAGCTCTTCTTCACCTCCAGATACAAAAAACATATCCTTAGTTCTTCGTAAGTACTTAAGGATATTATTGACCGCTATCCAAAGGTTCAACTCGGATTCGATTGGTACCTACTAGTCAAACTAATAGCATGTGCCACATCCGTCTTGTACATAGCATGGCGACATTATAGAGCCTATGGTCAAGCATAGGGACTTTGTCCATTATCTCTCTTTCTTCCGTCAAGCCGGACTTTGAGTCTTACTCAATGTCTTGCCTTGCAACATAGGTAAGAACCCTTCTTACTTCATCCATTTTAAACTTCTTTAAAATCTTATCAAGGTATGTACTGCGATAGCCCTATTAGGCGCCTAGATCTATCTCTATAGATCTTTATGCCTAATATGTATGACGCTCACCTAGGTCCTTCATTGAAAATTTGTCGCTTAGATAACTTTTAACACTGTTTAAAGATCTATATCATTTCCGATCAATAATATGTCATCCACATATAATATAAATGCCACATTGCTCCCACTCACTTTCTTGTAAATACAAGCTTCTCCATAAGTTTGGACAAATCCAAACTCTTTGATCACCTCATCAAAGCGGAGATTCCAACTTCGTGATGCTTGCTTCAATCCATAGATGGATCGAAGCTTGCACACCTTGTTAGCATCCTTAGGATCGACAAAACCCTTTGGTTGTATCATATATAACTCTTCTTCAATATTACCATTGAGAAACGCGGTTTTGACATCCATCCGCCATATCTCATAATGGAAATATGCAAAGAATTGCAAACATAATCCTAATCGACTTTAGCATCGCCACGGAGACAAAGTCTCATCGTAGTCAACTCCTTGAATTTGTCGAAACCCTTTGCATAAGTCGAGCTTTATAGACGGTCACATTACCATCAAGATCGCTTTTCTTTTGAAAATCCATTTGTTCTCCACGGCCTTTCGGTCGTGAGGTAATTCCACCAAGTTCCAAACTTGATTTTCATACATGGATTCCATCTCGGATTTCATGGCTTCTAACCATTTGTTGGAATCGGGCTCATCATCGCTTCTTCATACGCCGCAGTTGTCATCATTTTCATCAACCATGAAATTCATGACAGGATTTCCGTGACAACAGAGCTGCACGCCCTGCTTTGACCTGCGAGGTTCGCAGTACTCTTTCGAGTTTCATGATCATTATCATTAGTTCCCTCTTCAACAGTGTGGAGCCAACTCGAACAACTTCCGGCCAAGGCTACTCGCCATACTTTGAAGAGAAGGTTCCACAACCTCTTCGAGTTCTACCTTCCGACTACTCACACCTTTCGCGAAACTCTTTCTCTAGAAAGGATCCATTCTTGGCAACAAAAACCTTGCCCTCGGATCTGATAGAAGGAATACCCAATAGTTTCTTTAGGGTATCCTATGAAGACGATTTTTCCGCTTTGGGTTCGAGTTTATCCGGTTGAAGTTTCTTCACATAAACATCGCATCCCCAAACTTTAAGAATGACAACTTAGGTTTGTTTCCAAACCACAATTCATACGGTGTCTTTTCAACGGATTTAGATGGTGCCCGATTTAAAGTGAATGCAGCTTTCTAGTGCATAACCCCAAAATGACAACGGCAAGTCCGTCAGAGACATCATAGATCGAACCATATCTAATAAAGCACGACACGACGCTCACACACCATTTCATGTGGTGTTTAAGGTGTGAGTTGTGAAACAATTCCACACTCTTTCATGTGAGTGCTAAACTGTAACTTAGATACTCACCTCCACGGTCGGACCATAGAAATTTGATCTTTCTATTACTATGATTTTCAACTTCCTTCTCAAATTCCTCGAACTTTGTAAAGGTTTCAGACGTTTGGGTCATCAAGTAGAGAGAACCGTATCTACTCAAAGCAGCCGTGAAAGTAACAAAATAACGATATCCACCTCAATGACACACTCATTGGACCACATACATCGTAATGTATGATTTCCAATAAATCACGCCTGCTCCATTGAACCGAAAACGGCGTTCTAGTCATCTTGCCCATAAGGCATGACTCACATGTATCAAATGATTCATAATCAAGGATTCCAAAATTCCATCCGAATGGAGCTTCTTCATGTGTTTAACGCCAATATGACCTAGACGGCAAAGTGCCACATATGCGGATATATCATCATTAAGTTTAACTTTTAGCATCAACATTATGAATATGTGTAACATTATCATCGAGGTCTAATAGAAATAAACCATTCATCATCGGCATGACCATAAAAGATTTCATTCATATAAATGGAACAACCATTGTTCTCGGATTTAAATGAATAACCACTTCGATCAAACACGATCCAGATACAATGTTCATGCTCACAAGGTGCACCAGATAACATTTATTCAAGTTTATAACTAATCCCGACGGCAAGTGGAGGCTACAGCGTGCGATCACATCAACGCTTGATCCATTGCCGACACGCATCTTGACCTCACCCTTGCTAGCGGTCGCTTGTTCCGCAGCCCCGATTCGAAAGTTACAAATTTTAGCAACGAACCGTATCAAATACCTGTGCTACGCGAGCACTAGTCAAGTACACATCAATAACATGTATATCATATATACCTTTGTTTGCCTTGTCGACCTTCTTGTCCGCCAGATACTTGGGGCTAAGGCCCAAAGGCGGTACCCCCTTACAATAGTAGCACTCGAATCGACTTAGGTCCAACTCGGGTTTCTTTTCAGCGCGACAACAAAGCTTGCCGCCTTACTTCCTTCCGCTTTCCTTCTTGTCTTTCTTGAAACCAGTGTTCCTATTGATCATCAACACTTGATGTTCCTTTTTGATCTCCACTTCTGCAGCTTTTAAGCATTGTAAGCTCGGGAGAGACTTCTTCTTGCCTTGCATATTATAGTTCATCACGGCTCTTATAGCTAGGTGGTAGAGACCGCAACACGATGGATGCCTAAGTCAATGGAATCGATATTCCCAAGGACACAAGATTTTCTACAGAATCCGACATCTTGAGTACATGCTCACTAACGGAGCTGTGCTCTTCCATCATGCAGCTAAAGAACTTTTCAAGCGTTGTAGTTTCTCAAGCAGATGTGTGTCGAAAATCATTTTCAACTCACCCATCAGATCAAATGCATTGCCGCTTTCAAACGCTTCAAGTTCCGCCTAGCCCATACAATATGCCTAATGAACTAAGTTAGGTCCTCCGACGAGTCCGATAGACATTCTTCTCCTCGTGGGCATCATCTAAAGGTGGGGGCCTAACGGCGCTTCTAGCACATATTGTTTTGTGCAGAGAGAATCTCAAATTCATGGCCCATTCGGTAAAGTTGCTACCGTCGCTAGTTTCTCTTTCTCCATGAACACATTGAAATTAAAAGCAGGTGGTGCCATCTACAACAGAATTTGTAAAGTTTAGACTAAGTGTATGATAGATTGAGTTCAACTAATCTATATTACTTAATGAACTCCCACTCAAAATGACATCCTCGTGCCTTTTGGTGATTACATGAACCAAATCCACTACACCAAGTCCGATCATCACGTGAGTCAGATAGCTTCAAAGGCAGCATCAAATGGGCATCATATCAACTATATGACTCATGCTTAACCTTTCGGTCCGTGTTCCGAGGCCATGCATACATGCTAGGCTCGCCAAGTTAGAACCTTAGTATTCGCATGTGTAACTGCTTTTACACCAAATATGGTCGTGGATCCAAGAACACCCGATCATCACGTGATGTCTTGGAGCGATTTAAAACATAATCGTGCATACTAAAGGAAGAACACATTCTTATCTTGATATTTAAATGAGGGATCATCTTATTATGTTAACAAAGCGCTAAACAAGCAATATAAGATGCTATCAAACATCATATGTTTATTAGTGAAATGATATGGTTCCGCAGATGATCTCTATCATGTGCATCGTGGTATGATCACTATCATAACTATATGTAAATCCAAGGTCTATGGATTTTACACGCTATGTGTGTTGTAAGAGTATCATCTCATACTTCTACTTACAACACTACCATATCATAACACTAGCCCAAAGAACAATCTAAACTAGACGCCTTAATTTATCCATTGCAAGTTTTACGTGGCTTAGGCTTTCGAGATAGAACCGTTTACCTACTTAACATGAACCACAACGAGGATAATCAAATTTTTGACAACTCGCTTGCAAAATACATATTGACTATAGTAGGAGAGACAGACACCCGCTAGCCACTTATGCAAACTAGTTGCATGTCAAGCGGAACAGGTCTCATGTGCGAGGACATGTAAAGTTTGTCCGGCCGCTCATCCCACTATGCCACCAATATCCAAAATTACAAATAAAGGAGCAACAACATGATCATCATCGCCCACATACTCATATGTGTACTACCCGTAAAGTATCTACGCATAGATCCGGCTCGATACCATCGTAGGGTTCGCAAGATAGAAAACAAAAATTTTCCACGATGTGAACTATATACCAAGATCTATCTACTAGATACAAACAACGGGCGGATGTATATCCGTAGAGAACATACCCTTGAAGACCGACAAAGCTTAACGAGTTCAACTCGTGGTTGATGTAGACGATCTCTTGCCGATCTCAAGATCGAGAGGAAGTCCTAGCGCCGCAAATCAGAGCGATCCGTGCTCGCACACACGCTCGAGGCACTGAGCAACCTCCGCCTCCTCGCTCCAGCGATGCAGAAGCACAACTCTTTCTTGCCGAATAGCCACTGGAACATGTATCTCGCTAGTCCGAGACCATGGGGATAAATTCTAGAGGGGAGAGATCCTTCACGAGGAGGTGAGAGACAAGTGAGGAGGGGGCCCTTTATAGGAGGAGGGGAACCCCAAGGGGTGGCCAAGCATGGGGCTGCCCCTTGCCCTCCCCTTCATGTGGGTGGACACTCCACTCACAAATCTCCTTTAAATTCCTCCACTCAAAGTCCACTCAAATTCCCATTAAATTTCCACCAAATTTAATGCAAACTCTCATTAAATAAAACTCTTTTATTTTATTCAGAATTTTGTCAATTACTTAATGACAAAGATTCACAAATAACCCCTTGCTAGAATTCTATTTCACATGCATAACCACTTTATGCAATTTCACCAAAACCTGCTTTGGTATCTAGTGAAATAAATTCTCGCGCTTGTTCATTCTTTCTCGGCATGAAACATTTGCTCCAATTGGATGTCGGTGTCTCTTAAGTGTGTCACCCCACGGTTCATGAATAATGCGGATATGATCGAGACCCTCTCGGATCAATAATCGAAGCGGATCCGAGACCCATACCGACTCCCACACATTCAACGATGACTTTCTTGTGATCGCTTAACCTTTACGCTAGTATCTTAATCCCTTTGTTTCACGATATATTACATGTCCGAGATTCGATCACCAGATTCCATACCTAGTTTGATCTCAAGCATCGACATGCACTCTTTTCTCGCTCCTCGTGATATAACATTCTAGTGATCAAATCACTTGCTTGCAAGCTAATCAATGTGATATCACCGAGAGGCCCAGAGTATATCTATCCGCCATCGATGAACAAATTCCACTCTCGATCCATGAGCCTCAACATAACACTTTATTAGTTATGAATCCATCTTTATAATCACCTGTTACGGTGTGACGCTTGATGTTATCAAGAAACTCTTCCTGTTAGTGATTGACATGATCTCATGGTTCACGGATTAGGATCACTTCGTAAGTTGTTATAGCAATATAAACTCAATGACTTTGATCGTAATGCTATACTTCGGATGAATGTTCATCACACCATTACACTAATGTTGTGATCCCGTTATTAACAACATCCAATGTCCATGATCAGGAAACCTTGATCATCTTGTTAATCAACGAGCTAGTTTATGAGAGAGGCATAACTAGGAACTTTCTCGCTTGTTTATTAAACACACATGTATTAACGCTTTCCAGATTAATACAATTCTAGCATGCAAAATAAACATCTATCATATACTTGGAATACACATAATAAACACTTTATTATTGCCTCTCAGGGCATATTCCCTTCAGATACATCTTCCACTGTTATTGTTTACTTGCTACAAACCATCATCACCTTTCACACCATAGAGTTAATCCTTTGTTACAGCAACCGGTGAGATTGACAACCTCACCGCTCCTGGGGCAAAGTCTTGAGTTTGTGTTGTGTAGGTTTCCATGTTGCTTGAAACACCTGTGTGATGTTTCCTTCCTCCTACTGGTTCGATAACCTCGGTTTCTTACTACGTGAAGACTTGCTGCTGTGCTGCTCCACATCTTGCTCTTGGGGTTTCCGAGGAAGCTTCTAGGCGCCATCAACAAGTTTTGTGGCGCCGTTGCCGGGGAGGCTAAGGACGTCTTCACAAGGGAGTCCTCCTCAACCTTTCTCTTTACTTTGTGTTTAGTTTGCTTAGTTTCTTTTGTTTGGTTTTGTTTGCCTCTTTTTATCAAAAACTCCAAAAAATAGTTTAGTTTGGTTTGGTTTCTATTATCAAAAACACAAAAACATTAGTTCCTGCCCTAGTTGCTACCATGTCTGGTTTGGTCCAATCTCTCTGACACCTATGGAAGAGATCTTCACTTTTAGGCAAAAAAGTGAAGAGAATTTCAAAGAAGCTTGGTCTAGAATCTCTTCTTTACAAAGGGAAACTGAACCTAAGATGAGTCTTAGCTTGTTTATTAATAGTTTCGACCACGGGATTGCTCTTTGTTATAGATATGCTCTGGATGCTGTGGCTTAGAAACATATTTTTCAATGTACTGAGGATGAAGCTTTTGATGCTATAAAGAAATTGATTATAATTTATAATACGCCTGGCAAGTCTGATTCCTCTTTCATAGATATTTTGCTAGATTTGAA